>CM077524.1:25536053-25943421 GCA_039654895.1 Mongoloraphidia duomilia | reverse complement strand
TAATATACGTATACTATAAACTGCAAAACGTATCTTGTAAAGAGATCCAAACTTTATTTTGCGGGGGGCCTTAAATGAGTTTGCGTTACGCCACTGTGTGTCTTTTCGAAAATCAGAGTGTTGAATGATATTGTCACATTTTTCACGGGAATTTGTATTTTTAAACAAGCCGTGAGGTGGGTCGTTTATTAGGACTAAAGTGCGACCCTTGAGGTCCACACGACGAACTTCCCAGTTTGATAAATATTTAATAATAATAATTAAATTAGATATTACACAGAAAAGTAATCATTTCTATCATTAAAACATCAATAATTAAAAAAAAAAAAAAAAAAAAAAAAAAACGGCTGAACCGATTTTTATAAAATTTATGTCGGATCAAAATGACGTTAACACGCCTCGATTGACACCCTTACGAAGTCGATATAATTTTTTATTCGCGAGATATTGTGTAAAATCTACTTTTTTGGAGGTTATTTGGTTAAGAAAAAAGAACGGCTGAACCGATTTTGAAAAAATTTCTTTCAGATCATATTTACGTTAATACGCGTCGATTGGCACCCTAACGTAGTCGATATCATTTTTCGTTCTCGAGATTTCGTCTTTGAAAGAAATGTACACATACGTACGTACGTACGTACGTACGTACACACACACACACACACACAGACATCTTTCTAAAAGTAGTGTAAAAATAGTGTAGTGACCTTGAAACATAAAATTTTTTTTTCCTTTTTGATTTCGATTTTCGGACCCATTACAATAACTTCCAGTAGGAAGTTAATAAAACACTATTATTATTTTCATGTTTTTATTAATACAACAAATTTTAGGTTCATCCAGTAGTATATCGTCTTTAATATTACCATAAATTATATATTCTCATTTCAGAAGTAATAATGTATTATTATCGACAGATCTACAGTTTACCTACTTATTACTTTACTTAAGGGCAAATCCAATGTAACAAAGTTTTAAGTTTAAAATTAAAATGCGAAGTGCGATTTTGCTAAGCTGGATAATTAAATTTACAACTGCAAGACTATTTTTTGAAAACAGTAACTCCTCTGAAATTACAACGAAGATTTCAAATTTAACAAACAAATTCTTTGGAAACGCGAGGTACATTGAAATGTATGTCGAAAATGGTGATATAATAACCGATATTATTCCAAACTTCAAATTTGCCTTTTCGATTAATTTTATTAACACTGAAAATATCAAAAGCGCTAAAGATCCAGAAGGTTACATTTTATTTGGAAAACGTGAACTGGTCGACAAATTAAATCAAACGTTTCTCAAAACGAACTTGCCACTCTTATTTATTTTATTGAACAACACCGACAATGTGAGATCAATTTATAATACTCTTTCGACATTTTTTATTTTTGATGTTTTTATAATTACCTTTGACACAATTAATGGATTTATAGATCAATTTCGTCAAAATGCGTTTGAAGTTATTAATAACTGCGGTAAAAGTGTGAATACAACCTTGCAGAACACCTTTGATGATTTTTATACAACCAATGATCTACTACATATAAAACTTCAAGATTTAAATCTTCGTAATTGTCAATTTATCGTTAATTTAATTGGCAGTCCACCAATGATGATAAATACATCTTTAGAAAGTAACCCTGGAATATATTTTAATTATTTATCGACTATAGCCAACATATCGCACCTGAACATTAAAACTTTTGATTGCAACAACTATAAACCAATGACCGATCTGATTCATAGTGGAAAAACAAAGCAATTAGCGCAAGAAAAATTTATGGTCGGTTTCGAAAACCTAGGACTTTTATCATACATGCTTGATGACGACGTCTTCTTCATTTCATCAGCTTTATTTCACAATGCTGTCGTTGGAATTATTCCTTTTCCAAAACCTCTGCCTCGCTGGATGATTTTAACACTGACATTCAACAATTATGCATGGTTAGCAATAGCAATTCTGATTATTATTATTGCCGTTGTTTGTTGGTTGATAGCTTACAACAAACAAGAAACATTCTACAAAAACATGTCAGCATCTTTCTTACAAAGCATTGGACTCCTGCTCAACGCCGGCATTCAACAAAAATTCAATATATCATTCATAAATACTTATTTACTGATGTGCATGATATACGGATGGTACATGAATCAATTTTTCCAAGGAAAATTCTGCAGTTTTCTGACGAAACCTCTCTACGAAAAAGAATTGTTTACTATTGATGATCTAATGGAAACGAATATTGAAATTATTGTCAGCCCGATAATTTACAAAAATGTCAAAATATACAGTAAAATAAGAACGAACGAACATCTCAGACTGTTTGCTAATTTAAATTTTGTTGAGAAAGCCGTTTATATTCTGCAACAATCTTCACACAAAAGAATGGCGACTCTAGTTCCTATGACGATGTTACCGTATTTATTGGACGTTACTTATAATAAAACAACTGCAACTCCAGGTATTTATGTGCTCAAAGAAGAATTATATCAGTTTACGAATCGAATCCACATGCAGAAGTACCATCCGCTGCGCCATTTTATTAACACTTGGACTCTTCGCATACAGTCATCTGGATTGCCTTTAAAATGGCTGGCAGACAACTATAAAAGGCAGACAAACAATACACATGCAGACGAAAATCTCACCACTCTTACTTTAATTCATCTTCAAGGTGCATTTTTTGCATTCATTTTCGGAATGATGGTATCTTTAATTGCTTTTGTTTCAGAAATATTGGTTGCACGTCACACGAAAATGTCACGTAATTGATTACTTGCATTCCTAGTAAGATGAAACGAAATAACAATAACACTAATTAATATAAGACCAGAGTTGTTACTTTTTTGGGCCTAATACCATTGTTTAACATATTACTAGAAGATTTTGATCCTTATGAGCGTAAATGAGGCCACTTTTAATAGAGGCAGCTAGACGTCGCACTATTGGCCATCTGTTGACTAGCATCCTAAGTTTTATTATTTAATCTTTGAGTACAGAATAATTGTAGAGTTTACAGAAGTGAGTTGTGTTGACAATCGTTAGGCCATCTGGTGACTAGCATCTTAATTTTATTTAAGACAATCTTGCGTCATTGGTTCATATTGCATAATATTTCGCGGTGACTATTAATAGACAACCCCTAACGTTCTTTCGAAACGCCTCTTTTTTGAGATGTTTATATTCACGAGGAATATTATTATAAGTATATAGAGGCAGAACCATAAGTAAAAGATTTTTTATAAAAATTTGTTTCATGCAAGTTTATTGACAATGTTGTATCCTGTGACATCGTATTTTTATTATTATTATGATAATCTGATAAATATTTTAAATTGCAATTTAGATAATCTGGCTGCCCGGTTGTGATCAAGAATATGTTCCGATATGTACTGGGACCACTGTACAGTATGACGTCAATTCAGTATACTGTGAAGCCGTTCCTTTATAGCCAGTAATACTGAGTAATACTGGTTACTATTTAAAACGGAACGCACTCCCAAGTTGTCTACGAAGTATGCGATATGTAAATTTATGTTGTATACAATATATCTGAAGCATATATTTTAAAATTTTTGGATAAGCTGCGATGTTGACTGGTTTATACATGGTCCGTACACAATATCACAATAATTAAAAGATGATAAAATGAGCGATTCCACTAAGTATTTGTCTATGTATAATCCTAAATTTTTGCAGTAGTCTACAGAATTAGTTTGATTACCAAACAGCGTTACGGCACTTTAGCCAACTGATTCCGGCTTTCTATAGACATTATATTGAATTTAATTGGATTTAACATTAGGGCAAGACTTTTGGACCATTCTGATATTTTATTTAATTTTAAACTTAATAATGTTAATCATTATTATGTCAAACTAAAAATATTCATACATAAGAAAATTAGATAATCAAATTCATTAAAGGGGCCTACACACGATCAGTTTAACTGCGCAGTTTAACCCTTGTGGCGTCATGTCTGAGCGATAAACTGAGATAACTGCATAGTTCCGACAAATTTTAACGCAGGCTTTTGGCCTGCGCATTTGACTCTACTTTGCACCGATAAACTGCGAAGTCAGCTCAGTTAATTGAACAGTTGGCACAGTCATGTGTAGTCTTTGGGTAAGTTCGGTTTTGCGCTCAGATCAATCTGAGCGCAAAACCGAACTTCCCTTTCTAGTCATGTCTAGCCACGCACGTCAGCTCTTCAAACTGAGAACAATTGAGGAGCAAACTGAAATAGCCCACACACCGTACAGTTCACACAACTGTGCAGTTTGACTGCACAGATAAACTGCGAAGTTAAACTGATCGTGTGTAGGCCCCTAACGATTGGAAAAATTGTGAAAGATTTATTTTAAATTCTTTTATTTAACAACAAATTTTACAATCTTAATGAATTTGATTATCTAATTCTCTTAAACTGCTTGCTTTTGTTAACTAATTAGTATAAGTTGCTATGATAGACTAAGAGCGGATAACACTTTTTTATGTGTTTTTAGAAGACTTGGAACTTTTTTTAAAAGATAACTTTTAAATATCTCTACAAGGGGTAAATAGTCTGTCATTCCAAACGCGGGGCAAAACTTTTTCTATACTTTACTAATGATAAACACACATAAGTCTTTTTTCGCAAGAGTGAACAAAAAAATATGGGGTGGTTTTGCCCCACGTTTGGAATGACAGACTATATACCCCTTGTAGAGATATATAAAATTCATCTTTTAAAAAAGTTCCAAGTCTTATAAAAACACATGAAAAAAGTGTTATCAGCTCTTAGCCTATGAATACATCAAAATATATTTTACGAGTGTTTGAACAATTTTTATTCAGAGACAAAGAAATATAAAATCAGATAGCGTTTACAGATAAATTATGTAACTAAACTAAGTTCACTTTATATAAGTTTTATACAGTCTCAACAAATTTCAAAACATTAAAATAATGTCAGCTGCGGCAGTGATGTAAATATCTTATATCATTATTTAGGATCAGTTAGAGGTAGCATTGACAATATCTGAGCTGTTAGTTCAACAATAATATAGGTGGAAGCACAAGTCAACATTGAGTTTGTGGGCCAGGGGAATGAAACGTAAGCGGGCAGCTATAGTATATTTTTCAGTACATGGAATCACTATCTTCCCATATAATATGTTAATCAATGCTAATACCAATTAACATTTTCAATGTCTTATCATTTTTAGTGTTCCGTGGAAGCGAAACATTTATGGAAAACTATTTTAGTACAATCAAACAGTTGCGAAAGCAGCGATATATCACAAATAAATCCTGAAACGATGAAATTTGGTGGAGTGGTAGAGACCGCCCACCGAAGCTGAACCCCGAATTCCCGAGCATCCTCTAAAGGAGGAAATTCCGTTAGGGAGTGGTTTTGGTTTTTTCAGTTTATCTCTGAAAATATTCATCCGAATTTTTTGTACGTAAATTTGCAAAATGAAATTCTCTACAATTTCTGTAAGCACATTTTTGACCTGCGAGCGATATTGAAAAAATTGTGTCTCAGAATTGATTTGAATTGTGTTTTAAAGACCACCAACAGCTAAGGTTATTTGGGCCTAGCACCAATTCATATTTTCAATTCATTATTTTTTTTTTAATAATAAATTGAAAATCCAATTGACACTTTTACCAGCTCTCGGGCTAGAACCCGAGAACTGGGGACTTGTAATAGAGGAACCATAGCAACGCCATGTAAACAACAGCGCCGCTACACTCTCGGCTATTCTCAAGCCCTTGTGTCTCAGAGTATGTGAGAAGATATAGGGGGTAAAATCCGTTTTTGCCGTTTTTCTGAACTTTCTTTAAATAATCTGTAGCGCTTGAAATTTCCTACAATTAGGATGCGGCTAACATTTTTTTCAGTTGTATCTACGCTCCGCAGAGGGCGATTTCACCCCCTATCTTCTCACATACTCTGAGACACAATTCTTTCAATATCGCTCGCAGGTGAAATATGTGCTTACAGAAATTGTAGAGAATTTCATTCTACAAATTTACGTACAAAAAATTCGGATGAATATTTTCGGAGATAAACTGAAAAAACCAAAACCACCCCCTAACGGAATTTCCTCCTTTAAGGGATGGTCGGGAATTTGGGGTTCAACTTCGGTGGGCGGGACCCTACCACTCCACCAAATTTCATCGCTCCAGGAACTATTTTAGTTCCCCGGTTTTACTTTATTGAACTAGGTATTTGATCTAAAATTTTGAAATTTGGCACAGAGGTAGAGTATGATGGCCCAATCACAGACGTGAAGTATACAAAATTGATACATTTTTAGAGTGTTGGGTCTCCAATGAATATTATGAAGTATTAGAAATACTTTGTATTTTTTGGTGTCCGTCTTGTGACTTCCTGTATTTTAATACGATGTGCTTCAGCAACGAGTTGCTATCTTCATGTGTGGTTAAATTTTTTTAAAAATTACACATTGAGTATCCGTAATATTAAGCACATGCGTATTATGTAGTCGATTGTGGAGTACTGATTTAAATTTCGAAATTTTATGATTTATATAGTAGGTAGATGGAATGGACGTGTGAGTGTGTGTGTATTTATGTAGACGATTAATGAGTATTGGGTGTTTGTGTGTTGTTAATTATTGTGTCGTATATTATGTTCGATTTTAACATTAACTATATAAATCATAAAATTTCGAAATTTAAATCAGTACTCCATAATCCACTACATAATACGCATGTGCTTAATATTATAACGTGTTACGGATACCCAATGTGTAATTTTTAAAAAAATTTAACCACACCTGAAGATAGCAACTCGTTGCTAAAACGCGTCGTGTTAAAACACAGGAAGTCACAAGACGGACATCAAAAAATACAAGGTATTTCTAATATGTACTTCATAATAATAATATAAAAAGTTGAATTGTGATTCTGGGGGTTAATTTCAGGGGGTGAATTGAGAAATAAAAAAAAACTTTTATCAAGGGCATTGTGTAAGGTGTCAAATGAAAGTTCTGAAGCACGAATTCAACAGTATATTATATGAAGTATTTTCGTGTTTTCATTTTTTAAACATTGTTAGGGAAAAACGCCTAAAAATTGCTGTTCCCTACCTATATCACCAAAGATATGTTGTTTTTTCATGTGAAGTAAGAAGTTAGGTTAAGCATTAAGAAACTTGTTAAATAAAATTTCAAAAAAAAAAACAATTTTGAAATGTAGGTAGATTGCAGGTATAATAGTAGAGTGTATATCTAGTGGCGTAATGAGGTAAATTACAGACGAGCAGTGAAAGTTTGTTAAAACGAGCGATTAAGCAAGTTTAAAAAAACTCCTAAATTCAGGATAATACTCAGAAGGTTTTAAATAAAATAAAATCATTTATTTTGATAACGTGCCCTTTATTTATTTCCATTGATCCTTAAATTAAATGTCATATCAGAATTATTTACAAGCAATAATAGTTTTAATTTATATTTAAAAATTTCTACTCATAAAGAGCACTCGTCGATCATGTAAGTATAAACAAAAAATAATTTATGCACAGCATTACGAATAAAATTCAACTATTTCGCGGCCCCCCATGTCTTAAGTTAAGTAGTCATTCAAAACGGCGTATTCTTCAAAAGTAAATATATAACTCCAACAAATTTGTACATACATTGTGAGACATGTAATCGACGAGCTGAGACGCCCGGGTCAGACACCTTTGCCCCCCCCCACCCCCGAATTCACCAAGTAGTGTAAATATTTTCATTTGGTTTTTAGAACAAGCTGCGTTTCATTTAACCATTGCAAACATTCTTGAAACTTTTTTAAGTGTTTACGTTAAACTACCTACACAATTTTTTTTAAGCAGGGTGCTAAGAATAAGATAAATGTAGCTAGGCAATTAAATATTAATTATAATATGAATATTTTTCGGTTTCAAAATTTAAGTTATCTATCGGTTTTGACACTCAGCGGGGGCGTCTGGCATCATCCCCCCCCGGACGCGGCTCCCGGGTCAGCTTGACCCTTCCTAAGGACGGTCCTGCGCCAATTCAGTCAGTAGAGAAATCAGAGTGAACACGTGGTTTTGAGTGACGTACTTACGTGTTTCAACATCTATGGCGGGCTTAAGAAAAAACACCAAGGAACCAAATTGTTTCGGAATACGAATTAATAAGAAAATAAGGAAAAATGCACCGTGTAGTAATATTTTCCATCACCTTTTTCCCAATTCCAAGACCGGCCCATATTCAATTTCTACAGTAATCGTAACAAGATAAATTCCGAAAAATGGTTCCCTTCAAGCCCTGCACCTCATTTATTTAAAATTAACAATTCAATTAGTAGTTCACAATACTTTTCTGGTAGTAAATAAACTATAAAAAGTTAAAAAACCATACGAAATCAAATACAATTTTTGGAACCATTATAAAACTTAACAAAGCTCCGTTCAGAAGAAAACCAAACAATTTTCAAAACTTTTTAAACACGTGTTTGTACAATTTTTAAGTCATTTGGGCAATGTTTAATATTTTTATTAATAAGATAAAGCATTACCCTGACGTGTCAAAAAAGACATTCGGAACGAGCGAAATGTAATTTTTCAAAAATACATTTTACAATGCAAATAAACCATACCAACACACACACACAATAATTTATAAATATATTAACAAAGTTCAAAAATCTGGTTAGGTACTTATCTAAAATACTCCTGTGTTTTCAAAAACGTGCCCTATAGGCGAGTGACGACTGCGCACGCGCCATTAAAACATAAGTTTCGTCTCGCTGCGTTTCGATATTCATTCGCAAGAAAGATATCAGAACACATCTTCCTAGTCTTTTTCACCAAGAGATATAATATTCTTGGACATAAATAAAGGATCTATTTACGAACAAAAATAAAGATAGTTAACTTCTTACCACAACAATTTTATTGATGGATGTACATTTCGAAAGCTATGCTATCATCTTCTGCAAACACTATGTATAGTGTTTGCTGAAGATGAAAGCATAGCTTTCGAAATGTACATCCATCAATAAAACTGTTGTGGTAAGAAGTAACTATCTTTATTTTTGTTTTTATTCCAACCACAGTGCTCATATATTTTTATTATGATCTATTTACGTATCAAGAATACCGTAAATTGATCATCAATTCTTATCGAAGAATATAGCGATTACTATATCTGTTGGTGGGAAAGAGATTCTTTTTGAGCCGTGCTAAAAATTCGCATTCATTGTCTCCTTCATATGGTTGCTAGATCAAAAACCGAGATTTCCAGAACATTTCTGAGGCGATGGATGAAAAAAACCATGCTACCAATAGATAACAATTAATTTTTGGGGAAAAAGTAAAAGAAAAGTTAACCAACTTTAATGTTTGCTTAACTATTTTTTGATTTTATCTTCAGATTTTTAATTTTACTAATGTATAACAATCGGGACTATTCAAAAGGGATAAAATGTCTGAAGAAAACTCCACAATTTATGCGAGTCTGCAATATTTAAATGTCCTCGAATGCGATCGCGTGCACGAATCCTATAATTTCGTTAAATTAATTATACATTTCTGGGACAGAAGACTTAAATTCCTAGGCACGAGACTTTCCTGGAAATTCCGGTCTTCTAGCAGCCCTATACTTCTGCATTGTCCAAACTAGAGATTACGTATGCGCTTAAGACTATCCGCTATAACTTCACTGGAATTACTTTTTGAGGTTGTAAATACCATTGACAATCTCTCATTTGACCATGAATGAAAAATAGTCTTCTAAAAATACGTCTTTTATAATTTCAAAAGCTATAATAGACAATCAACACTCATGAATAAAAAAAGGAAAATTAATACCTTACTTTTAAAAAATGTGAATCAAAAATTATTTTGATAAAAAATAGGCTTGATCGTTATGGGCTCGGAAATCCATATTTAAAAAAAAAACTAGTGCAAAAAAATCTACATTTTGCAACAACCGAAAAATTGAAACGGTCACTTTCACGAATTTCAAGCATTTTTATGTAAACAATGTACAAAAAATATATAAACAACTATAGTATCAACTATAAATTATTTGATTTATGAACTGTCTATTACAAAATAATTATATGTAACAATAACAACAAAATACTATGAAGTATAAAAAAGGAAATCAACTCTTCTGTCTACAAGAGTTTTTAAATTTAGGAAATAGCACACTATATTTACATTCAATTTGAAAAACCGTGCGATTAGAAAAACAGACAATTGAACTGGCAGCGAAAATAGGTAAGTGGCAAGAACTATTAATATGTCTAAATTCCAATTTTATTAATTTTATCGTAAATAGCATTTTCGTACGCATAGTTTACACACGCAGTAATGTAGCAGCTAAGCAATTTGCTGAATTTAGAAGCTTGAACGTCTTCTTGCAAGTTGCGCATGTGCACTAATAAAAACATGCGACGATGACATCTGTGGTTATACGGTGATAGCGCGTAACGGTCGGTTCTTATTCATTTTCACCTCAGTCGATTTCAAATTTACACTAAAATAATCTTCAGAAAGAGCTTTTTCATATAAAATAAAGTGATAAACTTAAAATTCAAACATATTATACGAAAGTAATACGTTGAATGAATTAATTGTGAGGACATATTCTGAGAAATCACGAAACAAAATAATTTTAATGTTATGAACATAACTAGCGATAGATTGCAGTTTATAACAGTTCGGCAACAACATTTTTATGGGTTAGATTACAGAAAGAAATATATTTTGCAATGTTTAATGTTTGTGCAATGTATGTAAACGAAAAAACAAAAAAATCGCAAATAACAGAGCCGGTATTTCTTTAAGCATTAATTGTTTATTAGTGTAGTGGCTGGAAACTTAATTCATCATCATAAAAAAATGTTTTAAAAAAGTGTAGTGATTAGTTTTATAAAAATCCGTTTCAGTGATGTGAAGCCACATTAAACAATGGTAATTACAGCCTATAGGCTACAGCTATGAAATACTGTTCGTTATGATGGCCAATGGCATGATGAAGAAATTAATGGTAAGTCCATTTTATATTCAGAATAACTATATATTAGACAGATCTTTGTATAGAACTTATTTGATCAATACCGATATGTAAAAGAGTAATGGAGTTTCCGTCTGCAACTTCGTTTTCTTGCGGGATTTTTGAGTATTTTGTATGATAGTATCTAAAAGTAAACATGAAAGTATTTCCAGAATTGGTATCACTTGAAAAAACAGCTGGACTGATTTTAATGAAACTCGGTAAGTACTTATCTATCCAAACTTAAAATATAGGATACTTTTTTTCCGGCTATGCTCGGATTAAACCCAGTATCCACATGAGAAGTCGGAGGATAGACTAAATTTGAAATCATAACTCAATGATTGCTTTTATCTTTAGCTATTTGGATCTGGTACTATATGTTTCGAATATGTTATCACGGTCTAAAAAAAACTTGTCTACGGCGTCAGTGCCCCTACGTCCAGTCCCGATCTTTATTCATATGCGCGAATTAGCTCTCAAACTTCGAATGATTCAGCTGAGTCAACGCACTCTAATATTTTCAACTTTCATATTGATAATTCAGCTGAAAATTAACTACACTTTGATTGTTTTTCTAACCACACAGGTATTCAAAGACTAGACTGGTCTTTATCAAGAGACGGCAATACGATAAATTAGATTTTTTTTTATAAATCTGACATAAAATTTATAAGATTCGGTAAAATATAGTGTTCTATATTTCCCATAAATAATGTAAACATTAGTTTTAAATTAATAGCACTGTAATCTCTTAAGGGAATTTACGAGACCCTTGAAATCTAGCTTTAATTATATTTCTAATTCTTGTCACAGAATATACACAATATAAAGGAATTAGGCTACAATTTAAACATTTACATCTGGGTTTGGAGTCATAAGTAGAATCACGCAAATTGCTCAAAAAAAACTTTTTTTCGGTACATCCAAAACCAGACTACTTTTAGAAAAAAAAAACATGTACCGTACATAGTACGAAATCCCACTAATGATTCCGTAACCCTGTCCTGTCCACAGCCATCTTATACAAAATATATAAATTTACTTCATAAAATATATAACATTTCGTTATCTCGTTCTAGAATTGGTTATTTTCCAAGCATTGCTACTTAACGACTGTAAATGTTTGATTTTGCCTCGGACAAACAACAACCAAAAATATCCGGCTACAATACAAATGACCGTTTCCACATAAAAGCCATCGAATATAACATTACACTTGCCACCGGCCGCTTTGCACTGTTTTTGTTCTTCTATTGTGCTACACATATTGTCGGTTAGTGCTGGATCAGTTCCGGCACAAAACTGCCAAGTAAGGCCATCTACTAGCCATAATGCTAAAGTAGCCGGCCAATTACCTCCTAAGTTGCATAATGTGTTGAGTAAAGTCATGTAGGTACCGCCCACCGCTGGATCACTTATTTTAGCAAAAAATGCCATAATTGCTACGAACATACTGTTCAGGCAAATCTAAAATGAAAAATAAGTTCGTAAATAAATACTATTGAAGAGCGTCAAAGCTTTTGTTTAGTTTCATCATTACACTTAAAAATCTGGTGAATATCGTCAACACAAGAACAATTCAATTTCTATTTTACTTGCAAATTACTGAATTAAAATTAATAACGTAAGCTCCAATTTCATTTGTTATTTGCAAGCAAGACAAGACGATTTACGTTCCTCTGGTGGTAAAAATAATTATTAAGTTTTTGCCAACAGATGGAACTACTATGATTATTACGAAATTTTTACTTACTTGATGGAAAGCGTAGTTGAGTAACAGTATTATATAATAATAGAGAGGAATGTTTCCATCGATAACTATTTTTGGGGTTACCCATACTAGGGCAGCTGCTGCGAATCCGAACAAAAGCCTATACGGCAATGCTTTCAAAAATATATCCATAGGTCTCGGTCCAGATGTCCATTTCGATATGATCAAAACCAAAACGATTTGTAATGGTATAAGTGGAACAGCCATAAATGCCAATTTTTCTTTCGGTAAACCGCCTTCGACCAGTTTTAAGCTCGACACAGCATCGGTAGCGGCGAAACCAATTTTAGCCGTCAATAAAATCAACGCTAATGTTCGAACTGATGGTAATTTCATTATTTTTAATAAAGTGCTGTAAGCTTTCCAGATATTTGTTTCGATCTCATCTTGTTCATGATCTATGTCATCCACCGTTATCGTCTTTTCTTTTTTGAAGATTGCTACTAAAGTTGTGGCAACAATGAATATTATACTCCAAAAGTATAAAAATCCTGGCAGCGTTACAATGCCTTCTTTTGCGGGAATTGTTCGCAGATAATTATTACAAAACTCTGCTGATTCCAAAGCCATAAAAAGAACATAACCTAGGAAATAGCCAGCGGTTTGACCTGCACTATTACAGGTTGAAGCGTGACCCACATTGCATTTTTTTAACATTGTTAATGCCCATCCATCTACAACTATGTCTTGTGTAGCAGCCAGGAAATTCAAAATTGTAAAAGCGAACGTCAGCATCCCAGTATTTGGATTAACGTCTTCATCTCCTAGCCATTTGTTGACGTAGATTGAAATAAAAAACATATGTAATCCAATAAGATATTGAGTTGGGATTAGCCATGTTTTTCGGCGTCCCATTTTGGGCCAAAATACAGCATCGACAATCGGTGCCCATAATAACTTTAAACTGAATGGCCAGTTGACAAAACTAAATTCCGCCTGAAAGTAATATTAAAGCGTTAGTATACTAATATATAAAACAGTTACGGGAAATCTGTCTGGCATTTCGTCTCTAGATCAGAAGGTGTGTTTTGAGAATGTTTATCAACACTACTCAACAATGATTGGATCGATTTTAATTAAACTTGGTAAACAATCAGTTGATACCCAAACTTAAAATATAGGGTAGAACTTTTTATCCAGCTACACTCAGTTTAAGATAAGGTTTCATAGACGCTGATGACCTCAGCTGTTGAGTGTCTATAATCTTCAATCTTCTTCTAAGATAAGGTTTCAATGAAGCCGCGCGTAAAGGCTAGTCTAATACAAAACAAAATATTGAAAATAATAGATAGGTGCACGTACAGGTGATTTTAAATAAACCTAAAACCGAGAAATTAAAAAATCGAAAAGCATTTTACCTGTTCCCGATAGCTGATCCCTCTATTCTGAAGGATCATAGGAATCGCTGCTGACAATCCAAGGGGAATTCCTTGCAGAATGTACAGAAAAAATAAAATCGCAATATTTAATCTGTCTCCTTTTAAAGAAGAATTCTCGGAAGTTGATATTAGCGGTTGATCCATACTCAATGATACATCGTTGACAACTTTCCTTTTTCTCGTACTCATTTTGAAAATTTTTAATTATATTTTTGGAAAAACCTAAACACAATAAAATATATAACCTTACTTTTTTAAAGACACGTCATACATTTCATTACAAAAATTGAATTAAACATATGTCGGAAATTATAAAATACTTCGAAGTGAGTGTAAATAAACTATTCTATAATGTTACTTACATAAATTTACTATGTAATAATTAAAAATATTTGTGCATAATGAAGAGCGATACATCCACGTTACTAACAACTTTTCGACGTCATTGACATTCCTAGTTCATACCAGTGATTGCGTAAAAATCAGCTGTTTTCTGCTGTCAAAATGTCAAAATTAAAATGATAAAATTGTAGTACTTCTGGAATATAACCTATGATCAGTGTAATCTAAATACATATATCTAATAATAATTGTAATTTTATCAATATTGTCAGTCCATAATTATTAGTACAAAAAATAAGTTGAGTATTTATGTGTCGAATCATGGCTAAAACTGGATTATTAATTCTTTCTAACCCAACGCGAATTGGTGGCATTTTACCTCTAGTACATCAACACGTAAATAAAACTTTATATATTCAATGGAATCCAAAAATTGCCGATGGAAGTCAAAATTGGCCACTGCATAGTCAAACAATTGGACGCATCTATTTCCAGGTACCTATGTTGACAAATTATTTACAAAAAAAAATTGGTCTATATTTTTTATGTATTGTTTTAGGCTTCATTGCATTGCCAAAACTTGGACGTTAGAGTTTTGCTATCTACAATAAAATATCCACAACTTAAAATAAACACCAAAAGAGAAATTGAAATACTTCTTGTAGACAAAAAATATGATGCTGGAGAAATCCAAGCTCTGAAAAACGCTACAGAAAATATAAATCCTGAATGTCCTGTAATAACACTGATGAACGAAAATCACGAAGAAAAAATAGAATTCAACAATCCACTCACAAATAGTAAAGTGTATGAGAATGTAGTTTTAGGAGGTACATTTGATCGATTGCATGATGGTCATAAAATATTGCTGAACGAAGCCGTATTACGAACTTTCAAAAAGCTTACAGTGGGTGTAACTGATACCAACATGCTTTTTTGTACGTACAAAATTTTAAATTGTTATGTTTTACATCAACCTGTAGGGGTGTTAACCCAGCGTTATCCGAAAAAGACTGCCCCCTGTTATAACAGCGTAATGAAGTACAGCCTAAAACATTCACAAATATTTTCTCTACCTATTCGTGTAAACCGCGTTACAATCACTTGAATAGTTTCCGCGAGTTTTTCGCACTCAGTCAGACAAACAGCAGACAGCCACAAACCGCTGAACCGATTTTGATTAAACATAGCCTATGTTTCACTTAATTTTTAAATTTAAAGTGAATTTAATTTTAGCCAAAACATTATGGGAACTAATTGAACCTTGTGAAGAAAGAATAAAAAATCTAAAAGATTATCTTCAAGATATTGATCCAAGCATAGAATATAATGTTGTCTCTATTCAGGACCCATTTGGACCTACAAAACATGATCCATCGTTACAGGTTTGGTACCAGTTTTCATAAACATTGAACAAAATTAGCAGAATTTTTAAAATGCATCTGACCAATGTTTCTATAAATTATAATTCTTAATAATAATATAAATGAGCAATATTTTTTGTAGATGATAGTGGTAAGTGCAGAAACACTCTCTGGTGGTAAAAAAGTGAATGAATTAAGAGCTTCGAATGGATTGCGAACACTTGATGTACACGCAATACCTCTAGTTACAAACGGTTCAAAATTAGAGAATGAAGAAGATAAAATCAGTTCAAGTAATTTTAGAATGAGATTGCTTGGCACTCGTTTGAAACCACCAGTGAAAAATACTAATTTTCCACAAAAACCATATGTTATTGGTTTAACTGGCGGTATTGCTAGTGGAAAATCATCGATTGGCGACCGTTTACAAAAATTGGGTGCTGGTTTAATTGATTGTGATAAATTAGCTCATGAGTTGTACAAACCGGGCATGAAGTGTTATAAGCTTATTGTGGAAAATTTTGGGACGAAGGTCATTTGTGAAAATGGTGAGATAAACAGAAAGGAACTCGGTTCTATAGTATTTAAAGATAAGGTAATCAGTAAATGTATTTTTGTCAATTTTTTGCAGTTTTTCATGACATTTATTGTGAAATAAGTGTATTGCAGTTGTTTAAAACAAAAGATAGTATGAAATAACGTATTACAGTTGTTTAAAACAAAACAGTGTGAAATAATATATTGCATTTATTTAAAATAAAAGATTGTACGTGATAATGTATAGCAATTGTTTTAAAACAAAATAGGTCAGACTTGACGAAGTAAATGAAAATGTGTTGTTTTTGTAGACGCAACTTCAAAAATTAAATAATCTTGTGTGGCCCGCAATCGGAGAATCATGTCGAGAAAAAGTCAAACAGTTGTATAAAAACGGTAGCAATGTTGTCATAATAGAAGCAGCAGTATTATTACAAGCAGGTTGGAACGATTTGTGTCACGAAACATGGGCGTGCATTATACATCCAGACGAGGTATAAATAATAATAATTGTAATAAGCAAATTGCATGATTTTCCACTCACCAGTAGACCCTTAAAATAATCAAATCTATACAAATATTTTTTTGAGGTCTAATCTCAGGTAGACTAAAAAATATATATTTGAATTCATTTTTCTGCCGCCAAAACGCATATTTAATTATGAGTGACAAATTTTATGACTTTCTTTGCGCCTGCCGCCTGTGATCGCTCGAAAGAAAAAATCATGCAAATTCAATTAGTCTCTCTTGTATCTCGAGCCAAAATTAAATATAACGTATTTATTATAGGCTGTAAAAAGGCTTAAGTTCCGAAACGGATTATCTGAAGAGGATGCCAGATCAAGAATTGCTTCTCAGCCAAGTAATGTAAGTCACGTGAATGCGGCAACAGTAGTATTCTGCTCGCAATGGTGTCCTAGCTTCACTCAAAATCAAGTCGAAAAAGCTTGGAATATGTTAAAAAAGGAACTGGAAGATTCGGGATAAAAAAAATGGAAATGGATTTTAATTTTAAAATCTTATATTTTTAAAAAACATGGTTGAGGAAACGGAAACACTTTTTATGTTACTTTATTATACAAAAATAATTGAATTGTACCATCTTTTAAAGCTGGAAGTTTTATTGTCTTTTTTTATTTCGTGTGAAACATCACATGCCTGAATAGTCCTAGACCATTCAATATAATAAAATAATTCATATTAATTTTTTTTTGCATATTTTTACTATATTGACCTTATACTAGTGCTGGGACTTTTTGATTTTTTGGTCGGCTACCGGTTATCAAAAATAATAACCGGTTTCGAAAAAACCGGCATTCAATCAAAATTATGACCGAAAACCGGCCGATTAACTGGTCGTTCAGTCAGTTATATGACCGAAAACCGGTTAAGCGGTCGTTCAGTCGGTTATATGGCCGAAAACCGGTTCTTCAGTCGGTTATATGACCGAAAACCGGTAACCCAGTCGTTCAGTCGGTTATATGACCGGAAACCGGTAAACCAGTCGTTCAGTCGGTTATATGACCGAAAACCGATCGACTGACCGCTCATTCAGTCGGTTATATGACCGTTAAAGTTTAAACTATAACAGATGTGAAGAACTGTTTAATTAAAAACAGAAAAGTGGTGATCCTGATGATAATGAAAGAAGACAGCTTTGAGATGGCTTAAGGATCCAAAAATAATAAGCAAATACTGTTAATATTGCATTTATTAAGCTGACGTTTCGAGAAATTATATTCTCATCCTCAGAGCTCTGTTAAAAAATTATAAAATTGTGTTAGGAAAAAATTTAAAAAATAATATATAACAAATATTAATTAACTTACCAAATGCCGTCAAACATGACAGTAAAATTGTCCAAAAAACTTTTTAAAAAAACATACTAACATTTTATTTGGTTTTTATTGAAGTGTAAAAAAAATTTGTTTTATTGATTTGATTTTGTACACAGAAATACTCAAAACTTTATGTTTTATAGAATTTGATTTTATTTTTTATTGTAGAAAATTTTTTTAATTTTTTTTTTATTTGCCAGATTAACTGTTTTATATTTACGTGCTATAAGCTAGAAACTAAGTGAAATAATTTTTGATTTTTAAGTTGTTATTGCAAAAATGTAGTATGTTTATTCAAGTTTGGACAATTTTTATTTCATTGAGCAATTTACTATATATATGTGACAGGTTATCAATATCTGTGCGTTTGTTTATACAATTTTTTGTTTTATATATGTAAACCATTTCAAGGAAAAGGCGTTTTTGATAATTACTTTCTAGAGCCATAATGGAGGTATTTTCAAAATCAAATTCGTGATTGTTGGCGACGCTATGCTGTACTAAAGAAGTGCAAAAACAAAGTTGAGAATGTAAATTAGATTTTATTTGGTTTTTGACGCCCACATTATGTTGTTTCAAACGCATGAGTAAATACTGAGATGTCTGTCCCACATATATAGCATTACAGTTTTTGCAATCAATTTTGTAGATTAAGTTTGAATTTTGAAATTTTTTTGTTTTAGTTTTAATTTTTGAGAAAAACATTTTATAAATTGTGTTAGTATTTTTGAAAGAAATGCGTATTGGTTCCGATTTAAAAATTAATTTTAATTTGTCCGATAGAAAAGGGAAATATGGAATGGAAAAATATGGTTTTATTGCTGTTACAACATTTGAATCTGATGTATTATTGTTATTTTTTATGGACTTTTTAAGAATATCCTGGTTATTGTTTTTTTCTTGATTATGAAGATTATGCTTGTTTATAGTCTGGTTTACAATTTTATTTATTAAATCTGCTGGATAATTGTTACTAACAAGAAAGGATTTTATAATGGATACATTTTTTGAAATAAACTGTGGACTTGAAATACCTATAGCTCTATGTACAAGATTTTGTATGACATTGATTTTATGAGTGAAAGGGCTCGTGGAATAATAATTTAAGTATCTTCCTGAGTGTGTTGGTTTAAAGAACCAATCTATGATTAAACTGCCATCTTTTTGATGAATGATTTTAGTATCTAAATAGGAAATAAAACCTTGTAACTCAGATTCTAAAGTAAACTTTATATCAGGATGGAAAGAATTAAAAATATCTAAAGTTAAGTCTGTTTTGTCATTGGGTACTGCAGTAAGAATGTCATCAACGTAACGTTTAAAAAACGGGATATTAAAAGGCAATTTCGGCATTATGCCGAAATTGCCTTTTAATATCCCGTTTTTTCTTTCAAAAATACTAACACAATTTATAAAATGTTTTTCTCAAAAATTAAAACTAAAACAAAAAAATTTCAAAATTCAAACTTAATCTACAAATTTATATTAGAAATCGTGTCCATCGTGATTATAATAAAATTAAGCAAAATCGCAGGATAGTGGACAAAATAATTTGATTTATTAAATTAAATGTACGACGTTTCGTCTATAGATTTAGACTTTTTCAAGTACAATATTAAAAATAACAATATTTATGAAAATTAATATTAATTACTAACCATAGCAATTAACATAAGATAGGGTACATAAGACAAAAACATGGTAACATGGTAACAAATTATGTTGACTATAAATTTTAACAATCAAATAATAATAATACAAAAATTAGTATAATTTCATAATATAATTGTACTGACTACTTAAATTTTGAGTGTCTGTTCTATAATTGATTGAATTGTTTTTTCTAATAAAACACATTTCACTGATATTGCGTTTCTTCCAATTTGACTCTTTATCTAATATTTGAACTTCATTGAAAAGAAATTTATGCCCAGTGTCGAAATGATGAGATGACAACGCCGTTTTATTATCACTTAATAAGTTTATGTTTCTACAGTCCATTTTGTGCTGATAAATTCTATTTTTTAATAACTGTTTAGTTTGTCCCACATAACACTTATTACATTCACAAGGTATTTTATAAATAATATTAGATTGATGTGAGATAGGCGTCTTATCTTTAAGTCTTGTGAATAACCTATCCAATTTATTTAAGTTATAAAACACCAACTTAATATTTGTGTTCGAAAATAATCTGTTGATCTTATAAGACAAGTTCTTCACAAATGGAAATCTAACATAAATCTTGGTAGACTTAGATCTTTCATCCACAGTATCCGATGTGTTATTTAGGTGATTTTGGTCCTCTATAAACCTATTAACGCATTGATGTATAAAGTTGACAGGGTAATTATTAGCTTTTAAGATATTTTCAACTTTCTTAAAATTGTCCTTATGGTAGTCTTGGTGACTTAATTTTGTTACCCTGTGTAACAAGCTTTTTATAACACTAATTTTCTGCTGCACTGGATGGTTAGATCGAAAATTCAGAAGTCTGCCTGAATGAGAAGGTTTCATATACCAATTCGTTTTTAATTCTCCCGAAGCTGAGCGTGTTACTAAGGTGTCCAAAAATGGAATTGATTTATCAACTTCTTTCTCCATAGTGAATTGAATCTTTTCATTAAACTGGTTGAACCTTTGTAATAAATCATCAATTTTATTTTCGGGAACTGCAATGAAAGTGTCATCCACGTAAACTTTTAGTATCGGAATTTTATATGGTAAGGTTTTTAGTACTTTGGAAACAACGTAATCCATCACAATGTTAGCTAAAACTGGACTTGCTGGGTTTCCCATTGCGCTGCCGTCAAGTTGAAGGTAGAAATTGTTATTGTAGCTAAAATAACTTGTGTCAAAACAAAAACAAATAAGTTCAATGAGCATATCAAAAGTTATGTTGATTTTCTTTGACCACGTGAGCCAATTTTCTTTAACAATTTTTAAGACCAATTCTTTAGGTATATTAGTGAAAAGGGAGGTTACATCTAATGACACCAGATTATAATTCGGATCCAACTTAATTCCTTTTAAAGACTCTACAAAGCAATATGAGTTCTTCACGTTATGTTTAAAGTCTATAGTTAGCGGACTTAATAATTGATGTAAACATTTCGCCAATTTATAACAAGGAGATCCAATGCAATTCACTACAGGTCTTAGTTTACAACCTTGTTTATGAACTTTTCTCAAGCCATAAAGTTTTGGTGGAACTGCATTATGTGTTTTTAATTGTTTCTCAGTATCTTTGTCAATGAGATTTTTTTCTTTCATCTGGGATACTAAAACATTACTTCTATTTTGGAATTGAGTAGTAGGGTCTTTTTTCAGCAATTTATATGTAGAAATATCTTCTACCATTGTTTTCATTACCGTAGTGTACTCATCTTTTTCCATAATTACAGTGCTATTACCTTTATCTGCTCTTGATACAATTAAATGCTGATTGTCTTTGAGAAATGTTTTTGTTGATTTATAGTCTTTTAGGATACTTCTGTTGTCTTTATCACACTTATTAGATTTGTAAAAATTATGAATCACATTAATGGCTCTTGATCTTAAATTATTTTTCTCTTCTGCCAATGCTTCTACACCTTCTATATCAAAAAGTTTACGTGGATGACACTTTCATTGCAGTTCCCGAAAATAAAATTGATGATTTATTACAAAGGTTCAACCAGTTTAATGAAAAGATTCAATTCACTATGGAGAAAGAAGTTGATAAATCAATTCCATTTTTGGACACCTTAGTAACACGCTCAGCTTCGGGAGAATTAAAAACGAATTGGTATATGAAACCTTCTCATTCAGGCAGACTTCTGAATTTTCGATCTAACCATCCAGTGCAGCAGAAAATTAGTGTTATAAAAAGCTTGTTACACAGGGTAACAAAATTAAGTCACCAAGACTACCATAAGGACAATTTTAAGAAAGTTGAAAATATCTTAAAAGCTAATAATTACCCTGTCAACTTTATACATCAATGCGTTAATAGGTTTATAGAGGACCAAAATCACCTAAATAACACATCGGATACTGTGGATGAAAGATCTAAGTCTACCAAGATTTATGTTAGATTTCCATTTGTGAAGAACTTGTCTTATAAGATCAACAGATTATTTTCGAACACAAATATTAAGTTGGTGTTTTATAACTTAAATAAATTGGATAGGTTATTCACAAGACTTAAAGATAAGACGCCTATCTCACATCAATCTAATATTATTTATAAAATACCTTGTGAATGTAATAAGTGTTATGTGGGACAAACTAAACAGTTATTAAAAAATAGAATTTATCAGCACAAAATGGACTGTAGAAACATAAACTTATTAAGTGATAATAAAACGGCGTTGTCATCTCATCATTTCGACACTGGGCATAAATTTCTTTTCAATGAAGTTCAAATATTAGATAAAGAGTCAAATTGGAAGAAACGCAATATCAGTGAAATGTGTTTTATTAGAAAAAACAATTCAATCAATTATAGAACAGACACTCAAAATTTAAGTAGTCAGTACAATTATATTATGAAATTATACTAATTTTTGTATTATTATTATTTGATTGTTAAAATTTATAGTCAACATAATTTGTTACCATGTTACCATGTTTTTGTCTTATGTACCCTATCTTATGTTAATTGCTATGGTTAGTAATTAATATTAATTTTCATAAATATTGTTATTTTTAATATTGTACTTGAAAAAGTCTAAATCTATAGACGAAACGTCGTACATTTAATTTAATAAATCAAATTATTTTGTCCACTATCCTGCGATTTTGCTTAATTTTATTAATCTACAAAATTGATTGCAAAAACTGTAATGCTATATATGTGGGACAGACATCTCAGTATTTACTCATGCGTTTGAAACAACATAATGTGGGCGTCAAAAACCAAATAAAATCTAATTTACATTCTCAACTTTGTTTTTGCACTTCTTTAGTACAGCATAGCGTCGCCAACAATCACGAATTTGATTTTGAAAATACCTCCATTATGGCTCTAGAAAGTAATTATCAAAAACGCCTTTTCCTTGAAATGGTTTACATATATAAAACAAAAAATTGTATAAACAAACGCACAGATATTGATAACCTGTCACATATATATAGTAAATTGCTCAATGAAATAAAAATTGTCCAAACTTGAATAAACATACTACATTTTTGCAATAACAACTTAAAAATCAAAAATTATTTCACTTAGTTTCTAGCTTATAGCACGTAAATATAAAACAGTTAATCTGGCAAATAAAAAAAAAATTAAAAAAATTTTCTACAATAAAAAATAAAATCAAATTCTATAAAACATAAAGTTTTGAGTATTTCTGTGTACAAAATCAAATCAATAAAACAAATTTTTTTACACTTCAATAAAAACCAAATAAAATGTTAGTATGTTTTTTTAAAAAGTTTTTTGGACAATTTTACTGTCATGTTTGACGGCATTTGGTAAGTTAATTAATATTTGTTATATATTATTTTTTAAATTTTTTCCTAACACAATTTTATAATTTTTTAACAGAGCTCTGAGGATGAGAATATAATTCTCGAAACGTCAGCTTAATAAATGCAATATTAACAGTATTTGCTTATTATTTTTGGATCCTTAAGCCATCTCAAAGCTGTCTTCTTTCATTAAACTATAACAGTTTGACTGATCGACCGTTGATGTTATTTGTTACATTTTGTTGCAAATTGTGATAACATATCTATCTAGGTACCTAAAATTTGATGACTAGTACAAGTAACATATTTATTGTTGTTATTAAAACTGCTGATCTCTATGGCACGCCGTTTTACTATTTAATCGTAAAATATTTTTACAAAATATATGAAAATATTTAACACTTTCAATTTCAGAAAAAAAATTTTGAGTGAATATTTTTTATGTACTGACATAATAAAAATACAATTTTATTATGTCCTGACATAAAATTAAATGCTTAAATAATATTATGTACCTACATAATATTATTTCTTGAATTTTTATTGTTGAATTAAAATTATGTACATAATTTTAAATCGAGAATAAAAATTCAAGAAATAAAATTATGTACATTGTACATAATAATAATTCCGAAAAAACGACGAATTATAATTATGTTGCGACATAATTATAATTATTTAGGATTCTTCTCTTGGAAAAATAAAAATATTTTTATTATCTTGTGACATAAAAATAATTGAAAATAATTTTATTATGTATAGAAATAATAAATAATTTTTTAACTAAAAATGTCCTAACGAAAAATAATAAAATTATGCCCCTACATAATAATAAATCAGGTAATTTACTATAAACCAATACAAAAAATGAATAATTTAAATTTCCAGAATTAATATTAGGTACATAATTTTATTTCTTGAATTTTTATTGTTGAATTAAAATTATGTACCTACATAATTTTAATTCTTCATCTCTTTCTACAGTACTGTAGAAAGAGATGGAGAATTAAAATTATGTACATAACTTTAAATCGAGAATAAAAATTCAGGAAATAAAATTATGTACATAATATTAATTCGGAAATTTTGTTTTATTATAATTAAAATTTATTTCTGTTTTGACTTTTTAAATTTCAGATAATTTTGCTTCTACTATTAAATAGTAAAACGGCGTGCCATAGATCTCCACGGAATTTTTAATTTTGAAGTTTGATTTAAATTTTAAACTGCCGCGCGATTGTTATTGATTTGTTTCACAACACCGTCTTGTGTTCCAAAGAATAGACGCTTGTAAATTGTTTTTATTTAGTTCCTATTGTCCCTAGTGGTGTCTTACGCGTTGACGGAAATTAAAAATGTCGGAAGTGTGAAAGTATTTTCAAAAGAAAGAATCAACGAAAAACGAAGTGATTTGTAATATTTGCGAGAAATTACTTAAATATTCAGGCAGTACAAGCTCACTGTGCCTGTGGCACCATATTCGATCAGTAGGTACATTACGTAGAGATCTACCGGTTAACCGGTTTTAACCGATTGATTGGTTTTTACATCTAATTTTAACCGGTCGATCGGTTAACCGATTTTTATTCGATCGATCGGTTAACCAGTTTTTACATATTCATAACCGCGGTTTTCGAATCAAATTTTAACCGATCGATCGGTTAACTGGTTTTTAACCGATCTACCGGTTAACCGATTTTTATTCGATCGATCGGTTAACCGGTTTTTAACCGATCGACCGGATTTTACATATTTAAAACCGCGGTTTTCGAATCAAATTTTAACCGATCGATCGGTTAATCAGTTTTCGTGTGCAGCCTTACCTTGTACCTAAATAAGATTATATAAGACAAAAATCTTACCTCGTATTTCCCCTAAATCTCCCTTTTGTTACTTTGTAGCAAATTCGCGTGGACTAATTTTTAGTAATAATCCAATAAAGCAATATTGTGAGTCCAGTACTCTCATAATCTGTGTAAACATCTTGAATAAAACGTCTGCAACTAAAACAACATTCCAGACGTCTTGACTCATGTTATATTGTTTGAAGGGTGTCGTAAAGATGTTCACAAATCAGAAAGGTCGTAATGCCATTTGAAAAAAAAAATCAATGCTTTAACGCAATAATCCCATTTCAAAAATCTTATAGTATTAAATATTAAATAATGAAAATATATAAGTACTTAGTAGTAGGTACACTTACGTAGATACAAGTAAATAAAGTCAAAGTTTAAAGCTGGTATTTTAAGCGTTACAATATTATTTTCATAGCCCGCCTGCTAAAGAGGAAATACGAACTAAAAGAAACTAAACAAAACTTAATACGATTTATGTTTAAACCACTGATCTCTAATAAATGGATTGTGAATGGCGGCCATTGTATATGAAACCACGGACTAGGAAATACAGTTTGTGGTGAAAACTAACGCGGGGGAGGAATTCGGTGCCTAAATTTGATTGGTTGAGCTATGCCGTCGACTCCCAATAACCGCGTGACAGCGCATGTACCAAACGATCAATAAAGGCACTGATAGAGCCTTACCCCCAAAGCGTTGAGCCCCATCGCGTTTAACTTTCTGTTAACACAATACTGAGTTTAATATTAATTTTGTTCCCCCCTCCATTTGAAATCCTAACTAAGCTCTTGATGACGATTTTGGAGGCAATTGTGGTTACTTTTCTGACCTTGTCACAAAGCTATTCTATTGGCTAGAATTTAGAAGTTAGGTTACGTCAAATGTCGCGCGCGTTTTAAGTGCACTATTTATTTTTGACGACTTCATATTAAGATTTCTCACAAAATAAGAATTCGGCTAGCATATAACTTTTAGAATAGTATCGTTTAGAGAAGATAGTAGCATCATTTCTGCTCACAAGCGAGTTTCGGGTCGGATGTTTTCTAACAAGGAGTCGTCAATGATGCGTATCGACTGGCGATGAACAACTAAATGACCATAATAATATTCACAGGACCAGCCTTTGTTAGAAAACATAGACCCGAAACTCCGCTGTGTGCAGAAATGGCGCTACTATCTTCTCTAAAGTCTAAACGATACTACTTACTTTACATGTTGTTACAAAACTGTTTCTGAGTTGGCGGAATAAATATTTATTTACAATAATTAAAAACACAATAATAATGAATGCAACAACGAAAAGTCAGTTCTAACAATCAACACAAGTAAACAATAACTAAACAGTAATTTCAAAGCAAAACAAAACAACTATACAGGGTGTCCAAGACTTGCGTTGTCGGCCGATATATTCATTTTGGGTAAAGATAGAAAAAAAGTTTAAATACAAAAGTTGTATAAATTTCAATGGTGTATAGCCTAAAAATATTTTCAATTATACAGCCTGTCCCATTTAAGCGTGGCAGATCAAAGCTATGTTTTTTTTTAACCTAGCACCCTATTTTTATTTGTTTTTTCTAAATTTTTTTTTTCTAAAAAACTTGAATTTTCGAGCATGGCCCCCCTTACAATTTCTATTCACATTTAGATGCAGAATTGAAAAAACAAATAAAAATAGGGTGCTAGGTTAAAAAAACATAGCTTTGATCTGCCACGCTTAAATGGGACAGGCTGTATAATTGAAAATATTTTTAGGTTATACACCATTAAAATTTATACAACTTTTGTATTTAAACTTTTTTTCTATTTTCACCCAAAATCAATATATCGGCCGACAACGCAAGTCTTGGACACCCTGTATACAATAACTCGTAATTATTACCACTACACTAGTACTTATTTTATCAGTTTATTTATTTATATCACGGCACTATTTATATTACTGATCCACCGTAGACTTGAATGCGTGACTCACCGTTGACTGATTCCCTCACTGACTCGTAGTGGCTGTTTATATATATAGGTATATATGCTGCGTGGCGTACGCCTAGTGCGTTCTCGCTTCCTCTAGAACTTTCGCGCAGGTACTAGTTGTTACAGTAAGCAGACCCCGTTCCTCAGAACTCTTGCCTGCCGTTTATATACAGGGTGATCCGTAACAATATATTCTAAGTTGGTTATGATTTATGAACTCTCTGATGATGCGGGACGCACATTAGAGATTAATGATTTTAGTAATTTAACAAAGATGTTTTCTAGAGATGTCCCGATTATGACTTTGGCCGACTAGCCGATTAGTCGTTGTAAAGAGGCCGACTAGTCGGCCAAGCCGATTACGTTTTCGGGGATTTCCGTAACGCTTCGTTTACAACTGATTCGCGTGAAAGTCGCAAACGCCGCCTGCGAGCATGTCGGAACCTGTTTTGTTTACTTCGCATTGTTTCTTGATTGTTGCTGTTGTAAGGGTCAGAGCGATGTTTTTGTGTAAAAAAAATTTTTTGTGTAAAGATAATACTGTTATTGTAATAGCTCATTTAAAATTTAATTATGTCAAAAAGAAAATCTCGTGTATTGATGTTTTTTGAACAATTGAACAATGATTCCATAAAGTTAAGTGTAACCAATGCCAAATGATAATTTCTCGTGGTGGGCAAATATATACAACGTAAGAAGCCGGATAGTCGGCGCTCTTTGCCGAATAGTCGCCGACTAGTCGGAACATCTCTAATGTTTTCCCATCCCTGTCTTTAATATTCAACAATCAACGTACAGTTGAAAATGGATACCGTATAGTACTATATAGGTACGTTTGATAAAAACCATTCAGTATTGTATAAGTAAAAAATAAAATTCGCTGAGGAATTATAATTATTATAATGCAACAGTTAAACAGACATACAAGTTAAATTCAACGAAGAGGTCCTTTGAGTCCACGTTAAAGTAAAATCAAATAAAATATTTTTTTCGCAGTTTTTGGAACGCTTTATAAACAGTGTTTGTTGACAGTTTTTTTATTTTAATTTTTTTTTAATCGTGTGGAATCAGTTGGAAGTGATAATCAGTTTATAAGGTATTTTTTCAATTGATTTTTATGCATGCTCTAGCCTCTAGTTCAGCGATTCCCAAACTTTTCCTATAACGGAACACTTTACAAATCTTGAAATTTTAATTGAACACCTTCATGGTTATTTTATAAAGTAGGTCGTAGGTTTCAAACATTTTTTAACTTCGCGCAGCATTTAAAATCATCTACGTGGCTTATATTATTATTTTTCATATTTTTTCACGGAACACTATCACTAAATTATTTTTGGCTTTCCACGGAATATATAGTTTGGGAAACGCTGCTCTGGTTGTCGATCTTTTCGTTAAATTAATTTCGGAATTGTCAAAAATCGTTACATCACCAGTAGGTAGAGTTATATAAACTTTGATTTATAATCAAATACAGGATTTGAGTACCTAACTGTGAATTACATTATTAATTAATAGTTATTATTAAGTAGGTAATAACTAGCTTTAATTTAGTTTTATCAAGTTACGCAAGCGGCACCGCACGTTTAAAAAAAAGGCATCTCCTTTTGTCTTCGTCAACCCTAAGTCTGAGGCTACACTAGAACCGGATCAGACCAGATCCGATCAGACCAGACAAGACCAAATCAGACACTTCAGACTAAGTGGGAGATAATATCCGACAGGTTTAAAAGTAAAATGATGCGAAACAAATTAGAGAAGACCTGAACGTAGATTTATGATTTTAGATTAGCGATAGAGATAACAATTTTTCCAGAAATATAATGTAATTTTTTTTCAATCATTTAACAATAGTTATGCTATTTGTTATGACTACCCAGCATTGTTTGATCTAAATTTTATTGTTGGGAAACCAGTGAGGGCCGCGACTATTTTTGATCACGGCAGAGTTCCGGATCTTTGTCAAAAATTCAAAAAACAGCGAAATTTTGAACCTTTTTCAGATTTTATTAATTTTAACTATTCGAATAGAAGTTTAAATGAATATTCGAATACTTTAATTTGAAGAATTCCGAACAACAAACAAAACAAACAAACTTCAACAATGCGTTGAAACCGATCAGAGCCAATTTATTTTAATTTTATAAATAAATTATACTTTTAAATCATACCTGAAAGATTCATTTTTTCGCCAATATCTTTACACAAAAGACCTTTCATGTCCCTGTTGTGGTATCTTTTATCCCTTTAGTCCCAAATAGGAAGATTTTCAGGTATTAGATCAATTAAAAGTGATTTGTCCATGCTCACAATTGATATTCAAACACGTCTTTAAATAGAATGGTAATAAATAATAATACCTAGCATAAATTTAGGATACACAACACTGTTTGTTGAAACCTGTCAAATGTACGGTCGTAGTCTGACGAAAATATCAAACATGTTTGATATCGTCCGACCGTCGGAACGTGTCTGTTGCAATCTGACATCTTCTGGCGCTGTCTGAAGTGATAACTGTAGCCACTTCAATAAGGTTACTGGTGTTTGTTCACATCCGACAATACGGATCTGATCTGGTCGGAAACGGCGCCAATGTAGCCTCAGCCTTAAGAATTTAAATAAATTATTAATAATTATACAGGCTGTTTCAAAAAACATATGCCATCGCTTGTGGGGTGATTCGCTTAACCAAACATAACACAAATAGTTCCTATCAACATTGATCTACAGATGCTTTGTTTCAAAGACACATAGGGTGTTCAATTTTTTTAATTTTTTTCAGTTTTTCCAAAATATTTCCGAAACGGCTTTAACGACTTCAATAAAATTTGAGTTGTTAAAAATACCTAAAATAACACTTATTTTAGCAATAAAAATGTATGAACACCCTGTATCTTTGAAACAAAGCATCTGTGCGGAATAATGTTGATAGGAATTACTTGTCTTATTTTTAACTTCCCATTGGAAGTTGTCGTATTGGGTCCGATTTTGCAAATGAAAAATGTTGACGTATCTCCACGTTTCAAGATCCCCAGAGTTCGAATCCATCGTTTTTAGAGAGATGTCTGTGTGTGTGCGTGTGTACGTACGTTTGTGAACTTTTTTTCGTCTCGCATATCTCGGGAACAAAGAATCAATTTCATTCAACGCATAATGATGAACACCTGATAAGGTTTGAAAAAAATTTGGATTTCCGGTTTTTTTATCACAAAAAAACTACTGTAAAATTATTGTAAAATGTTTATTGCAAATAGTTTCTTTACGGTATAGACTAATCTCTTATACTTAATCTCTAAGGGCACCGAATGGGAAGTTAGCAGTGTGGTTTTACCCATACACCAAGTCTCTTAAACACCTTGTATAGGTACCCACAGAATATGTATACAATTTTCATTTTTTCAAAATACCTATTATTTTAATTAATAAACAAAGAAAAAAATATTTCATATTACTCCAAGCTGATGCGAACCTGCAATCTTATACACCGTACACCAATGCGTCTCTCCACGTAGTCCCCTGAGTCGTTCAGCGTGAACGCATAATAGAGAGATGTTTGAATTTTCGTGTCGGTATTTTTTGTGTCGAGGTTATTTTGGTTCACTTAGTCTCGCTTAAGAAGTTTCACATCAAAGACAAATGTGTCCACCGGGCCTTAATCGGTTAGAGACCGGCTTTGTCTGCGTTTTTTCCTTGATCTGTGGGTTAAGAGTCTTGCAAAGGTGACACCCCCTAAGTGAAATACCCTTATGTCCATATGATTTACTATTTCAAAATAACGTAACTCTACCTAACATTATTTTGTTAGTTGAATTGGTAACTCTATTCTCAGTTTCGTATTATAATCTCGATAGCAATGTATTATATAACAAAAACAAAACTGTAATCGCAATAATAAACAGTGATGATTAATTTTAAGGTATGCGCAAAAAGGCAAGGATGAGAAATTGCTGCTATTTTACGAGGGAAATTGAAAAACCGTTTATTTAATAAAAAAAAATTCGACTGATACTTCCCACCTAGTAAATATTTGCAAAAAATAAACACTCTTTTTTTATTCTTTGAAAAAAAAGCATGGCCCTCTTTTTAACACGCTTATATTAGCTTCACCTGTATGTTTGCGGGCTTGCTTGCGGGCTTGTGTGTTTGTCAGTTTGTAACCGACTTCTTTGTTGAACTTGATTTTGACCAACTTTGAACGGTCAGATTTAGTTTAAACTTTGCACACTTATCAAGGACCGACGACAATACAATAATTCAATAAGTTTGTCCCAATATCCTGACCAGGATCTCCAGGACTAAAAAAAAAAAGCAAAAAACTTCAGATTGAACTGAAACTTTGCACACTTATCAAGGACCGATGACAATACAATAATTCCATAAGTTTGTCCCATTATCCTGACCAGGATCTCCAGGACTAAAAAAAAAAGCAAAAAACTTCAGATTGAACTGAAACTTTGCACACTTATCAAGGACCGATGACAATACAATAATTCCATAAGTTTGTCCCATTATCCTGACCAGGATCTCCAGGACTAAAAAAAGCAAAAAACTTCAGATTGAACTGAAACTTTGCACACTTATCAAGGACCGATTACAATAGAATAATTCCATAAGTTTGTCCCATTATCCTGACCAGGATCTCCAGGACTAAAAAGCAAAAATAAATTATAATTTAAAAAAACTAAAAAACACGCTTTAATGAACTAAAAAGTAAAAAATAATTAATTTTATTGTAAAAAAGCGTGGGGTAGTATGAAAATATGATACAAAGCACCCCACGCTTTGTTACAATAAAATTAATTATTTTTTACTTTTTAGTTCATTAAAGCGTGTTTTTTAGTTTTTTTAAATTATAATTTATTTGTTTGGTGATCTACTGATGGCTAGTAATATAGCAAAAATCGTGGTTACCTAGATTTACGTACAATTTTCTTTTTTTAGTAAAATATTTTTACTTCCCACCTCTACTATGGTAGGGAAGTAATGGATTTAGTCCGAAAAAAATATTTCGAGATTTTAACAGATTTTCACGTTTTGAGACCCTAGCAATCGTTTAAGATCATTTTCTGACTGATGTCTGTATGTGTGTATGTGGTCAATATTTCGCCTTCGATATCTTAAAAACGGAACAACATACGGCCATGCCGATTGTTCTATTGTGTTTATCAGCCTTTAACTTAGATCTGATTAGATTTTGAGTCAAATCGGTTCAGTGGATCCTGAGATATTACAAAAAACGTTCTCAATGTCACGTATTAACATAGGTAAAAAAAAATATAAATGAATTCTAGATGTTATAATATGAAAAAAATGTAAATATTTTTTTTCTCTAAAATGTATAGTTTTCGAGAAAAAAAATATTTTACTAAAAAAAAAAAAAATTATACGTAAATCAAGGTAACCATGATTTTTGCTATATTAAGCTAGCCATCAGTAGATCATCAAACAAAAAAGAAGGCCATGCTTTTTTTCAAAGAATAAAAAAAGAGTGTTTATTTTTTGCAAATATTTACTAGGTGGGAAGTATGGGACTGGTCATCAGTCGAATTTTTTTACTGATTATATGTACTATTACGCGTTATACGTTATCAATAAATATGTTATACTCACGGATCCGGCCCGGCTTTGCCCGGGTGCTAAGAGCTTATATATTAATAGTCGGGCTAATTTTATTAATACATTACCTACTCACTCGTTTCGCTCGTTCGCTTGAATATTATTAATACATTTCTCACTCGCCTGCACGCTCGTTCGCTCGAATGCGAATATCTGTCGCCGATATTCGCGAATGGGAATATTCAGTTTTCAATGTTTTTGTTTGTTTATATTATTACTTCCCACCTCTACTATGGTAGGGAAGTAATGAATTTAGTCCGAAAAAAATATTTCGAGATTTTAACAGATCTTCACGTTTTGAGACCCCTGCAGCAATCGTTTAAGATCATTTTCTGACTGATGTCTGTATGTGTGTGTGTGTGTGTGGTCAGTTTTTCGCCTTCGATATAGTAAAAACGGAACAACATACGGCCATGCCGATTGATATATTGTGTTTATCAGCCTTTAACTTAGATCTGATTAGATTTTGAGTCAAATCGATTCAGTGGATCATGAGATATTAAAAAAAACGTTCTCAATGTCACGTATTAACATAGGTAAAAAAAAATATAAATGAATTCTAGATGTTATAATATGAAAAAAAATTTGACTGATGACCAGTCCTATACTTCCCACCTAGTAAATATTTGCAAAAAATAAACACTTTTTTTTTTTATTCTTTGACTAGGCCCAAATAACCTTAGCTGCTGGTGGTCTTTAAAACACAATTTAATTTTTATTCTTTGAAAAAAGCATGGCCCTCTTTTTTGTTTGGTGATCTACTGATGGCTAACTTAATATAGCAAAAATCATGGTTACCTTGATTTACGTACAATTTTTATTTTTTTTAGTAAAATATTTTTTTTCTCGAAAACTATACATTTTAGAGAAAAAAAATATTTACATTTTTTTCATATTATAACATCTAGAATTCATTTATATTTTTTTTTACCTATGTTAATACGTGACATTGAAGACGTTTTTTTGAATATCTCAGGATCCACTGAACCGATTTGACTCAAAATCTAATCAGATCTAAGTTGAAGGCTGATAAACACAATAGAACAATCGGCATGCCCGTATGTTGTTCCGTTCTTAAGATATCGAAGGCGAAAAATTGACCACACACACACACACACACACATACAGACATCAGTCAGAAAATGATCTTAAACGATTGCTAGGGTCTCAAAACGTGAAAATCTGTTAAAATCTCGAAATATTTTTTTCGGACTAAATCCATTACTTCCCTACCATAGTAGAGGTGGGAAGTAAAAATGTAAATATTTTTTTCTCTAAAATGTATAGTTTTCGAGAAAAAAATATTTTACTAAAAAAAGAAAATTGTACGTAAATCAAGGTAACCATGATTTTTGCTATATTACTATAGCCATCAGTAGATCACCAAACAAAAAAGAGGGCCATGCTTTTTTTCAAAGAATAAAAAAAGAGTGTTTATTTTTTGCAAATATTTACTAGGTGGGAAATATAGGACTGGTCATCAGTCGAATTTTTTTTTCTCGAAAACTATACATTTTAGAGAAAAAAATATTTACATTTTTTTCATATTATAACATCTAGAATTCATTTATATTTTTTTTACCTATGTTAATACGTGACATTGAGGACGTTTTTTTGAATATCTCAGGATCCACTGAACCGATTTGACTCAAAATCTAATCAGATCTAAGTTAAAGGCTGCAGATAAACACAATAGAACAATCTGCATGGCCGTATGTTGTTCCGTTCTTAAGATATCGAAGGCGAAAAATTGGCCACATACACACACACATACAGACATCAGTCAGAAAATGATCTAAAATGATTGCTAGGGTCTCAAAACTTGAAGATCTGTTAAAATCTCGAAATATTTTTTTCGGACTAAATCCATTACTTCCCTACCATAGTAGAGGTGGGAAGTAAAAATTAACTGACTATAAAATATTATCAGTGCTCAACAGTTAGAATTTTATTTTTATTTTATCAACACAACAAGTTGCCAATAATTAGGCCCGAGTTTCACGTATTTAAAATTCTATAGTATTGGTACAAATTAACTTAGCACGAAAAACAATTGGGTATTTAGTTCTGAGAATAATTAGGCAATCTGAGTATCAAGAAAATATATGTGTTATAGTTATTTATCGTATTTCATTCCATTGAAAAAGAAATTTGTAATATGACCCGTGTAATAATATAGACTAGTATCGCCTGACGCCTGTGGTTGAAATTCGACCAGTTGTGTCTGTAAACTGTAAAGTAACGAAATTCTAATTTAAACTTATAACATCAACATAACTGTATCGACAACGAAGAAATCCGACAAAACGATACCCTCTACATATTGATAGTTCATAGAATCTCAGTGGTGTGTCACCAGAGGTCTCCAATTACACCAAACTACGAGAGAAACAACGCTATGTATTTGTTTGCATGTAATATTCTCCCGTGCAGGGAGACTTTATTTTACCTGCCTTAACGGCACTATATACGCACATGATTTTTTTGTGCACATCTATGGCACAGTGCCTTTCGAATGATTTAAGTTTCATTCCCCTCCTTTCATAAAAAATATTTAAAAAAAGGTAATACACAATTTTCGGTGTTCACATATTAATATACATATATATCTGTAATTATAAAATTATAATGTTGATTCTTTTTCAGAATTTTTTTTCAATCGTAAGATATTAGTATTAAAAAATAATAAGCAATTTTACATTTAACAAAATTAATAATTAATTTAAATTTAATAATCCATCCCACTATTTTAAAAATCAATTAAAATGCCACCCAAAAATAAAATAAAGGGTATACTAAAAGTTAAATCGTCCAAGTTCGTAAAAAATAAGATAACCAACAAAAAGAAAAAAATGGTTCGGTTTGCATTATCGCAAGGGAACGAAAAGTTGATTAATAAAATAAATTTTAAAAATAAACCAAAAACAAATAAACCTATAAATGATTCCCAGTCTAAACAAACGATAACAAAAATGCAAATAAAATCTAAACCTGGAGACAATAAAGATACTACAAATAGTTGCAGTTCAGTATTGAGTAATAAAAAATATATTAAGAAAAAATCTATAAAAAATACACCGGAAAAATCGCTAAGGCCTGTTAAGATATTAAAATTGTTGCCTTTTCCAAACAAAATTTTAAATATAACGAGTGTTGATAAAACAAAAAAAACACTTGGATCTAATCAAAATAAAAGCATATCGAAAATAGAAAAAGTGAAACTTCCAAGCAGAAAATTTTATAAATCTATTATTGTGTCAATCAAAAGAGAAAGATTAGATAAAGATTTTTTTAACAACCTTACAAATTTCTCTCGGGGTTTGGCGGTAAACGTTGATAAATATACTTCTAAAATTACTGAAGCTGTAATTTTAAACAAAAACGCAACGAAACAAAGTGATGATCTATCTTTGGAAATAATTAATTGTAAAAGTGATAAAACTCATAAATCGTCCGAAGCTGGAATTTCAGACACAACAAAAGTGACGAAACAATGTGATAATCAATATTTAGAAATAAATAATTGTAAAAGTGATATAACTAATCATCAAATCGATGAAATTCTTAAAAAAGTTTCTTCCGATAAAATAGAGGATAATATTACACTATTCCAAAAAATTATAAATCAAAACCCTAAAGATCTTCAAAAAGATTTTGTCGATGAAGACAAAGAAATTAATATTACACCATCCAAACAAATTATAAATCAAAAATCGAAAGAGGATCTTCAAATAAAATCTCTTGATACAGGGACAGAAAACGTTATACTATCTGAAACAATTATAAATCAAACACTAAATGAACATCTTCAAAAAAACCATGTTATTGAAATAGCAGAAAGCACAGCATTATCGAAAGAGACTGTATATAAAGAAACAAAAATAACACTAGAAAATATAGTTTTAAGCAAAAATGACGTGGATTCGTTGTTTACAAAAGAACAAAAAAAAATTGAGCTATTGCAAGATTTTGAGAGCGGGAATGAGACTCCAAAAACATTAAACGATAAACTTTCTGCAGAAACATCGTTGCTAGCAAATAACACCAGCGATAATATATCGGTAAATGATTTCCACACAGAAACAGATGACATAAAAAATTCAAATGACAATAACATATACAGCGAAATTTTGAATTCATTGTGCCATAGTTGTAAAGACGTTATTTTAGAAAATTGTAATACAGAATTGAACGCAAATATTGATTCATTTGTTGAACTCAATGTTAATAAAAAACAAAAAATGAATAAAAAAGAAAACGCAATAATACCAAAACGCAGTGGTTACATTGATGTCATTGACGGAATGGAACATTGGAAAATTTCGAATGAAGATAATTTCAGCGAAGTTGAATCATCAGGGTTCATAGATCGATTTTTTAAAAAAGTTGTCGGAAACGATGTAAACTTTGAACTCAGTTGTACAGAAACAAGAAATGGTGACAATGAATCAAGTGAAGAAGAAGAAGAAGAAATTGACAAAAATTGTGTTCGATCTAGATCCGAATACGCTTATTGGGAAAAATACAACAAGGAAGATATTTATTATATGTGTCCGTATTGTAGTGAAAATTATGACGCAATTTTTCATTCGAACACAATCAGCCGAATTTATGCAGTTAGAAATAACGGCCACATAGATTATTTAGTAAAAATGTTTAATTCTATGAAAAAACTAACGATCGTTTACAATAATAATTGCAAAAGTAGAAAATCAGTTGATGTAAATATAAGTTTTTTCGTAGTACACAATAAATTGCAATTGCCATTTATAATAAATACAAAAAGAACAGTTAAAGGAAGAAAGATACTGAAAAAAGTTAACAGGCTTATATTTATTTTTAAAGATATTCCTAAAAGATATAGAATCCTCAAAAATGTGGTAAATGATAAATACTTTGAAATATTTTTGTTAGAAAATATAATTGCTAAAAATTGTGAATCCGATATTGATAAATTTTTTTTCCAAACAATTGATGGTAAAATGTACTTAGGTACATTTTTCCCCAGTACCAATAAAGTCGATGCTTTTGGAACGTCCACTGATGACACCACCGAAAATGACGATCCAATTAATGACCCATCTTATCGACCACATGTAAAGGTACTCAAAAAACAATATCGCAAGAAAAAGCACAAGAAAGTTTTTAAAAGAGACGTTGCAGATCGAACTAGTGAAAGAAATAACGATTTAGAGGACATTGACGGGACTAATTCAGAAAATTATATTAATGATACAATAGAATACAGCTCGGATGATGTCATTGCTAAATCTCTGGGTGATCATCTGACTACATCAGACAATGAATCAGAACCTTTTAATTCAAATTTTCGACCAATGGAACATGGAAAAACAAATGCAATGATGAATAATAAAAACGATGGAACGTCTTGCTGTGAATTTAAAACGTTAGAAAATGACAATATTATAAATGTTGATAGCGATTCTGACCAGTCTTCTACTTCAGTTTTTGAAGAAAGAAATACAGACTTTTATCTGCACCGTCAGAGTTATTATGATGATTCAGAACTTTCTAGTAGAGATATTCTACGAATGGAAGAAAAGAATTCAATTTCTCGTCTTCAGGATTGTATCAAAACTGATACCGAATCAGAACGTTCTGATGAAAGAAATACCGATTCTTATCCGCACCCTCAGAGTTGTTGTGGTGATTCAGAACTTTCTAGTACAGATATTCTACGAATGGAAGAAAAGAATTCAATTTCTCGTCGTCTTCAGGATTGTATCAAAACTGATAGCGAATCAGAACGTTCTGATGAAAGAAATACCGATTCTTATCCGCACCCTCAGAGTTGTTGTGGTGATTCAGAACTTTCTAGTACAAATATTCTACGAACGGAAGTAATGAATTCAATTTCTTGTCTTGAGAGAGATTATTGTGTCATTAAAACTGATACCGAATCAGAACTTTCTGATGATGCAGATGTTCAACATAGGGAAGTTGACGAAATAGTTTGGAATAGATTTGAAACACGGGAGAAAAATGATACAACGAATCTTTCCGTTAATGAAGCAGGAATTTCAGATAGTCAACTGGTAAAAGTTAATGGAAACAATACAACGAATCTTTCCGATTGTGAAGCAATATCTTCAAATATTCAGCTGATAAAAGTTAAGGGAATAGACGTGCAATCAACGAAAGAAAAAAATGTATGCGAGAGGAATTCAGTTTTGGACAATGAAGATATTAATTTCGCTAGTGCAGAAGGTGCTTCTTTGAGTGCTGCAGCAGCTGTTGAACCAGCTAAAGTTGAGACAAGTTTTCGCGATAAAAATGGGTACAGGAGTAATAAGGATCGCATAAAATCTGAGAGTGATTCTGAAACATTGGCAAAAAGTAATGATTCTGATAGCGAATCGGAATTTGCTTTGATTAGTCCAGTGGAAAGTAAGAAAATATATATTCAACCGAAACAACGCGAATATAAAAATTATGAAAACAATGTGATGTTTGAAAATAACACCGAAAATTGGGAAAAAAATAATGATGAGCAAAACGATTTAAATACGAATAAAATAATTCCCTTAAATAGTTCAACGGTTTTGAATAATTCAAGCGAAGAGAAAATAGAAAATGACGACATTGATACTTATCAAAAGAGTTTCATTCATTTTTTGAGCACCGTTCGTCAAAATTGTACGACGTGCCACCAAATTAATAATTCAGTTAAACAGTCATTCGAGTCTGTTCGTCAATTTGCAATTGATAATAAAAAGAATATTTTGAAATTGAAAGAGCAATTTGAAATTTTGTATAAACTTTCCAATTATCGTTCATCTGTAAAAGAGAACGTCAGCAAAAATTCTGCAGATTGTTTAACGAATCGTGAAAATCCAACTGAATTGCAGAAACCCAACGATAGTGTGAAATTCTTTGACGATAGTGATTCGGGTGAAATGAACTTTAATTTAAACGAAATTATCGAAAGTTTAGATGCTGAATCTGAATGTGAAGTCGTAGTGCCTCTAAATATTACAAATAATGCATCTTTGGACAGACAAAAGACTAAAATTAAACAGAATGAAAATGAAAATACTATATCTTTTAACAAAGCAAAAGAAATTTCCAATAATCACAATTCAGATCGTGAACAAATGAACAGATTGTCAAACACAGTTAAAAAAGATTCAAACTCTTTACTAGAAAATTGTAATGAATCTAACTTTTTTTCAAAAACTCTTAACACTGAAATATATGACAATAACATTAAAACCGATTTTTCAAAAGTTCAGACTGAATCGGTTGAATCTGTGAACACGCATCGAAACCAGAATATAGTAAATTCTAGCCATAAATTGCAAATAGAAATATTAAACGTTCAAATATTAAATGATCATCACTATTGTAATATGACTGAAATGTTAAATCAAGTTACACGCGTTCCGATTATAAACAGCAATGACATCAACGATCAAACAAGTGACATTTGTGTTAGATATTCATTAGATCAAGATATAGTTCACAAAAATGATGATGAAGAAAATGGCACAACTTTAAATAGAAATTCCATTTCATCAAGTCAAAGATTTCGAGGCGCTCAAATTTACAGCAGAGATTTTAATGCTCAAGCAAGCAACCCGTCTTTAAATAATTGCAGAGATGAAAAAATTTCATATCAAATTGAAGCCATGAGAATTATCGATACGTCGGATTCTGATACAAACACAGCTAAATCTACTATATCATGTGAATCTCAAAGAAAAACTGACCCCTGTAAAAGTACGGATAGTAAGACTGAAAGAATGTGTGCAGAAATTTTAGATTCTAGTAACGATACTGCAGAATTCATTTTAAATGATTTTCTAAGAAACCGTGATCAAAACAATAAAAAATCAAAGGAATTATATTCTGTAATTGACTGTACTTCAAAAAAGTGTTTTTGTAAAACAGAAACCTGTATTACTAAAGAAGGTAAAAAAACCGATTTAAAATTGTCAGATTTAAGTTTACAATTAATAAAAGACAATCAGAATGATGATTTAAATAATCCAGAATCGAAGAATTTTAAATCAAAAAAGTGTTTTTGTATTTCTGAAACCTATAAAAGTATTACTGATGAAGCTAAGAAAAATGATTTAGAATTGTCAGATTCCAGTTTGCAAACAAAATACAGTGAATGTGACGTTTTAATTGATAAAAAGCCAAAACAAATCGCGAGGAAAATGCTGTTTAGAAGGAAAAATGATTGCGACGGATCAGCAAAACAAAAAACAATAAATTATTATTTGAATAATAACCTTGATACAACAACAGAAAGATGTGAAAATCCGTTGAGAAACAATATTTATAGAAAAGTGACGAAATTTTTTAATAAAAATTACATGTGGTTTGTAAAGTTAATTTTCAAACGTAACAAATTGGGTAAAAGAAAATTGCTTTTCTGTAATAAAATAGCAATAAGGCAAAATCGGACCTATGTAGTAAATAATATAAAAAAACAGGGATTTATTTCGAGCAGAAATCAAACATTTCGCGTTTACAAAATTATCAGTAATAATAAAGTCACTTTGGATAATGATAATTTAAAAAGAAAATTGTTCGGAATAAATGTATATGAAAAAGTTAATAAAAGAGTGGCATTGCATAAAATCTTAATGGGAGCTTTTTTAAAAAGAAAATATTTTTATAAATCAATTTTTGAAATGTTTATGAGACAATTGAACGACTGCATAATTTTCAAATTTAAAGTATCTCCCAGTAAAAAACAAAAAATAAAGAAACGTAAACCTGAACAATTAATTTGGTTGTCTTCACCGTCTCCTAATGAAGAATTAAAAGTTATTTTTCAATTAAAAAAAGAAACTCAAAATACTGAAATTGCAAAAGAGATTCTTAATAAGGACTGTATTAATCTTTCCGGAGATGAGACAAATAAGATTTGTGAAAATCAAAATATTGATGAAACTGCCGTAGAACATAAAGCTGTACCAATGAAAACAGCAAACCAAAGGTGTTTTTTTTTTATTTTTTTATTTAAAAAATCAGATCCCAACACAAAATCCGTAAAAATGTTACTTAATTTTGCAGCTTTTAATTTTACCATCCAGTATTCGATAAGTCATTAAAGGCATTCTAAAAATAAAAAAAATAATTTAATTTTAGGGAAAACGATGGTTCAAAAGTTTTGAATACATTTCCAACACACAGAAGGTATTTTACATAATACAAGCATTGGCGTAACTAAGGTGACAAGGGGGCCAGGTCCCCCTTGGAAGCTGACTGCCCCCCCTAGAATAATTACGGCACTTAGCTCAGAGTGCTGACGTAAGAATAATGAAAGTCGACTTAAAATTATTACAAACTATTGCAGTGAAACTATTGAAAGTATTAAGAATAACAAACATAAAATTATATATAGGGTAGTAGACAATCAGGGTGGCGAAAGGGCGGGGCGGCCACCCGGGGTGCTGACCGTTTGGGGGTACCAAAACTTAAGCCAAGCGCCATATTCTGTAATTTTGTATTTTTATCTAATATACTTAAGACAGCAACTTTTACTGTTTTTTTTTTAATATGGCTTTTAATGACTATTAAGTTACTGACAATAAAATATCTCATAATAGTGATTTTCAGTTCTCAGATTGAAAGGGCCATGGCACCCCCTGGAAAACATCCCTAGTTACGCCAATGAATACAAGATATCCAATGACTTTTGTATCATAACTTCGAAATCTCTTTCCTAGAATAATTTCAGGGGGTGAATTGGGAAATGAAAAAAAAAAATTATATTATATTTTCTACGATTTTTATTACCCATTTATTAAATAAATAAAGTTTCACTTCACCATGCTTTCATAGAACCGAACCCTAGTTTTTTTAATTCAAATCAGGAATAGGATTTCGAAGTTATCACATCAAATCGTCGGAGAGCACAGATTAACTGAGATATTTCATTGTTAATTTGTGTCAAATTGTAAATTAGGTATTTAACTTTCAGAAAATCGTACATTCCTCGGCAAAATATTGAATTCATAAATCCTGAAAAAGATGAATCTGTGTGTTCATCTGGTAACACTGTAAGCAGACCTAAATCCTACAGAATAATTGATATTTTGCCGGAATTGATAAATAACGGTAATAACAATAATTCCAACAGTAAAGAAGTAAATGAACCATCAACATCTACAAATGGAGAAGATTTAGTTTGTCTTTATAATCCACAACAATTAAATAATGTACAATTTCGGAACTATTTACAAGAAATGAACCGAGAAAATGAAAATCAATTTTTAATGTATAGATATCAAAATTACAAAAGTTCAAAAATTGCTTTCCAAGATCATATTGATTTTAGTTATCATTTCTCCAATTCGCACATTACACTAAACTCGAATCAAAATCAAAATGTGGAACGGGAACAGCCCACAAAAGATACGGTATGTAATAAATGTAATACTAATTTTTCAAGGGGTCTGAAAATTTGATTGCACTTAATGACTTCCAAATGTTGAAACCGAAAGAAATAAAAATACACGTATATCTTAAAAGTGGGAAAAGTCAAAAACATTTTAGATATGAGATACAAATCTGGGAGAAATGAATTGTAAATTATAGACGCTCGACAACTGAGGTCATTAGCGTCTGGGAGAAACAGTAGACTGTATATTTAGATGTGTAGTGGGCTATATTACGACCAGTAATGGCATTTATGACTCGTGTGACGGTATAAACTCGTTGTCGCTCGTTTTCACATACTGTCACCACTCGTCAGTAATATACCCCATTACGCATCTAGATATACAATCTACTATAAATGTATCATAAATTAATTTGATTGTTTTTCAGGACGCGATTCAAAATAAAATAATACATGTGCCAATAATTAAAACACTCAAAAAGCCCAGTCAAAATCCGAAGCGAACAGTACGTCCACAAAGCTCAACAAATTCTGAACCGAGTACATCAACAGCTCAAAAGGAAGACAACTCACGTAATGGCTAAAATATTTTTATTTATTTATTTATATTTTCCAAACATTACACCAGTTACTTACATACAAAAATATAATATAAAAAAATTTATTTTAAAAAACAAAAAACCCGACTGCGTAAAAATCGAACTTAAAAGATGGAAACAAGATCAAATGATAACATGCAGTCGGAGGCATAGTAGTAACAAATTGAACAGAAATACCTCCGACTGCATGTTATCATTTGATCTTGTTTCCATCTTTTAAGTTCGATTTTTACGCAGTCGGGTTTTTTGTTTTTTAAAATAAATTTTTTATTTCAAATGTTTTTAGTTAAAAATAAATCGATATAGATCCTAAACGGTCAGTCGAATCGAAAAATGTTGAGGGAAAACTAAAAATGATTTTTAAATACCTATTCAACGATACCCCACTTGACATAGTATGTTGTGTGTGTGTGTGTTTTAAAGACCACCAACAGCTAAGGTTATTTGGGCCTAGCACCAATTCATATTTTCAATTCATTATTTTTTTTTTTTTAATAATAAATTGAAAATCCAATTGACACTTTTACCAGCTCTCGGGCTAGAACCCGAGAACTGGGGACTTGTAATAGAGGAACCATAGCAACGCCATGTAAACAACAGCGCCGCTACACTCTCGGCTATTCTCAAGCCCCGACATAGTTTGTTGACTTTCATTTTTTTCATTTTCACAATATGGCGTCCTGTAGTCGCCATATTGAATTTTCACTAACGTCATGTCTTTAGTGACACTCGCCGGACTAAGGGGAGTCGATTGACGTGTGAATCATAAAAATCGGCCCAGGCGTTTGGTCTGTATAGTGCTTCAAAGGAACATTTCATTTTTTTCATTTTCACAATATGACGTCCTGTAGTCGCCATATTGAATTTTCACTAACGTCATGTCTTTAGTGACACTCGCCAGACTAAGGGGAATCGATTGACGTGTGAATCATAAAAATCGGCCCAGGCGTTTGGTCTGTATAATGCTTCAAAGGAACATTTCATTTTTTTCATTTTCACAATATGGCGTCCTGTAGTCGCCATATTGAATTTTCACTAACGTCATGTCTTTAGTGACACTCGCCAGACTAAGGGGAATCGATTGACGTGTGAATCATAAAAATCGGCCCAGGCGTTTGGTCTGTATAATGCTTCAAAGGAACATTTCATTTTTTTCATTTTCACAATATGGCGTCCTGTAGTCGCTATATTGAATTTTCACTAACGTCATGTCTTTAGTGACACTCGCCAGACTAAGGGGAATCGATTGACGTGTGAATCATAAAAATCGGCCCAGGCGTTTGGTCTGTATAATGCTTCAAAGGAACATTTCATTTTTTTCATTTTCACAATATGGCGTCCTGTAGTCGCCATATTGAATTTTCACTAACGTCATGTCTTTAGTGACACTCGCCGGACTAAGGCGAGTCGATTGACGTGTGAACCATAAAAATCGGCCCAGGCGTGTGGTCTGTATAGTGCTTCAAAGGAACATACATACATAGGCTGTTAAACACATTACCACTCCTTTGCGTGCGCAGTCGGGTAAAAAGGATACTCCATCTCACTAGAGCAAAGCTCTGTGTCGAGAGGGAGGATATAGCTGGTGTTTGTGTTTTGTCTTGCGTGTAGATGTGCATGTTTTTGTGTTGCGTGAGTGCTATGTGTCATGTATGTATTTGAAATTGAGGAGCTTTCTTGTTTTACATGCAAACTAAACTAAAAAAAGTAATTCAATATGTCATTTTTATTTTAACTATGCAACCAATTAATGATTTGTTTTTTGAAGCTATATTAACAGCACCCTTACCCAAAACCTCATATGAACGGAAAGTTCTTTTGAAAGACCAATTTTTTTATATTCCGGACAGAGTGCAGACCCTATAGTATTTACTCCTAATGTTCTTTTCTTTGAAGTATAACGCGAACAACGAAATTTAAAACATTTTAAACTAAAATCGTTTCTTCTGAGTTCTGCGTATAGTCGATTTTACCGGATATTCTTGAGTGCATTTGCAGTGGAACTAGTATTTGAAGCTGGGGGGTCAGTCTGTCTGTGCCAATTGAATCAAGGCATTTGTAAGATTTTTTGTCAACAAGTTTTATTAAACCTTATTTCTAGGGGGGCAGACTGTACTCTGGGAGGGATCGTGTCCCCACTCGGCTCTCCTCTATAGGTACGTCCATGCTTGCGTGACAAGACGTATAAAGAGATGCAGTCAATGCTGTTCTAACAACAGTCTATGAAAAATATATCGGTTCTTAAAGATTTTTTGGACAGTATGAGACACAGTGGCGGACTAAGGGAGGGGGGGCGGCTCGCCCCGGGCCTCTGATCTTGGGGGGCCTCTAAATCTCGAGAAGTCCTTCTTAATCAAATCCCAAACAAGGCCAAAATATGTTTAGTAAGTAAGAGGCAGTTTGGAGTTGAAGGCCCCGTACATATACAAAATATAAATGTAGGTAGGTTACGTGTATTATAAATATTTGATTTTTTTTTGTCAGCCATTACATCTATATTAGTATATTATTGATTTTTAACGAAATTTACACTACAAATACATCAATTTCTAAGCAGAACGGGGGCTTCATTTAGTTCTGCCGCCCCGGGCCTCCGACGGGCTTAGTCCACCACTGATGAGACAATCCGTTTAACATAATTAGAAATAAAATCAAGTATATTATTTACAGATATATTTTCACAAAAAATAATACAAAATGTTCTTAACAATTAATAGCAACTTACAACTAAAATTAGACTTTAACAAAATTTCAAAAAATTATAACAAAAATAAAATGTGATTTTGAACTTAAATACCGGGAATACAAAATTATGGGGTTAAACCCGCTTAGTGATGCAGAAAAAATGTCTCAAATATAAATTTAAAAAGTGAATAGAAAAATTCGCTATTACTGTAGCTTTACGAATTCTCTTTAAAGACCGTTTTTTTCTACACCAATAATTCGATATTCAATTATTTCCTTATCTGACTACTTAGTAGTCAAAAAAACTTTTTAAGTTACTGGGAATTTGTTGAAAAAACTATCCGTAGCTTTAACTCCACTATTCTTATATATATAGGTCATATAAACATAATAAGCCAACTCAGTAATCTTTTAAAGATTTTGTGATATGAAAATACAATACAGTTTTTTTCAACAGCCTTTTTCTTGGTTTATAACGTTACTATAGTAGATAGTATAAAACACTTTCTCAATACTTCTACATAAATATTTTAAAATTTATTTATTTCAAATCAGAATACAATGATAGGTTGTATTCAGCTCTATTAATTAACACAGCACAACAAATCTTCCTCGTTCTATTGAAAAAGAATACATACATCCCTTAAACTTGCTGACAAGATAACATTATCCAAGTAACTTAAAACTGAGTAATAAACCTAAGATATGTTTTTACATTTTCGCTTTTTTAACATTTCCAGAATCTTCTTTGAACTGTTCAGCTAATTTGTAGATAACTGAATGGGCTTCATCGTAGTATGGATTCATGTCGGCTCTAACACGGTCCATCCAAGCAGCAATTCTGGGACGACCAATTCTGGCATCATAGCCAGCGATTCCTTTAAATTAGAATAATTTTAGTTTGGTTTTTTATATTTACAAATACCTATAAGTACTGTAGTACCAAAATTTTAAATTAATGGAGCAGAAAAGTAATGAAAGAATGTAAGCATGCATACAAATTGTGCCGCTTATATAAATAGTGAACTATAAGACGTCACTTCTTAAATTTTGGTACAACAGTATAGTACTTTTTCGTTTTCATTTTTTTAATTTTTGTATAAACTACAAGATTCATAACTAAGGGCCAAAGCACACACACTAGTTTTTGTATCGAAACCGCGCGATTTAAGGTACTACATCGCGATTTGGCGAATACTCAGGTGCTAATCTGATAAATAGATGTTGTAAATTATAGACGCCCGAGAACTAGTGTTCCTACCGAAAAAATATCAATTTTCAGATGATTTTAAAGATGTGGCAGTTGATAGACTTTATTAAATTAAAAAAACATTGTTCATGAAAGAGAATTCTGTACTTATAGTTTTTTTGTTGCTTATTAGTCAATTTATCAATACATATTTTTAACATTTTGAAACCATATAGGGAACACTATAATGTCAATTGACAAAATAATATGAAATAAACATAATCTGTTTTTCTATAAACCCAAAAATATCTAATATCACATCCTCGATTTTTTTAACTTCTGCCATTCCCCATTTCCCTTTTAAAACTAAAGTTAGTAGCTAAGTTTCATCTCTATATGCCATTGGGGCCTTCGGGACGGCGCATTAGAAAAAAATTATACATGTAGATTGATTTTTGACCAACTAAATAATATAAAAATAAAATTATTAACTAAACTTCGCAAAAAAATGAAGCATGAATAAATTTTTGAAAGGAAGTAATTAACTTACTTGGTTGTTCAATCTCGCAGGTTCCAAGTAAATCCGCAACAGTAATTCGTTCTCCACAAAGATACGGCGTTTTATGAAGCCACAATGTTTCTATTTGATCCATGCATTTATTTAGTCGTTTTTCGTAAGCTTCTATTTTTTCCGGACTAGCAGGGGTGCCTGTCATTAATGGCTGTAACCACTGAAATTAAAAAAAGTGTTAAAGTTACTGTTCACAAATTTATCATACTATTTTTTACAAAATATTTTACAACTTTAGTGCTGCGTTGCAGATCACGTTGTCAGAAAATCTGGTTTAACAATGACCGCATGTGACCACACATATTTCTGCATATGAAAAACAATGGCATTTTAAATAATTGATCGATTGAAACGATATTTTTTTTAAGCTGGGTATAGGTACCTACATATTATTTTTAACATAGTTTTTTGTATAATTTCCACTTCGAAACAACATTTTTCTAGGGATTTTGATCAAAATTTAGCTCGGAAAGCGATTTTTCTATGTAGATCAGTCATTTGTTTTTCTGCGAGTTATATACAATCTAATGGTCTGTGTGTTTTTAAAGACCACCAACAGCTAAGGTTATTTGGACCTAGCACCAATTCATATTTTCAATTCATTATTTTTTTTTTTAATAATAAATTGAAAATCCAATTGACACTTTTACCAGCTCTCGGGCTAGAACCCGGGAACTGGGGACTTGTAATAGAGGAACCATAGCAACGCCATGTAAACAACAGCATTGCTACACGTTCGGCTATTCTCAAGCCCTTCTAATGTTCTGCATAACAAAGAGTCTGACAACGACATTAGACTGTTCCTGCATTCTGCAACCCAGCATAACAGTTTTACATTTTTTTATTTTTATAGATCTTACCTTTACCATGAAATACATGGCACAGTGTGCTCGAGTATTGTTATGTTGCCATTCTAAATATTCGTCAACTTGCGCTTGTCTCTTGCTATCTCTAGGATACCAGTGATCGGGGACCAGTTTCTCCCGAGCTAAATAACGGAATATGGCAACACTGTAAAGAAAACAATATTTTATTTATCGATATAGTGTCTATGGAAAATAGAGAGAGACTAATCTCCATGCTTTCGCCGTTGTCTAAAAAGTGAGAAAAATAAGGGTTCCTTTTCCGGCAGTAGAGGGGCTGAAACTATAAAACCCTTAAGGTACGTGCAGTGCGCAGCTGGTATTCTAGATGGTAGCATGTATGGTAGATGGTGGCTGAAATTATAAGAGCTTATAGGTTTGCACAGCGAAGCTTTGATACAAGCTTAAGTCGCGTTTGAAATGTCAGATAGCGAAGACGAATATTTGTGTTCTTCTGCTACAAAGTGATATATTTTAAAAACAAATTTGGGTAGGAGCTATCATGTTCACCCTATTAATAGAAAACGATCTAAACATAGCGAATTTCATCATTTATACCAAGAATTACTATTTTACCCAAACCGGTTTTTTTAATATTTACGTATGGAACCTAACACTTTTAAATACGCATTAAAAAAAACTCAAAACAAATTAAATAAAAACTGGCAAAATTTCACTTATTAAACTAGTCACATCCATTGCGAAACTTGTAACGGCCATTTGACAGTTGTCACACTTTGATTGCAGTAGTCAGGGCGCTGAAAGAATGGTGAGATACATTCTTGTATCTACCAGCTCTTGTAACAGCGCTTATACCTGCTACACTCACTGCTTCGTTGGGTACGCTCGCATATATAACAATGCATTAATTTAAGCAAGCCCTGCTATATGATCTACGCTACCATCTAGAATCCCAGCTCCGTACTGCACGTACGAGTGAGTACTCTCTCTAAAGACCCCGAAGTAGAGTGGGTAACCGGGCGATTTGAATATTGATTTTTTTTACAAACTAGAAATAAACTGAATTAAAAAATAATCATAGAATCATGGCTCCATGCAGAACACGTAATTATCGCAAAGCCGCGATTATAAAAGAAATACTTTTGACCTGAGATCGAATTGCACTCGTTTAGACTGTGAAATCACAATCTGACCTCAAAGTCGACTGCAGCTAAGATAGTTATGATCGTTTAAATAGCATCCGGTTCACGAATTAGTTACAACTTACAAAACAAAAAATTGCGTATACCTATCTATACATTTAAAATAGTAAATTGTATGTCTAGATGCGTAATGAGGTATATTATTGAGGAGTAGTGATAATATTTAAAAACGAGCGATTTAGCGAGTTTTAACAGTCACACGAGTCATAATATCATTACGCACGAGATATATTATAATATAGTATTTTTTGCCATACTCACTATAAAATAGCTGCTTTTCACTTCATTTTCAGTATTTAAAAAAAATTTTGACTGTTCATTTGTGTCGCCAACTTCACATTTATAGTAGGCCATGATATAAATCACTATGGAAACTGTTTACGTATAGCTTACCACACTAGTGTGTTTTGAAAACACTTTCAACACACCATGCCGGTTAACTGACCCATTCCATGCATGCATATACACTGAGTGCTACGAGTGGGTATGCTTTGCTAGTGGAATTTTGTAAACAAAATCTTCAAAATTAAAAAAAAAACAAGGGTTTGACTAATAATGAATTATCAGTTCAGATAACAAAGCAAAACACTTATAATTATTTGTTTTGAAAAAGAGGTGATTAATACTAGCGTCAAAAAAAATGAATCTACTTTTCAATGACTTTTGATTATTCACGATTAAAAGTATGTTTTTTTTTCAAAATATTTCAGTGAACTTATTACAGGCATAAAAATTAATAAACAACACTTGAAAAATTCTACACTCATGTGTAGAATTTTTCAAGTGTTTGTTTATTAATTTTTATTCAATCATATTCTACCAAGTGCCTAGCGATAATTCTATAGAATTTTTATTACAGGCAACTCTCGAGTTACGAACATTCGCTAAAAAGAAATGTACGCATAAATCTTTTTTAAGTGAAAACTTCCTTAGGCGCGTTAGGCACTCTTTGCCTGGGTAGTTAAATACAGTGAACCGTTCGCGTTCGAACGTTCGCATACCCAAAGGTGACGCGGCTGACATACATATATATCATAAAAACGGCACGCAGTACAGTTGCACCGATAGCGTAGTAAACGTCTTTGCGTTGTATGCATAGGAACCTCGGTTCGAAACCTGCTGGCACCGTAGAATTTTTGACGTATTTTTTTTCTAAATTTTACTTTATTGTACTTATATATTTTTTAATTGTTGTTATATTCTTTCTTTGACAATAATTATAATTTTTTTGAAACCAAGGTGGAATAAATTAAAAATGTAATTTTAGTATTTCAGTAATAAATTATTTTTAGTTCATAAATGCGCTAATAGATGGCACCAAAAAAGTAGGTGTGTACTTATGACCACACGACAGAAGTGAAAACTTCTGATTTTCTAATTTTAAAATATATATATAAGTTTTCACTTCTGCCGTGTGGTCATATTAGCACACACCTACTTTTTTTAACTTCCCGCTAAGAAAATTGAAAATTTTCAAAAATGGGGAAGTTATTGATTTCACCCGATTTTCGAAAATCGAGTTTTCATCAGATCTCGACGTTTTGTGATCCTAGGAAACAAAAAATTTGAATATGGGTAAATCGTGATAAATAGCGCCCCTGCCCCCGATTCTACATTAAATTTGGAAAAATAAATATAAATTATATCTACATTTTATATTTTTATTTTTTGTTTGTTTTTGCTGATGGATTTAGCACCTCTTTTCGTTCGCGCCTCTTATAGATACGATCCTATTCTGCCTGTAGCTAGTTTCGGCACCTCTCTTGAGGATGGACTGTGACCTTTGAAGTCTAGCCTTCAATTAATCTGATTATCAAAGCATTATCTTCAAATCTCTAAGATTAAAGCGAACTTAATGATTAACTTCTAATAATAACTTATATTTCGCTTTTTCATGCTCTCAATACAAAAAAATAACAAGCCGTGAGGTGGGTCGTTTATTAGGACTAAAGTGCGACCCTTGAGGTCCACACGACGAACTTCCCAGTTTGATAAATATTTAATAATAATAATTAAATTAGATATTACACAGAAAAGTAATCATTTTAATCATTAAAACATCAATAATTAAAAAAAAAAAAAAAAAAAAAAAAAACGGCTGAACCGATTTTTATAAAATTTATGTCGGATCAAAATGACGTTAACACGCCTCGATTGACACCCTTACGAAGTCGATATAATTTTTTATTCGCGAGATATTGTGTAAAATCTACTTTTTTGGAGGTTATTTGGTTAAGAAAAAAGAACGGCTGAACCGATTTTAAAAAAATTCCTTTCAGATCATATTTACGTTAATACGCGTCGATTGGCACCCCAACGTAGTCGATATCATTTTTCGTTCTCGAGATTTCGTCTTAGAAAGAAATTGACACATACATACGTACGTACATACGTACACACACACACACACACACACACAGACATCTTTCTAAAAGTAGTGTAAAAATAGTGTAGTGACCTTGAAACATAAAAATTTTTTTTCCTTTTTGATTTCGATTTTCGGACCCATTACAATAACTTCCAATGGGAAGTTAAAAATAAACAAACATGTTATCAAGTTTAACTGTCATTACGACTATTCAAAATAAACATGTACTTTCATCTTTCAGGCATAAGTTTGAAAATAATAACTGACCTTTCAGTAAGTTTGAACCCGCGATCATCAATAACCGGCAATTTCTGAAATCGCGAAATTTCCTTGAACTCGTCTGTCAAATGTTGTCCTGTAAAAAATAAACACGTTCATTATTATTATTGTTTTTATAATAAAGTATAATAATAATATTTTTAATCGAATTTCGTTAAATTACACAATCTTTCGTTTGTTTTTTAAAATAATTAATACGTAAATTTTGTTCAGCTTGTCGTTTCCGAGGCTCGTGTATTAGGAAGGTATTTTAAGGCAGATGACCTGTCTGTTTTCACGGCAATGGAACGTAAATTATTATAGCCCAATCATTTTAGATTTTTTTTATGAGATTAACTGTCGGATTAAAACTTTTGACGCAGTTAAGCGTCCCCCGCGGAGTAGATGAAGAAATCATATTTTTGCCCATTAATTAATTATGGGAACTGTCCGCCATCTTGGCTTTTGTGTTTTTGTCAATTTGCACGCGTATTTTGCATTTCTCGATAAAAAAGGCAAGCAACAAATTTGTAGACAATTTAATTCTCTGCAATCCTCATATAGTCAATATTTTTGAAAAAAATTATTTATTTCTAATAAGCAGAAAGTGTGAAAAATTAGGAGGGGCGCAGTTTTTCCAACTTTTGGACCATTTTTATTGAAAGTAAGTGGCACATTTAAATGACAAAGTTGTAGAGGGCTCATTTCCCAACAAGTTTTTCGTACGACGTGTAGATCACGGCCGGGAACGCGCTCAACACAACGATTTGGGGGAACTCGCGATGCTGGGCACAATATATGCAATCAATTTATTTTGACGTAGCTATGGTTATTTGAAACGTCAAAACATCAAATGCGTAAGAAGCTTCGCTTTTGTCGGGTGTCCCACGACATTTCACGTTTTTTTTCCCTAAATCGTTGTGTTGAGCGCGTTGCCGGCCGTGATCCACACGTCCTACAAAAAACTTGTTTGTACAAAAACTGTTGGGAAATGAGTCTCTACAATTTGTCATTTAAATATGCCACTTATTTTCAATAAAAATGGCCCAAAACTCGAAAAAACTGGGCCACTCCTAATTTTTCACACTTTTTGCGTATTATTAGCAATAAATAATTTTTTTCAACAATATTGACTATATGACGATTGTAGAGAATTAAATTGTCTACAAATTTGATAGGTACTTACCTTTTTTATCGAGAAATGCAAAACACGCGTGCAAATCTACAAAAACACAAAATCCAAGATGGCGGACAGTTCCCATAATTAATTAATGGGCAAAAATAAAAAAAATTAAAACTATGTTCGTATTCGACTACCTATATTTGGAAGAGTAGGGGGAGAATAAAAAAACTCCTCTGAGGAATCTCCTCTATAAAAATCCCAAGTTTAAAATTTCGTTTCGATGCATCGAGCGGGGCATGCCAGCCAGCCTTTGCGCTACTGCGCAATGCGCATACGGATGAACAGCCAAAAATGTATACATATTTATATCAATACATAACAAAAAAATTATATCTCGTCTAAAAATAGATTCGTGTGGGCAAGGCTATGTAAACAGATTGTTTATAAATGGTAAATTTTGTTTATATATAATTTGTTTGCAAACTGTCGTTTTTGCCAATAGCTAGTAAAATATCGCCAAATCAAAATACTATTTTATCTATTTAGGTTGCTCATAATTTCGGAAGAGAATTTTATCATTTAATTTTAAATAAATCAAATTTATATTCAAGATACATTAAAAAATTTAAAAGATGTGATGCTATAAATGTTAAAGTGATTATGTTATTTTATTGGTCGCATTTTTTCTTTTCAATACAGTTGTTATTGTTCATTTTAGTGAAATGACATTGCAAATATATTTATTATTATTGCTATTTATAAATATTTAAATTACTTGACAATCAACCATTGTAACTGAATTATTTATCAAGAGAACCACCACAATTTTATTCAATATAAATTCAAATTTCTGAAACAATAGAGCCATTCATTAATTTTTTTATTATAAATAATCTTTATTTAAGAACTGGAACTAACTATAATCTTTAGGTACAAAAACAAAATTAAAATAAAATATGATCTAAATTTAAAACAAAATTTGCAAAAACAATCCATAGCAATCAGAACAGCTCTATGCTGAGCAATCAATCATAGAATTCGATCTGTAATATTCTTTGGATTTTTTCACGTCTATATCTGATCTTTTATCAGTTTCTGTAGAAAAGTTATTTGAAGATTAAAAAAAAAGACATTTCCAGTAAAATCATCTAGCTACTGCAATATTTCTTTTCATTGAAAAATGAAATGTAAGCGGAACAGGGAAACATAAAAGGAAATAATGGTCAATGACCCTTTACGTTTTGTTTTCCTACCAATCAACAACAACGTTTATAGTTTGTTTTTCTCATGATGCTAATAATAATTAGCACTGATCAGCGATGTATCGCTACAACTAACAAACTATTTAACACTTCAACAAAATGGAAATCAACTTCTAAAATTATAAACCACTAACCAAAACTATAATTAGAAATTCATGAAAACCACTTCCAAATTCCTTACAGTTAAATAAAAAAAACAAGGTAGGCAATATCTGAAGTTATTAATAGAATACTGAACGTCTGAATAGGTACATCATACTGATCCGTTACACGTGTATTGTTTAGAACAAATAAAAATTGGGCATTACATTTTTTGTGGAATTTTATATACAAATCCGTGATTAAAGATATAATTTTGTGTCAAGTTAAAGAAATAAAACAGAAGTGGAAAGAGGTAATCTTTTTTCGAATTTTTATGGCATTATTTTATTGCATCATCATTCATCAGAGAGTTTGAAATTCGGCATAGTTAGGTATAAAACATGTGTGCCCACACCTAGTCTAAGTCAGAATAAAAAAATATTTTTGTATATTTTGGGGGAGGAGCCAAAAATCTTTGACCCGCTCGAGTGGGGTATCATATGAAAGAGCACTTGTTACAAATTCCATAAATGTATTTTTTTTTCAGAGGAAAGACAATTCATTTCAAATGACTATAATAAAAAATGGTGGAACATTTGCATAGAATTTTCATCATCTAATTCTAATCTACCTACATTAGAAGTTCTATCTATACTAATATGTATTATAAAGAGGAAAAGTTTGTGAGTTTGTTTATATTGTGTGGGTAATCTCTGGAACTACTGAATCGATTCTAAAAATTCTTTCACTAATAGACAGCTACACCATCCCTGAGTGCAATACGCTATATTTTATTTTGATAAATTTCTCGCGGGGGGATATTATACAGAGGTAAAAGTTGTATGCATGTAGGGGGTAATCTCTAGAACTACTCAACCGATTCTAAAAATTCTTCCACTAATAGAAAGCTAGACTATCCCTGGGTGATATGGGTTATATTTTATTTTGATAAATCTCGTGGAGGTATATAAGAAATAAAGGTGAGTCGCGATCTCTTGGCGGCAAATCAAATCATGTCTGCATAATAATAGGTATACAGGGTGCTGAATCGTTTTGCGGGTAATAGGGATTTAACCCGTAAAATCAAACTTTTGCGATTTCCTGCTTCCCTAATTATTTTAGGAAAAATATCTTCGAATAAAAGTTTTAGAACATAAAATTCTTCATCTAAATCATTAAACAAAATTAATTTTGCATGCTTTGTGACGGCAGAAATTTATGTTCTAAAACTTTTATTCGAAGGTATTTTTCCTAAAATAATTAGGGAAGCAGAAAATCGCAAAAGTTTGGTTTTACGGGTTAAATCCCTATTACCCGCAAAACGATTCAGCACCCTGTATAAGGTACCTATGTATGTTTTAATCAGACAAGTTCCAGGTACAAAGTCCAAAGGTGTAAAAAATGTAAACAACTCACACACACATGCAAACATGTTCCGCGTACACTTGTGTACATTCCTTCACATTAATACTTTCGCTTCTGTTCAGTGCATTTGAAGGTCAATCAATATTTTTTTTACCCAAAATACAAAATACTTAGTCATTTGCTGAACATGTCGATCCGTCTTTAATATATAACTGGTGACCCGAATTCGATACAGGAATTATACATATTCACACCGCCTTTATTTTTTTAATTATAAAAAAATATTTCATTCTAATCTTTAGGCTAAACTCGCTAGAGGCGCATGAAAAATAAATCAATCAGGCGATCTAACTATCGCCTATCGATGTTATGTAATATAGCGCGCATGAAAACGGTCGATTTTTTTTGTCATTTAATATCCGATAGTTCGATCGATAGACTTAATTTTACTTCTTCTACAGTCCTATTATACAAATTATTATGTACTTAATGACAAGATATTTAGACAGTGTACAAAAAAAAATACAGAATCTTTTAGTGTCTTCAAGCTATTTGAAGAAATATAAATTTCGACAGGTTTTCGTATCCCAGTTTTTTGTAAGTTATTAAAAGTTTTGTTTTACAGAATTTAACGATTTTACAATTATTTTTTCGTTAACTTGAAGATATGCCATAAAAGTAAACCCAACTAAAATGAGACCACATGTACGGTTTACCTCAGTTTAACCTTGAATTTTCGGATGTTCTAAAATTTTAATAGATACTTATGCAAAAGTAGACTATATTATCTATTAATTTCCGGATTGTTTTACTTCCCGAATGTTTCATACAATTTTTTTTACTTTAACGGTGTTTTGCCTTAAGATAAAACTATTCTAAACTTCCACATAGCTCATAACTGGTTTTTAGAATTTTTATCGTTAAACAAAGTAATCAGAACTTATGTTATAAGAGAAAATAATAAATATAAACTGTTTACTAATAAAATGATGACGAATTGAAAAAAAATAATATTTCGAAAAAAATGGAAACAAAAAATTACTGATAAATCAAATCTGTATTTTAAATAAATAAATTTCACTTTTTCAAGTAGTAAGTTAAAAAAAATGCTAACTAAGAATGGTGTTTAAACATTAAATTTAATTATTGTAATTTGTATTCAACGAAAAAATCTTGGCATTTTTTCCATAATCATTAACTTTTTCTGTAAACTGACCTTGATTTTAAATAAAGTACAAAAATGCATCATAAATTAAATTTTTATGAAAGATCAAAACAAAGGTGACCTTAAGAGTTATTGACAATTTTTCGCAGATAGATTTTTCCAATAATTAAAATTAAAAGCGTTTGTGTGAATTTTTTGTAACGGGCGTCAGACTGATTTTTATTTACCTATAGTTATCAAAAATTTAAAAAAAGCTACGAAAAATTATTTATATATTTTGATAATTACTTGCGCCAATTCTGATGGGTCGATGTTCAAACGGAACTTTAGCAGCTTGCAAAAACATCACCAAAGCCCTAGAAGGCTGTGACATGAGATCGTAGTAAAGTCGGAGCGTCATTTCGATTTTCAACTGTTTTCTAAAACAAAACATCAAACCGTTTTATGTAGATATTTTAACCTGATATAGTACACCGCAGTGTAATAAATAAATTTAAAATTATGTCATCTAATACAAATAAAGCAAGGCTTACCTGTTATATATTTTATGGAAATTTACTTTTCTTGTTTCCTGAGAGTATTTTTTGTTTTTTATAGGCTTAAATCTTGACACTGCTTACAACAATAAAATATTAAACAAATACTTTATAAGAATCTACAAACAATTATTGCAATTAATATCATACGTAAGTAAATTATCTTTCGTTTGTTAATGCGTCAAACGCGTTTAATAATTGATAACAATTGAAACACAAACCGGTTAAAATATTGTATAATATAGTTATGCGCAATCGCGAACAAGTCTGATGTTTTTATTTAACAATCAACAGCTCATAAACTGCGAATCATTCTGGCGCGGTGCAGTACGTACTAACAGCGAGTATGGCGTTATTTTTGTGTTGATTGGAGGGGGTCGAACACACCAAATATACTAATTGTCTCGTAACAACTGGCATTAAAGAACAGTTTTCTAGTCAAATTTCGAGACCTAAAAGTGTCCTCGTCAGAATTGCGTAGCTACTGCATAGCAAGGATTAGCAATGCGAAAGGGCCCTCGAGTACGAGGGCCCCTAGGCCCTGCACGGGTAAATTGAGAAGAAAATACTAATATTGAACACTATCCAGATAATATTCCATTGCATAAATATAAATTTATTGAAGTGAAAACTTCTTTAGGCGCACTTTGCGTTCTTTCTGAATAGTGAACGAAAGTGAACCGTCACCTCAGGTCGGTGACGCTGAATCGGGTTTACTCGGCTCCACACGACATCAAGCGCGCTCGGGTCGGTGACCACGTTTACTGTCTAACAAGGAGTGTATCGTTTCAAGAATTACATTTTTATTATTACATATTATAATTTCAAATTCAAATTATTTATTTCCTCAGTAAAAAAAATATACAAAATAAACAAATGTTTTACAAAAAGAGGATTTCCTGTCCAACTTGGAAGACCAGTGCTAGGGCAGGAGTCCAAAAATACAATTAAAATAATATTATAATATTATTGTATTATATTATATGTATGTTTGCGTATAATCAAGTTTTCACTTCTGTCCTGTGGTCATAAGCACACAACCACTTTTTATAATTACACAAAAACACAAACTAATTCAACTAACTCGCTGGAATATCATTTATTGGCTAGTCACGATGGATAGAGGAGGGTTTTCTGTGTTCGACTTTATCAACAAAGGGGAGGGGTCCACCGACTGTGCTTGCGTAAGGGCCCGCTATTTCTAGCTACGCCACTGGGCCCGGCTCGTCGACAGCAACTGACAGGTTTGGTTAGATATAGATATTGTAAAATTACAGACGCTCAGAGGATTTCATGATGGCTCATAATATGTTAATATCATAATTATACCCTACCTTCACGAGCCGCGCCAAGATGAGCCACGAGCCATCACAAGCCACGCGTTGCGGAACCCGGCCTTTACAGAAACAATTTTTACTAGAAAAGAGCCATAATCGCGAACACTACATACATGTTTACTTAATAAGAATCACACATGTATGTAGATTAATAACAATTTATAAATATACAATAAATTAAGTACAGTCAGTAGTAGATAACGCATCTTTCACGCTTCACGCGCTTAAAGCATGAAGTTTGACAGATAAAGATTCACTTTTTCTGTTAACATCATGTTTTTTTGTATTAATTATTGACTGTACTTTATAATCAATTAATGTTGTTTCATTACTTTTTCTATTTCTAAACAAAGGCAAAGTCACTGAATGTCATATATTTATCAAGTTATTACCAATTCAGTAATTTTATTTAAATTTATGTTACTGCTAATTGCTATACAGCCAAACCCGAAGCAACATATGGGCCTCACGCGTTTTTGAAAAAAAAACACGAAAAAACAGAAAACGATACACACACTCAAGTGAATTATGACGCATGATAATATGATTATCTGTACTACCGCCTATCGGACTATGCTGAACAGTAGATAGACTGATAGACACAAGAGATATAAAAAAAAATTGTTATTCATTACTTTTATTTGCCCCCTCACGGAAAACGGTTACTACGGCTCTATAGTAGGTATACAGGCATTATAAATATGACATTTTTACTTCCCACCTCTACTATGGTAGGGAAGTAATGGATTCAGTCCGAAAACAATATTTCGAGATTTTAACAGATTTTCACGTTTTGAGACCCTAGCAATCGTTTAAGATCATTTTCTGACTGATGTCTGTATGTGTGTGTGTATGTGTGTATGTGTGTATGTGTGTGTGTGTGTATGTGGTCAATTTTTCGCCTTCGATATCTTAAGAACGGAACAACATACGGGCATGCCGATTGTTCTATTGTGTTTATCAGCCTTTAACTTAGATCTGATTAGATTTTGAGTCAAATCGGTTCAGTGGATCCTGAGATATTCAAAAAAACGTCCTCAATGTCACGTATTAACATAGGTAAAAAAAAATATAAATGAATTCTAGATGTTATAATATGAAAAAAATGTAAATATTTTTTTTCTCTAAAATGTATAGTTTTCGAGAAAAAAAATATTTTACTAAAAAAAATAAAAATTGTACGTAAATCAAGGTAACCATGATTTTTGCTATATTAAGCTAGCCATCAATAGATCACCAAACAAAAAAGAGGGCCATGCTTTTTTCAAAGAATAAAAATTAAATTGTGTTTTAAAGACCACCAACAGCTAAGGTTATTTGGGCCTAGTCAAAGAATAAAAAAAAGAGTGTTTATTTTTTGCAAATATTTACTAGGTGGGAAGTATAGGACTGGTCATCAGTCGAATTTTTTTCAATTGTAAACAGGTTGCGAATTTCAGTGAAAATGTTGATGTACTTATATAATATAGGTAGGTACCTAATACCTATCTATACCAATATTATAAAGCTGAAGAGTTTATTTGTTTGTTTGTTTGGTTGAACGCGCTAATCTCAGGAACTACGAGTCCGATTTGAAAAAAATTTTTTTTTGTTAGATAGCCCATTTATTGAGGAAAGCTATAGGCTATATAATATCACGCTACGACCAATAGGAGCGGAGCATCAATGAAAAATGTTGCAAAAACGGGAAAAATTATTCCTTTTGTGAGCTTCCGCTACGTAAACGGTTAAAGTTACGCAAAAATCATGTATGACGGAATTGTTCCTCTTTAAAAGTTCTAAAAAAAGTCCGCGACAGCATATGTCTATCTTTTAAGATTGACTCACTATAACTTTTTTTATGGTAATCAAATTTGTTCGTAATTATAATATTCAAGCGAACGAGCGAAGCGAGTGAGTAGTGTATATTTATAATAATCAAGCGAACGAGCGAAGCAAGTGAGTAGTGTATTTATAATATTCAAGCGAACGAGCGAAGCAAGTGAGTAGTATATTGCACTCGGGCTTTCTTAGCACCCGGGCGAAGCCAGACGGGGCCGCCAGTATTATATACATAAACATTTTCACTGCAATTCGCAACCTGTTTACAACTGAAAAAAATGTCATGTTTATATTATAAATATTATAGTATAACAAATTATATACACATTACATATAAATAACTGGATAAATTCAAATTCCAAACAGAAAATTAAAGAAAACATGAAAAAAATTAAATATTTACTCATCATGTTCCAGTATTTCCGACGGAGTTGGTATTGTAGCACTTCTTTTTTTAGAAAAATTATAAAAATATTCTGACACAAAATATTCATATTCTCCGCGCTCAATTACAAATCTGGAAGTAAAAACAAAAAATAAATTAAAAATTCTACATCTTGAGAAGACATGTAATAAAAATCAATACCTACCCGTTCGGTTTTTGCACAACAACTCCATGACGCATAAATTCATTTATTATCTTATTCGCTTCTTCGACCGATATTTCGCATTGTCCACACAGCAAAGTATTTGTAATTGTTACAACATTTTTACAAGTAGCAAAAGCTTTTAAAAACTGACATTCTTTCTAAAAAATAAATAATATAAAAACTCTTTAAAATATAAATTCTGATATGTATTTAACAGTTCATATCAAGAGTTAGTTCCTTAAAATCAGGACCAGCTGTTTTTGCGCAATGTCCAAACAGACAGAATTCGCTGGCATTAATCATGATTTTCTGAAAAAAAGTATTTTTGTCTAAGTATTGCTGGATTATATAATAATGTGATGCCTAAGGGCTAGGGACATTCCGTTGAAAAAGGCCAAATGATAAAATATTATTGGAATTTACAAATTGAAAAGGAAAATCACGCTATATAAAAATTTTATTTTTACAAATAATGTGGTGGTAATCGCTTTTAAACAAAAAAAAGTCAAGAGGTTTCATGGGACACCCGACAGAAGCTATGCTTTTTTTGTGGTGGACAAACTCCTGACAAGACTCAATCAAATGGGAATGTATACTCAAGGCTATGCAGACGATGTTGTTATCATGGTCCGAGGAAAATATATGGATATCTGTCTAGATCTTATGCAGACAGCTCTAACAGAGGTCCAGACTTGGTGTGAGGGGGAAAACCTCAAAGTCAACCCCCAAAAAACCGTAATTGTCACGTTCTCCAGGAAAAGAAAGCTGGAGCCTAATAGAACTCTTCGCCTCTTCGAAGGAGAACTACAGATGTCCAAAGCGGTGAAGTATCTGGGCTTGAGCCTAGACTCAACACTCAGCTGGAATATACATCTGGATAAAGAGCTAAAACGTCTTTGATGATGGCCCGTCGCTCTTTTAGCAGATCCTGGGGCCTTAACCCCAGATTAACATTTTGGCTGTATACCACAGTAATCAGACCCGGACTAACGTATGGGGCACTACTATGGTGGCCAAAGGTACAACAGACTACTGCTAAAAACAAAATGGCGAGTCTGCAACGTCTAGCAACCCTAGGCGTAACAGGTGCCATACGCAGCTCCTCATCTGCTGCTTTGGATGTGATCCTAAACCTCCCACCATTACACTTATACGTAATGGAAGAAGCGAGGCTGGAAGCATCCCGGCTACAGAATGCGGGGCAGTGGAGAGATGTAAAAATTGGTATGTTGTCGGACAGAATGACTCCAGTCTATTGCTTTAACAGGACCTATGACACTATCATTCGTGATAGAGAGGAACTGAAGAAAATTATCCCACAGTTATCAAACAGCCTTATCTGGTATACGGATGGCTCAAAGATGATCAGTGGAGTCGGAGCTGGAATCCATGGTGAGAGACCGAGGAGAGACATAAGTCTGAGCCTAGGAACTCACGCCTCGGTTTTCCAAGCTGAAGTAATGGCGATTGCTGTATGTGCACAGAAGAATATTACGAGGGGCTATCGAAACCAGCCAATCCGTATTCTATCTGACAACCAACCAGGAATTAAAGCCTTACAATCCTACAAATTCAGCTCTAAGCTGGTATGGGATTGTCATCAATTACTAAATGACCTGGGTGGGAGAAACAAAGTTCTCTTAATGTGGGTGCCAGGTCATGAAGGAATCCAGGGCAATGAAAAAGCGGATACCCTTGCTAGACAAGGAGCCTCTGCGAAATTCATTGGACCAGAACCAGTATGTGAGATTTCTTACAAATGTGTTCAACAAACTGTTAGGAAATGGACCTGCGAGCAACATCTCTCTGAATGGAACCTGATTTCAGGTAACAAACATGGGAAGAAAATGATCGCAGGCCCCTCCCCCAGGCTCACTGAGGACCTAATCAAACTCAGCAGGCCAACACTTAGAAAGGTGATTGGGCTTTTGACCGGTCACGCTTCTCTAAGGAAACACCTACATGTGATGGGGATACGACAGGAATCAACACTATGTAGATTCTGCGATATGGAGGATGAAACAGCCACCCGTATCGTGTTCGAATGTGAAGCACTAGCCTGCAGAAGGACAACCATCTTTGGGATATATAGATGAGGATGGAATTATTCCACAGGATAATCCAGTGCCAAATCTTCTGGAGCTCATAAGAAGATCCAGGCTATTTGTGGACTAGATTCAGCTAATGGGGAAGCAGTTTATGGGCCAATCCAGGACCACCCCTAATTGTTTTTAATCTTTTTTAATCTTTAATTACGCATTGTATTTAAATCCGAATTTATCAAAATTATAGACAATACAATTGAAAAGTTATTATTTGAACGCCATTTTGAAATCTGATGCAGTTTTATTTTTTGTGTCCTATAAAACTCTTAAATATCAATTTTCAAAAAGATCGGATAATGTTTACAAAAGTACATATGACCGCCATTTTGAAATCTAACGCCATTTTATTTTTTTGTGTCTTATAAAACTCTTTAAATATCAATTTTCAAAAAGAGCGTATAATTTTTACAAAAGTACATATGGCCGCCATTTTGAAATCTGACGCCATTTTATTTTTTTGTGTCCTATAAAACTCAAGATATTAATTTTACATAGGCCACTGCGCGTGCGCCAATATATTACTTTCACCGCTGGCCATAGCTATAGATATACTTTTAATAACATGAGCGTGACGGTTTTACCGTGACGCGAACCTATAAGTTTTTCCCCCTGCCAGAAATCGTCTAACGCGCCTATAGAAGCAAAGCTTCAAAAAAATCTATCTGAACCTGCAACTAATTGCAGAGGCGTAGCTAGGTAACCAAAGGCCATGGTGCAAAAAAAAAAAAAACTGGGGCCCTAACTAAACTGTTTAGGTTTTATCAAGAAAAAATATATATAAATACTTTAAGGCTCGATTCACACTATAGTGCCGGTCACGGTTCGCTCTCGGTTCAGTCTCGGTTCGGTAAAATTTTACTGTATCCACACCTTCATCTGGGTTCGATCACGGTTCAATCTCGATTTGCACACTAGCCTCTGGTTCAGTATAAAATCGTTGATGGTCGAAGTCGGATGTATTTCCTTTGCAATACAATTTTACTTTATTTCATTTATTAAAGTAGGTGCAATTTTTCTAGTTGTCTATGTCGTTCGATTTTTCAATTGAAGAATTAGCTGTTGTAGATATATTCTTCTTGATGAAGATGCGGCAAATAAGAAAAGAGTGAAACGCAAGACAACGAAGAGAAGAATGTGGGTGCATCCAAGCTTTTAGCGAGGAAAACGGAAAGCGATTAAAAAAATGGAGCGTAAAATATCAAAAGCATCAGGACAAATCCGATCACGCTCCAGCAAAATATTCTTCTAAACGGATCGGTGCCGGAGCGTGATTGGATCCGAACTTGAGCGGTGCTGATAGTAAGAATACGCTCATTGTTTCTTGTTTCGGAACCGTTTACCGAACCGAGACTGGACCGAGACCGAACCGTGACCGGCATTATAGTGTGAATCGGGTCTAAAGGTGCAAAGCTACTTTATCATCAGTTCTTTATCGTGCATTGCAGGGCACAGCAAAGCTACTTACTACATGTATGTACACGGCGGTGACGGTGAATCTTTCAAGTTGGCAACACTGCACAAACAACAGAAAAAATACAGGGGAATTCCCCACAAGTTTCGAACAGAAGTCGGAACTTTTTGAGAATTCCCCTGTATTCTTTCAAATGAGTTGTCAGGATTAAAATCGTGTTGCAACCTATTTTATTTACATTCTGAAAATGGGAGAATTTTTCGCTAGTTCAATATGAGCTTTGATGGTCAGTGTCCGAGGGCCCCCTGAGCTTGGGGGCCCCGGTGCACGGCACCGTCTAGCCCTCCGGTAGCTACGCCACTGACTAATTGGCATCATTCACGTTTTTCTTACCGGGCGGAATTTGCGTTCCATTGCAAGCAATAAAGGTCTTGTGCAGAGTAAATTTGGGTCTTTTTCAGCACACGTGTCGCATGTATGTACATTCGGAATATGTATGAAATGAAATAACCCGAAACACGCCATATGCTGATATGTCTGACAACGGTGACATTTAATCATCTCTGGAAGTATCTTTGATCCTTTACATGGACAACGCACCGGGATCACATCACTTGTTGTACTCACATTGTCTCGGGGCGGTAATGCTGAAACTTTTACACAATTGTCGAATCTTAACTCAAACTCGTCCCACCACGCTCAAACTCATATCACTCAACGTTGAGATACAAGATTTGATAAGACCCTGAACACACGGAGCTACTCAAAAGAAACTGAATTAGTCTGTGATTGAAATTATTAACCGGTTACTAACTCATTAGCAATGTAGCTCCGCACACGCGGTCTACTCAGAAGTGATCGAAATCGGTAATTTCTTCTGTGTGGTCATGGAAGGTTATCATTGCAAACATTGTGGGCTATTATGATTCCAGTGATGAATCTGTGTCAGTGTTTCCACAATGAGGGGAAATTCCCCTTTTGAGGAGAAATTAGGGTCCAGAGGGGAATAAAAAGGGGAAAGATGTAAAGGGGAAATCATGGGTAAAACCTAATCAAACAAATACAAAAACCTCGTCATATTGAGGAAAATTTTCCTATAATTAGTCCATACAGATATCAGTATGGCGAGGTTTTTTATTCTTTTATACGGTAACACATAGTAATGGTAGATGTCTCTTAAATAAATTTAGAACAACTGGATTGCATTATTTTCTACAAAGGGCAACTCAAATGTTTGGTAAAAAAATGTAAAGTAAGAGATTTTTACTACTAGTGCCAAAACTATAGCAGAATAATTTTTGAGGGGAAAAAAGTCCTGAGAAGGGGAAATCTCAATTGAGGCGTGGGGAAAGGAAATTATTAAAGTGGAAACGCTGATCTGTGTTGCTAAATTACTATTATCATTACAGAAGAAATAGAATACGAAAAAGATTTTGGGTTCATCCATATCTTGAAAGAAATTTCAACCGCCGATTATTCGTTGCTACAAAAGAACTCCAACTTTCAGATGCAAAATATTTAAGCTTCTGTCATATGTCTAAAGACAGTTATTTAGAACTTGTGCTAATATTTCATTGCAAATATATCTGAATAGAACGAGATACTGGGTAACTCAATTTGAAGCGACTTCACAGGTTGGATACCCTCAAACTGATTACTAACGCGTTACTATTTGGTTAGTGATAAGTCTGCAGTGTCCCATTCAATTACAAAGGTTCTGACTCATCGCAGACTGGTTAATGATTTGCGTCACTAATCAGTTTCTTTTGAGTAGCTCCGTGTGTACACGGCCTAAAAGTATTGAAAAAATCACCTTTTGATTTATAATAGAGAGTTATCGATTGTCGCAGCTTCCGAAAAAATTTCAAAAAAATTATTTCATAATTTATTATTGTAATGTAGATTCCAAAAAAATAATAATGTGAGAGTTGAGACGACCCGATTGTTTAATAGTATATTGTATATCTAGATGTGTAATGGACTATATTATTACGAGTGATGACAGTATTTAAAAACGAGCGATAGCGAGTTTTTACAGTCACACGAATCGTCATACCATTACGTACGAGATATATATGGTATTTTTTGCCATATACCCACTACAAAATACCTACTTTTCACTTCATTTTCAAAAAACTTTGACAATTCATTTGCGTTACCATCTTTACTTCTACAGTATGTCGTGAAATTCGTGAGTAATGGCAGGCGCACGCAGGCAGATAGAGCGAATAAACAGAAGTTGTTTTGGCAATCGTTTACAAACACTTTCCGCACACCTGCCTGTTAATTAATTGTATTTTAAAGACCACCAACAGCTAAGGTTATTTGGGCCTAGCACCAATTCATATTTTCAATTCATTATTATTATTTTTTTTTTTTAATAATAAATTGAAAATCCAATTGACACTTTTACCAGCTCTCGGGCTAGAACCTGAGAACTGGGGACTTGTAATAGAGGAACCATAGCAACGCCATGTAAAACCTGCCTGTTAAATGACTCATTAAAGACCGCTATACATACATCGAAAGTAGCTATTTTGTAGTGGGTATGGCAAAAAAATTATTATTGCAAATTATTATCCAATCGAATGAGTACCTGGACGTTCTGGGCTTGTCCGTTCGCATGGAACTTTGACATCTGGCCTAAATACAACATTAGCGTTGGGCGAACTTGAAGCTTCCATAGCTAACTTTGGTGAAAAATCTTTTTCAAATATCGCTTGAGAATTTTTAACAGTGCTTTGTTCGGTTGTTTTTATTTCGGATGCTAATAATTCCGGATGATAATCGGGTGGCCAAAATAAAACATTATCGTTGGGCGAACTTGAAGCTTCCATAGCCAATTTTGACGAAACATCTTGCGAATTTTCAGCAGTGCTTTGCCCATTTGTTTTTATTTCGGATGATAATTTCGGATGATAATTGGGATACGTCACTAGAATTTTGTATAAAAATCAATTAAAAAACACACGTTACCAATTATTGTTTCAAGGAAAAGATTTATAAAAAAAACTCCCTACAAAATATACATTTCAGTCTTACTTTTACCCGACTACGGCGAAGCCAACAAGAGGGTAATGTTTTTCGCATGTCTGTAATATCTATGTAAGTGTTCATTAGTTTCACATACAATCAATTTTTAATCGCACAACTGTTTAGTTGTTTGTCAAAAGCCTATGGAATCAAAAGGGACTGCGCATACTATCGACACTAGTTGTACAACAAAATAATCATAAAACCGCATCGATCGTCTTTTGAATTTTCTGTTGAACAACTATCGTTGTATATGTGGTTATGGTGAAGGGAATACCTATCACATCCTATTCCAGTGTCCACAATATACCCAACTAAGGTATATCCTATTAAATTGAATTAACAACCAAAATCATACTAACTGGGATGATGTAATTAACATTTTATCCAACAGGAACCCAATACCTCTAAAGCAATATACAGATACCTAAAAGAGTGTGATATCAAGCTATAAAATATTACAAACAAGATCAAAAGGACAAAGTATACAAATTCGGCTACTAGCCAAAGACAAGAGTCAGGCCAATAAACATCACAAAAAAAAAATATCGTTGGCACTTTGTGTCCACAGCTGTGTATTGACGCTAACATACACTCGACTAAATAGTTGTTCGGCAACCCATTTTAAATAGTGAAATTATGGCACAAATAACAAATTATTGACTGTATACGCACCTCTAACAACTAAACAGTTTAGCCGTGGAAACAATTGTGTGTATGCGCCTGGCCTAAATCTTAAACCGCTGAACCGATTTCAACAAATGAGAAATCATTAGATTCGTCTTGATATATAGGATAGATAATTATAGTTTATAATAAATAGGTTATAACATCGGAGTCGAGACGGCCCTATGCGTACACTGAGCAAAATGATATTATAGAGATGCTACAAGCATTTAAAAGTTAAGCCAGTCGCCATATTTAGTCACTCCGTCATTTTATATGTCACCTGTTTGGCCGTCATGTTTGTTTTGACCTGTCGCGGCGCCGCACCTGCGTGACACCGGCGCCGGTAAATAAATAATTTTTAAATAAATCATGTTTTTTACCTTCATCAAAACACGTCCAGTTGATTGCTATGGAAGGCTTCGTTAATTTATAAGTCGATTGATTCAATAAAATATATTTTAAGTATTGAATTAAATGTTTACATTGGTCTTTTATCATCCTGATCTCTGCCACTTTCCTCTTATTTCTATAGGGCATAATATAATAGATTAATTTTATTTGCATATAGCCAAATATACAGCTTTCCCTATATGGGTTTAAACAATAGTAGGTACTGGCATTTATAACGCAGTCCCAAAGTTGAAAAAATTCAGTTTTTTCACGAGTTCTGGTCAGTTTACAAGAGTTCTAGAGTTCCTGATGGTTTTAATCAAGAGTTCCGTTCGTTAAAATGCAGAAAATAAGGATTGAAAAATGTCATTCTGGAAATAAAAATTTCCCAACATTCCTCCAATTCTACTTGGATCGCACAAAGTTCTTTGAAGTATCGCTAGAACTGCGGAACTACTTAGAACTCTTGAAAAAAATTGCGAAACTTAAAAAAAACTATTCGTGCAACTTAAGAAACGACCTGATTTTCAAACTCGAATAATCGATTGAAAAATTCCGAAACTATTGTTTAAACTCATAGGGAACTCTAGAAATCGTGGAAATAAATCCAGAATTCCAAAGAAAAATTATTGCAAAATGAGGGGCCAACTTCATACCGCTCATAAACTTACCCTAAAGAAGTATAAGTATATTGTAAGACCCAAGCTTTATTTTCGTCAGAGCTGTCAAAAACTAATGTATGCGTTTCACAGGTGCAGCCTTCGTCTTTTAAAGTAACCATCATCTGATGTAACTAAAAGATATTAATATTTTCGGGTGATAAAAAAAAGAAAGAAATGTCTCGATAATAGGGTTGTCCCACCGACCACGTATCAAAATTTGGTAATTTTGAACAGTGCACATAATTCGTCAACCTACATAAATTAAGTAATCTAACTTTTTCGTTATTCTCTCTCTTAATAATACAAGTAAGAATTAAAAAAGGGTATGTCTGTAGCGCGGGTACAGACAGATGATGTGAATACCATTAAACACAAATAATTGTATTCCTTGTCATGGAAAGAAATATATCAACTTTTATTTATATGATATGACATTTGAGCCTGGAACTCGTAGACTCGTACTTTTCTGTACGGCCACCTGGCTTACTATGTCTGAGACCTTAACATAGGTATAGGTACATGTTTTGTTTGACATGTCAACCACTTTCGACTATTTCCGTTACATCTAATATTTTTTAAATGATACCCCAGTATGAGACATCAGACGTTATGCCGCCATAATATGATGACGTAGCAAGCGGTCACACTTCCGCACATAGATAAAGACAAAGAGATGTGCCTCTCACACGCAACAACTGATGGTCCGGTTTTTTTATCTTATATAATATACTTTGCTTTCAATGCGATCTCAAAATGACCCAAATCGGATCCCACGTTTGCTAAGGCCGGTCCTGATAAGAAAAGCCTGTACTGCCAGGATTGGAGACCTTAATCTATAGGAATGAATGAATTGTGGATTATAGACGTTCTTAATCTATAGGTAGGTACCTACTAATATTATGAAGCTGAAGATTTTGTATGTTTGTCCGCGCTAATCTCAAGAACTACCAGTCCGATTTGAAAAAAAAAAATTTTTGTTAGATAGCCCGTTTATTGAGAAAGGTTATAGGCTATTCGAGTTTTCGCGGGGCGGGGGGGTTAATCATTCATAAATTCTTCTCTGGAACTACTGAACCGATTCTAAAAATTCTTTCACTAATAGAAAGCTATACTTTCCCTGAGTGATACAGGCTATATTTTATTTTGATAAATTTCTCGCGGGGGGGATAATTCCTGTGGGATAGTAACAAAATGTAACTCTGAAATTCTTTTGCATTTTAGCGTATAGACGGAATCCTACTAATATTATAAGTAAACATCGCAGGAGGAGAATTTCTCGCGGGGTGGATAATAAATCATAAATTCTTAGCACCCGGACGGAACCGCTAGTATATATACCTATATATTTTTAGAACACTTACATGACCTTTGTTAATTGCATCCTGAGCTGCAAAGATCATATTCATAATTCTTTTGACAACCGCATCTTCTTCATTGTTTTTTAACACTTTTATTTCGATGCCATATAAGAGATCCGTAAAAAAATACGACTCATCGATTATTTTTTTGTGAAATAATATTTCACTAATTAAAGCTCCGACTAACTGTTTACTACATGATACTGATCTTTTTTTTATTTGTACAGCTGCTGAATTTAGAGTAAATACATTTTTAGTCTCCGTAGACATCTAAAAAATAATTTAATAAAATATAAAATCGGTTAAAGAATAGAATAATAATAATAATGAGGCCATTATTTGCAAAACTCGCTGATGGACAAAATTTTTAAAAACATTTGCTAGTGTTATTTATTTTTCAAAGGAGAATCTATTGGTGGCGTCAGAACTGTTCAAAACTGTCTATTTGTTAACAAGATCTTTCATTTGCAAAACTTGCCGTTTGCCTACAATGGTTATTTGCAAAACTTGTCGTTTGCTATTCCAGCCAACAGCGCATTGTTAAGGAGCCACGTGACCACTGTTATAGTGCAGTGTATTGTAATATATTAATATATATTTATATAATATATTAAGATATTAAATTATATTATATTAATTAATATTAACTATTATTAATTATTAATATTTTTCAATATCTAAAAGCTTCTGTTTATTTTTCACATTTTCATTTTTATAAAAATTATTTTATTTGCAAAACTGTCCCAATTCTCTTTAATTATTTTTTTTTTAATTAAACTGTGCCAATTTTAGTGCGCTGGCGTATTTATCACTATAAAAAAAAATCCAAAAAAATATATAATGACTGCCGCTAACAGTTTTTTTTAGTTTCCCAACAATTTACGTAAAAGCAAAGGGTGAGTTCTGCAAATAATGGCCTCCGATATTGATTAAATTGGCGCCGGCCTCAAAATTGTATTATTTTCCCCTTTATAGTGGCTTTTTGAAGGAGTTTATTTTTTTGTTAAAAAGTTTTCATGCATTGCAGTTTTGAACCGCGAGTTGAATCGAAAGGATGAAAGAGAATGAAATATATGTCGGCCTTAACAGCGGAACGCCGCAAGAGTTAATATTTTGTTTTTACCTTTCTTAACTTCGGCGGTGTCGCCATTTAGTAGTTTATGGAAGCTTGGGTCACAAAAAATTCAAAAAACTGTAAATTAAAAAAAATATCTCTTTTACGAAGTTTGATACTTAAATGATAAGAATATAGTCATCGCTTTTAGTTGTGAATGCGATTACCTAACCGTAGTTGTACAACATAAATTACGAAACCATTTTTTTTAATTACACCGAACGAATTTGAATACAAGAAAACTGCAAATGGCGACTGAACAGGGTTTTTTCCATTTTGGTAACGGAAATTAAAATTCCGAGTGTATTTTAGTGACATCTTTAAGTCGTGATTAAACTATTTACGGTATTTCTGTTTTATCGACAAAAATTAGCTTCTTTGTAATCAACAAGCCGTAAGGCAAATTGTCGAACGAACTTAGAGAAAGTGAAAAAGTGGGAAATAAATTTAATGAAAGCAGTTGAAAACGAAAGTGTATTAATAACTAATTGCTATTAATAATAATAAAAATGTCAGCATACGCTATATTTGCTAAGGACGAAGATGGTAAAGTATTCATTATTTTTTGGTTATGTTCATAATTCTCAAAAATATTTTAATTCTCAAAGAATGTGCTTACTGATATATTCGCATATCTAAGTATAAAAGTGTGTAAATGTCACATTTTTTATAATGATAGGTAGTTCGTTTATACCTGCAAGTCAACGGCCTGATGGCACTTGGAGAAAACAAAGACGAGTGAAAGATGGCTATGTTCCCCAGGACGAAGTTCCTCTCTATGAAAGTAAAGGCAAACAGTTTGCAAAAAGTAAACCACAATATCCAGTCGGAATGACTCCAGACATTGTAAACAATATCTCATCAAAACCCCAATTAAGTTTACCGATTACAAAACGCTCACCGATACCTGGTCTCGTTATCGAAGAGGATTACGTAAAGAAAATTAAAAATAAAAAGAAGAATTCAAATCAGCAAGGTAAACTATCAGAACATTTTTTTTTTTCAAATATTGAAATTTTATTGTATTGTTATTATCTCTAGTCTAACAAACGTGCAATATTTTTATCAAAACCTAAATTCAAAAAAATAAAGTTTTTTACTATAATAATGTGATAGTAGATTTGAATTTGAAGGTGAAAGAAATAAAATTTTTACATTGACAGTGGCACATTCCATAATTGTTACATAAATTATTTTTTGCGTAAACAACCTGTATTATTTAAATTTGTTTAATGAATTATCTGTAATTTCGTTTTCTGTCGGAGTTTTCGGATTTTTTTGTATGTTTTACTAGAGTTTTTGTCTGTCTGTACTCTGTACCAAGTCAATGACATCCGGCGTCACTTGGCTAGCATGCTAGAGGGGCACTAAATCTTATGTAATGTTTTAACTCCGATTTCTGAAAATTTCAAACTAGACATCCATGATTTTTATTATTTTCAGGAAAGGATTCTGTTAGCAAAGTGACTGAAAAAATATCGCAAGTCAATATAAAAGATACTAAAGAAACTAATAAATCTGCAATTTCAACTTCAATTATACAAGATCCGGCGAAACGGCTGAAAAATCTTAAAAAGAAACTTAGAGAAATTGAATCAATTGAACAGAAAATTAAAAGTGGTGAAATTAAAAAACCAGAAAAAGAGCAATTAGAAAAAGTTTCACGAAGAGTTGAAGTCGTTAAAGAAATTGCAAAATTAGAAAAAGCCCTCTCGTAACGTGAACATTTTTTTGTATTTTGTTTTTGAGATAGGTAGGTAAGTATCTTTTTTTTGCAATAATATTTATTGATACTTACGTAGGTAATATTTGTTTGTTTAAACAATCTGAACTGGGTCAATCTTTTGTAAATAATATTAGGTTATAATGACGAAACAATGTTCTTTTTTATTTGTTTGTATTCAAATTATTTTAAAACTTAATACACATACAAAATCACTCAGTGAGCTTAAATAATTATTGATTCAAACATCGTTTAGATGCTTAAATATTGTATATAATTGATAAAGAAATCGTAAAAATACTAAAGAAAATTTGCTCATTACAATATTGTTAAAAAGTACGTGTTTTTTGTAAACCATTTTGGTATAATTTGTATTAATTACAAAGCCGCAGCCTTCTTGGTAAAATAAATAACAAGGCAAGATTTTTATTTTAGTAAAACAACAACTCGAACGAAAAAAATCCCCCCGAGCCCGGATTTTCTCTCCATGGGCCTGTGTGTATCTATACGAATATTTTTATGTTTAACTGGCAAAATACATATTTTTATAAAATATACTAAATGAATGTTTAAAAAAAAGTTCTTTTAATAACAACTTTTAGAAAAATAATCAAAACAAAAACGTATTTAACTCACTGCTGTGTGCACTTTCATTTTGTGTATTTAAAAAAAAATCGAATTCTTTTTTCATATAAATAGAGCAAAATTGTTGATCTCAATAAGGCAGTAATTATGGCTGATAAGATTTTGTATACACAGTAATACCCTGAAGTTAGGTTACAGATGGGAATAGCAAGTAGTATGTCGAAAAGTCACATAAGTTGGGCTATGAACTTTCATACAAAAGGTGTAAGGTATCAAGTTTTGATAACGATAAAAAAACAGCATGATACAAAAATTAATAATAATATTGTAATTAAATTTTGTTTTCATTTTATAATCATCTTATAAATAATATAGTATTTATTTGTCAAAGACTCAAGAGTCAAGACACAATAAACATTGTACAGACGTCCGTGCGCTTGTACCTGCTCAACACACAGGCGGCACTGCTTCGAGTGGGTGGAAAGGGTTGAGGAAGGAAGGAAAATAACGTAACTTATAAGTCGGGGTAACGTATCTCGGGGCATTACTGTACTACATGTATGGACAAAATTTATATATTTTGAATGTCTTAATATTAAGAAGGTACTTGTGTAAAATACTATAACCTTAATAATTGTACATAAATACTATGATTTATTCATGACAAATCAGAGAATTTGCATGATTTTTATTTAAAGTTATGTTATTTGGTATGTAATACTTGAACCGTCCCTCATTTTTTTTTTTTTTTTTATTGCATCAAAAAGTTTAGACCCAACCTAGAGGCTAAAATATATGTAAAAGTTATAATACTAATTTTGTGCGGAAACGTAATTAAAAGTCGTCAATAATAATAGCACAACTAAAACGCGCGTTAAACATGACGTAATTTGACTATAGCTAATAGCATATCTACAACAAGGTTGTAAAATGGAGATCTAACGGAACGTAATCATTATTATCTCCCTAATATAATACAAAGATGCTAATATGAATATCACTGTGATCGGTTAGTTAAGTTTTCTAAACGTAAATATAACCAACAAGGCCAAACAAGCGAACGCCTTAAGGTCGATTTATATTATCCGGTCAGACACGGACCGGGAACGTAGCGTTAACGTTCCGGCAAATACTATCAGACACCAGACGAATTTAATTGTGATAAAGGTGCTTTGTTTAAAAGAATAACTTTGTTATACAGCGAGTTATTTTTAAAATGTTCTTACATTTATCATTAGAAGATTTATGTATAATTGCCCTATTGTTAGATGAAGATGAAAAACAAAAATATTGTCGTCATTGTCATTTTGGCGTTCATTGTCGCTGTAGTCTAGTCTGTAACCTTTATTTTGATTGTATAAAAATTATATGTTTTTCACACTTTCGATAAGTTTTTCGTGATCCACTCAGAGAGAATTTAACGCGATCACTCTAAACTTATTTCTTTACTGTCTGAACATAATGCATACTATACGTACGTACCTGTTTGACGGTACGTGAATGATACGCAACGTGTCTGAACGGACCGGATACGCTTAGTATAAATATTCGTATTTGAAATGCATGTAAAAATGTTTGTCTTGTCGGAAACGCTATTCGGCCCGTGTTTGACCGGATAATATATATCGACCTTTATTCTGGTTTACACATCAAAAATCATGCAAATTACCAATTATAAAAACAAAAAAGTATTTTTTAGACATTGACTGATTTTCTAAGAAACGCCAAACTATTTGTAATAGTATAATCAGTGTTCATAATCGCGCGCTAACCCCGCTCCTAATTATGACAGTTTGAGTCAGAACTTGCAGCTATGTCTGTTAAAAATATGGTGGTCGCCTGCACGAATGTGCCATTTTCTTGAGAGTACTTCTTTCAATTATCCACTAGAGGCAGCACTTGTGGTAGGTACAAACATTATTTATTTCCCATTAGTGTCGTGTCATTTTAGTGGTATAGCTTAATTATTAAATTATTATTATTATTAAATTATTTAAATAATTAAGTTATACCACTAAAATGACACGACACTAATGGGGAATAAATAATGTTTGTACCTACCACAAGTGCTGCCTCTCGTAGATAATTGAAAGAAGTACTCTCAGGAAAATAGCTCATTATATTTTACACTTCAAGTAATTCAGCTGATATTTCCATAAGATGTAACTCGAAAAGTAGAATACACTTGGAGTCTGGAGGTCTCCAAATACTGCATCTAACAAAACAACCCATTGTAAAAATATTGTCGATTTCTTGTAAAAAATATTATTGATTTCCATAATAAACAAAATGAACACGATAGCACAGTAAAAAATGACAACTAAATTTTATTCTAAGATGTTCAACCAGCAATTACATTTGCATAGGTAGGTACTTATTGTACAAGAAATAAGCAGAAGTATCAGCAATAATAAGATGGTAAACTGTATTTTCTTGAACAGCATCTGAAATTTTCAGTCCGTTGAATATTATGTGTACTATTTGCACAGTTCGAGTAAATTATAACATTTATTTTTTGTCATTTTGTCCCATTTCAAAATATTTAATGACATTTTTTATACTGCACTAGAAACTTCATTTCATAAATTGATCCAAGTAGTTTTGAGCAGAGCTTTTGAACCAGGGGCGGAATTACAACGAAACCAAATGAACCAGTACACCCCTGAATATTCATTGTTAACCGGTTTTCCAGCTGCTTCAAATTCAAAATTAGCACAAATCTATTCAAACTCTCTGCCCTTAAGTACAAAGCAAAAAAAAAAATGATTATGAATAAGTATTTAATATATTATGTACACTAGTTTGTTCTATACATATTAGAAATTTAAGAAAATCTGGTTGTAATAATTGTCAAAGAGAATCTAGAATTGAGTAGTCGCCGAGTAGTATGAGTAGTCAATTTTTTTTTCTGTGTACCGTTCGATACCGAAGGTATCTACCGTTCGATACCGAAGGTAGATACCTTCGGTATCGAACGGTATCTTCTAAGATTCGAACGACACTAAACGTATTTTTATTTTGGGATCTAATTTCAATTCTTTTGAATCGGCGACCGTTCAACTCTGATCCTCCCATGTAAATCCTTCGATATAGTGGTTATTACAGGCATTGTTATCTACTGACAGCTAAAAATTCAGTTGACTTTTTTTCAATGAATTTTTGTCAGTATTGTATGTAATTTATAAATTATTCTAATTGCTAAATGATAAATTTATACTGATTATGAAAAAATGTCGTTGAAAATTGTGTTGTAAAGTAAAGAATGTGTACAATATATTATCTGGTTTTATCGAATACGTTTTCTTTTCATTGATTTAATGGGACCATCTCGCATTTTTTTACAGCATCATCAAAAAGCTCATACCTAGAATATTGTAAAAGTTAAGGGAGAGATGGGTAAAGTGGCCATCTTACCTTAGATCAACATGTGCCGAAAACACATTTAAATAGACATTTTAAACAATTAATGCAGCCAATGCTTTCTTTGTTAACTACAAATATCTGGGTGCCGAGCTTTGCTCGGATGAGTTCAATAAAAATAGTACTTGTATGCTGTGAGATATTATTTTCTCAGAATATTATTCCGAAACGAATTTATTTCTGAAACATAATTTAAATAATTGTTTCTGTTAAATATTTTAACTACCTATGTGTATTTTTAAGCGTAAAAACTAAGTATCAACTTGAATCAAGCATTTTTTCCTGTAAATATTATTTAGGTCGCCATTTGCAAATCTACCGCCGTTATTGTTTTGATGACTGAAGAACTCGCAAAAACCGATTTTCATAGATTGAATATCTTGTAAAAATGTTCGAATCAGATGAAATTTTGCTCGCCCTCGGCTCGCCCGTTGCCATTTTAACAATCCAATTTTAAGCATTGATACCAAATATCAACTTTATCGAAGTACTTTTTCTCTGTGATGTCATCTTAACAACTTCCAGTAAATTTCAAATATTTTTTTTGCATAGGTACCTACTAAAAAACTCACAAAAATCGATTGTTTTAATAACAAACGCCAGACTATAACCTGCGCTAAACTTTTTTTGCATGTATCTTCACCATAGTTTTTAAAAATCGATGTGTTTTTACACAGACCCGCGGTGCCAGAAGTGCGGCCCTTCGGGCCGCCGTTTTGTTATTATTTACATATTGTGCAAGACACTTCTTATATTAGTGTTCAATTACAATTTTAACACTTGTGATATATTATATAAAATCTATGTAAAAATGGACTTCGAATCAATCTGACTTTAATTGAGCGAGTTATAATAAATAAAAAACACCTTTTTTTAATTGCTCCCCTCTGGAACCAAAATTCCTACCTAGATCGATTTCTCGCCCCGAAAAATCTCCATTCTGTAAATTTTATCAGAATCGTTAGTCGTTTTTGAGAAAAAAAGGTCTAGGTAAGATTATACGTCATACTACATTTAACGTACTTACCTATACATATTTTATATAGGTAATATAAAAATTACATACCTATTTATTTAAATTTTATCTAAAACTACTTACATAATTATGTTTAGATTTTATTGTTGCTATTTTTTTACTTTTCAAATAATTACTGATTATTTTAATAAGTTAAAGATTGACTGTCAGATTTGACATAAATAATGAAAATAGTTTGTTTTTTCCAAAGCCTACTCACAATACGACACTGTTTTATGACGTTAAAAAAACTGTTTTTTAAAATGATAAAATCGATAAGAAAACGAATTTTTCCAGGGATGAGACCTAGCTAAATCGATTTTTTGCCCCCCGAAACCCCTTTTCGATAAATTTGATCAAAATCGTTAGAGCCGTTTTCGAGAAAATATTTATATAGATACATAGAAACATATATACAAGATTTACTCGTTTAATAATATAGGGATAATAATATAGGGATAAGTTAAAGATTGACTGTCAGATTTGACATAAATAATGAAAATAGTTTGTTTTTTCCAAAGCCTACTCACAATACGACACTGTTTTATGACGTTAAAAAAACTGTTTTTTAAAATGATAAAATCGATAAGAAAACGAATTTTTCCAGGGATGAGACCTAGCTAAATCGATTTTTTGCCCCCCGAAACCCCTTTTCGATAAATTTGATCAAAATCGTTAGAGCCGTTTTCGAGAAAATATTTATATAGATACATAGAAACATATATACAAGATTTACTCGTTTAATAATATAGGGATGCTAATAAACGGCCAAGTGCGTGTCGTGTCGAGCCACGCAGAATATGGTTCCGTACTATGTAAGTTATGTTAAACATACAATTTTAATAAAATAAATAAAATAAAAACATGTTCATAGTCTACTCAAAACGATACCCCACAAGAATAGGTACAAGAAAAACTTTTTTTTATCCCCATTTGCATGTATGGGCGCCCCTCTTAAATAAACCTTTTTAATCTTCTTATTCTCTCCGTCTTTTGGCTGCGGTAATACATATTATGATATTAAGTGTGAGTTACAAGTCCCTATATTTATTATTATTATTTATTTCATTTCATTTAGAAGTTAGAGGCCTGTAACAGACAGACAAACATCATTGGCACAACAAACGGGTTTCTTTCTGGTACGGAACCCTAGTTCCCGACCTCGCTGATATGTAGCAGCACCAAACAGGGATCGAAATCGGTAATGACCACTTTGCTCCCCTTGTTCCTATACACTCGGCTAACTCATTTTATGAGAAATTTAAAGTCGTCAATAATAATAGCGCACTTAAAACGCGCGTTCAACGTGACGTAATCAGACGGATAAACAAGCGCCTAGTTCACACGTTCATCAATTCATGTTTTTCCGTGCTGACGTCTTAATACCGCTATTGGCTGGACTTCTTCAATCATAATACGTCACTACAGATGTCAAAAGTCACTGTTTGAAATAAACATGTAATTTTAATTTCACATAAAATTGTGATTTTCTTCTACCTAATCTTTATTATTATGTATGTTAAACTGTATCTTAGGCAAAGTAAGAAGTGCTGCGTTAAATATTAGATACATGAATTATAATTATTTAGCGAGGCGGCTCCTTCGATTTTACTACCACAGCGAACATTTCGACGACGGATTCATTGGCGATTCAGCTGAGCATTGAAACGCTTCGGCAAAATGTTTTGAGTTCGACAACGTTCCCCACACTCGAGCCTTATTTGGGCTGTGTGCGTCTGTCAAAATCATCCTCAACAATTCCTCAGGTTTTGTTGATTCGCACCAAGTCTAAAAAATAATAAATACGTACAATAGGTTTTGACTAAAGGTGCGGCCTCATGCAGTCGCTCGACGCTCGTTTAGAGCGTCAAATTCAGTCACGTGATGAAATTTTAAATCTCCCACCACATGAAAAATCGCAGCGACAAAATCCACTGGTGCGGCCTCATGCAGTCGCTCGACGCTCGTTTAGAGCGTCAAATTAAGTCACGTGGTGCAATTTTAAATTTTCCGCGACATGAAAAAGTGTAGCGTCAAATTGCAGCTTCAACATGGCTGCTTGCATAAATAAACGTCAAAATAAATCGATATTTATATTGCTTGTCCCTAACCTCATTTAGTAGTATATATAATAATATACAAACAGAAATATAAAATCGTTGTAAAGCTGTTATAATAAATAATTACATATTAATAATTTATACCGAAATTTCCTATAAAATACGTTTTGAAGAAAAATCGTAATAGAAAATAATTTCATATTGTTTAATTTATTATACATAGGCTATCAACATAATAGAGCGATGTCTGATATCAATAAATATCTATCAAATGTGGGTTTATTATTATTATTTATTACTATTATTAATGAAATTTTCCGGCAATCAAATGAAAAAGCGTAATAAAAACGTTTTTGGATTCATCCATTATTAAAATTCCTAGGAACTCATCGGCTTTTTGAAGCAGCTTCCAAACGTCAGAAGTGTCAGAACTGCACTAGAATCGCGCTGCAAAACTATGTTTAGTTTTATCGCTGCGATTTTTCATATGGTGGGAGATTTAAAATTTCATCACGTGACTGAATTTGTCGCTCGAAACGAGCGTCGAGCGACTGCAATCGGTTATTCAGTCATGCAATGCATCATGGGAATTTTGTCAAGTTGTGGCGCCATCATTATTATGACACGAGAACTAAACATAATCAATAGTGGCGTCGCGCCATGGTCAACATACTAAACTAATAAATTATAGTCTATTATTGCTAATTTCTTGAATCAAAATAATGCAGAGTTCAAATAATTACCAAAAATATATTTAAATAAAATGTATGGGTGTAAGTATTTCGATTTTCGATTCAGGACCATAGCTCATTAGTTTAGTATGTTAACCATAGTCAGGGCCGTAGCTAGGGGGGGGAGGCCTTAAGGCTACCTTAAAACATCCAGTGCCCTACTTTAAGGAATTATAAACAAGCAAAGACTGTCACGACAGAATGACAGACTTGATCTATCCATTTGGAAAAACAAGATTAAATTCGTTGGACTAAATGAAGTTCTTCGGAAATTTGATAACATGGCAAGTTCTGTATTTTTTACTTCCCACCTCTACTATGGTAGGGAAGTAATGGATTCAGTCCGAAAACAATATTTCGAGATTTTAACAGATTTTCACGTTTTGAGACCCTAGCAATCGTTTAAGATCATTTTCTGACTGATGTCTGTATGTGTGTGTGTATGTGTGTATGTGTGTATGTGTGTATGTGTGTGTGTATGTGGTCAATTTTTCGCCTTCGATATCTTAAGAACGGAACAACATACGGGCATGCCGATTGTTCTGTTGTGTTTATCAGCCTTTAACTTAGATCTGATTAGATTTTGAGTCAAATCGGTTCAGTGGATCCTGAGATATTCAAAAAAACGTCCTCAATGTCACGTATTAACATAGGTAAAAAAAAATATAAATGAATTCTAGATGTTATAATATGAAAAAAATGTAAATATTTTTTTTCTCTAAAATGTATAGTTTTCGAGAAAAAAAATATTTTACTAAAAAAAATAAAAATTGTACGTAAATCAAGGTAACCATGATTTTTGCTATATTAAGCTAGCCATCAATAGATCACCAAACAAAAAAGAGGGCCATGCTTTTTTCAAAGAATAAAAATTAAATTGTGTTTTAAAGACCACCAACAGCTAAGGTTATTTGGGCCTAGTCAAAGAATAAAAAAAAGAGTGTTTATTTTTTGCAAATATTTACTAGGTGGGAAGTATAGGACTGGTCATCAGTCGAATTTTTTTTTTTTGAATAAATTGTCATTTACCGTTTTCTTGCTTTTGTAATTTGATATCACCAGATGAGGTGGGCAATCCAATTAAAAAATTGTAGTCTTTTGCTTCAGCCCTACTTTAAACTTTCGGTGCCCTATCTTGAATTCAGCTCTAGCTACGGCCCTGACCATGGTGCGGCCACACTATTGACTATGTTTAGTTTTCTTGGAATACCTATTTTCATATTATTTTAGTTTGAACCAATCACGGATTTTGGAAATTTGAAACTATAGTCGATTCATTTTCAAGATAGAGTGATCTGTGTGCGTGATCAGCTCGTGTTCTTTTTGTTTCTTGAGTTGTAATTGGTCGGTCAGGAGAATTTCAAATTGTGCAAATGTACTGAACCGCATTTAACTATTTATTTTCTTGTAAGCCGTAGGTAAGTGACACTGTTGGAATGTATTTTTTCAATTTATTTATTTATTGTAAATTATAGACGCGTCGACAACTTAGGTCATTAGCGTCTTGATTACATTAAATATTAGCTCACTTAAAACTAAATGACATCACAAAACATCCATGAGCAGAGGCAGGATTCGAACCCACGACAGTCTGATCTAGAGGCCGCGACTCGAACCTCTGGAGTCTGGACCACACTGTCCTCTGTATTTTTTTCAAATTACTCGATCTTCGAAATAAATAGACTATAGTCTCAAACTTGTTTGATTGAAACCAAGTTGGAACAGCTATCGCGGTACCTATTTAAAGTTGCCATGTTTTAGTGTATTTCGGTTTTGAAAATTCAAATACAAAATCTGCCAATTTATCCAGAAACAACTTTCATTGTTTATGCAGTGTGGTGGTCTTCATATTATGGTTTACAAAAATAAATTACCATAGCGTAGGAGATGAAAAATAATTGTTTTGGTGAAAATTCTGTTAAACCGGGTAACCTCTCATCTTCTTTTTGTCCCATATATTCTACGTAAGCAGTGTATGCTTGCTGCAGGCCAATTGAATCTGCTATATTTTCGCCCTGAGTCAAAACTCCATCAACCTTAAAAAATAATCTTGGCATAAGACAAAATTTGTATAATATATGTATTCTTGTGCACTTATAACTCAGATCAACTGATCCGATTTAAAAAATTATTTCACTGTTTACAAGCCTATTTCTTCCCGAGTGCATAGGCTACAATATTATTACGCAGTACGTTACAATAAAAGGGGGATGAGTAATGAGCGAAAATAGTGAGCACACTAATTCACTATAACAATTTTTCTAAGTTGAGTATAAGCTCTCTGATGATGCAACAAAAAAATGTGGGACGGCCCAATGCTCTTATAAAAGACGCTCACACGCCGCGAAAAAATTTTAATATAAGTACAGGAAGAAATATAGTAGGTACTAGTTTTTTACGTACCGTTATATTTCTGCTTGCGATTTTTTCTAACTCAACGAAGTGAAATTGATTATATTGATCGATAAAACATTGAACTTTTTCTAAATAACTTTCTAAAGTTACATCTGACCACCACTGGGCTACATTTCCGAATTTATCGATTTCTCGACCTGAAAATTATTCGTTCATTTATTTATCACATTTTATAGATCAGCGTTTGAAATTAGAACAAAACGAAGTTAGTGCCTTAGGCGCCGCTAGAAAATTTTCGGCGGGTAGGGGGTAAAAAGAATATGCATGTTCCTATTAATTTAAAAAAAATATTCCCAGAAATGTATCATATAGACTTCAAATCTTAATGGAAACAAAGAACATGGAACTTATGGAATTTATCATGATACTTTTCGGTCATTTCCCGGGGACTGTCCCATCTTGTCCCCCTCTTTCTCCCGCGGCGCCCAAGTTTAATGCCCAGGTTCAGGTTTTAAACTTACCAATGTTGTCGAAGGAATGAGCTATTTCATGACCTATCATTGTACCGATTGCCCCAAAATTTAAGGATCTGTAAAGTAATAACAAACATTTATTAAATTGCTCGATTTCAGAATAACGTTTCTTATGTTTTTATGAAAAATTTCCGTTTTGTAATGAATAAGACCAATACTTACTCAGGTCTGTTATAGACAAAAAGTGGAAACTGCAGAATCCCCGCTGGCAAAACTGTGAAAATATACAGAAATATGATCTTTTTACTTAGTTATTAATAATTAATGTAAAGGTTTTACTGTAGTCTGGTTTGTACCTATGTAATTTCCAGGCGGTGAATAACCGGCATTAATTGTAGCGGGTCCAAGTCCCCAACTAAAAACAATTAAAATATACTTTATTTTTTATATTCTTAATTTCAAAACGTCGAAGACATTGTGGAATCAATTTGAATCGAAATAGTTAGGTCTTCAAAAAAGAGCATCGAGTTAAATGAGATCGTAGTGCTTTTGTTTAACAATTGATTGTACTACAATAACCGGTAAAATATTAATAACCTACGGATTATTTCGTTTACAAAATGGTATCCCAAAATTTACTATAAAGTCTGCCGCTCACTGCAAGCAAAAATAAATAAAATATTTGTAGGTAATTTTAATTTTTTATATTTTAAAATATTATCCAATACCTATATATATGTAGGAAGCTGGGACAAGACGTGACTAGACAACGCAGACAGACGATGTACATAACGACGGGGAAGTGAAAAAATAACAACGACGTAAAAATTGACGATAAAACATAAAAGTGTATTTTCTTAAATTATTCAATAAATTATTAAAATTATTTTGCTGAGCGTTATTCATCCTGACAAATACAACGTCCTACAAAATTCAGAAGTCGGATTCGAACAATTCAAGAAAAAATCGACGAAAAAAAAAAACAATAACAATCTACATCTGTCAGATTTAAAAAATAAAAATCGAATTAAAATGACTGACATCAGAGAAATATCAAACGAATCACTGATCGATAGTGCACAACTAAGTCCGATTCCGGATATAAGAACATCATCGCCTATAAATGAAGATGTTATTACGGTACGTAATGTAGATCGCGAACGCGACTTGTTAAATCGTGAGAGACAATTATTAGAACGAGAGCGTGCTTTGCTTGAAGAAGAGCGTAGACTAATGTTAAACAATACGACAACATTTTTGCAACCAGGATGCGATAGTATCCGAAGTTCTATGCCCGAATTTAATCCGACGGCTAACAACGGACTGACGGCAAAACAATGGTGTCAAAAACTCGAGGATATAGCTATTGTTTATAATTGGGATAACAAAACCCTCCTGTACCATGCTATAAGCAAATTACGCGGCGCGGCAAAACTATGGTTTGACGGAAACACGCGAAGAATAAACGAATGGATTATTTTTAAAACTGAAATTATTCGCAGTTTTCCGGTATGGTGCGATGAGTCTGACATCCACATTCAATTAATGTCTCGACTCAGAAAGCCGAAAGAAGCTGTGGAAGACTACGTTTACGAGATGACGGCCATAGCGAGTCGTTGCGACAGCATCAGCCAACATGCAATCCTAAAATACGTGATCGGCGGGTTAGGTGACCAAGAATTAATTAAATCGTTATCACTTGTGAGATTTCACGATGTGCAAGAACTGCTTGCTCAAATAAAATATTACGAGGGAGCAATGTCACAATCTCAACAACGACAAAATATGAAAGCACGTACCAAAATAACGACTGAGTACACGTCTCAGAAAACTACAATCAATGCAGAAACGACAGCAAAGCCAGAGCAGAGGACAATTAAGTGTTACAATTGTGGCCGACAAGGACATCTGTCAAAAGATTGTCGAGATAAGGATAAGGGGCTTAAGTGCTTTCACTGTAACCAATATGGACATATCTCAAGAAATTGCCCGAACAAAAATACGACAGCGAATGCCATGTTGATACGAGCACCTAACGACGGCAACATGATGACGGTGGTTCAAATAGACGACGTTGAATTTACTGCTCTTGTTGATACCGGGTGTGACGTCAATTTGATTGCGGTTGACGAATTTTTTAAGCTAAAGACGTACGATATCAATAAAGATTTAATTAAGCTGACCGGTATAGGTGGCTACGAAGTGAAAACATTGGGTAAATTTTTGACAACAATTGTCATCGACGATAAGCCGTACGATACGCAGTTCTACATTGTTCCAAAAGCAACGATGAAACCTGAAATTATCCTGGGGAAAGAATACCTCAAGCATGTCGACGTGATGATATCGAATAGTCAAATTAAATTCAAGAAAAGACGTGAAGACGAAGACCTTACGCAAGTTATGCTAATAGCTGAAGAAGAGTTAAATATTGAAGAAACTGTAGACAAAGAAACAAAAGAAGAGATAAAAGAAATTGTAAAAAATTATCAGCCAAGAAATGAAAAAACGACGAGTATCGAAGCAAAATTAATACTTACCGATGAAGTTCCCGTATACCAGAATCCCCGCAGAATGTCAATCTGGGAGCAACAAGAAGTCGACGAGCATGTAAAAAATTGGCTGGAAAATGGAATTATCCGACCAAGTAATTCTAGTTATGCTAGTCCAGTCGTTCTGGTAAAGAAGAAAGACAACAGTACCCGATTGTGTATCGACTATCGAAAGCTGAACAAGAAGGTAATAAAAGATAGATATCCGTTGCCTATTATTGAAGACCAACTCAGTAAGCTTCATGGGGCAAATGTATTCACAACACTGGACCTCGAAAATGGATTTTTCCATGTATCGATGGCCGAGGACAGCAAAAAGTATACGTCCTTTGTAACACCAACAGGACAATACGAGTTTCAAAAACTACCTTTCGGGTTGTGTAACTCACCAGCTATATTTCAACGCTTTGTCAATACTGTTTTTCAAGATGAAATTCGTGATGGTTTAGTATTAACATATATGGACGATCTCATAATTCCGGCTGAAGATCTAGAAGACGCATTTTTTAGACTACGACGAGTGCTCAAGCAAGCTGAGACGCATAATCTACGCATCAAATGGAAAAAATGTCAATTCCTGAGACGAATGGTCGAATATCTGGGTCATCGGATAAGCGAAGGAAGAATTATGCCTTCGACGCAGAAGACATCAGCCGTAGAAAATTATCCAGAACCCAAGTCAATCAAACAGGTCCAATCATTTCTAGGTTTGACCGGTTATTTCCGTAAGTTTATTAAAAATTATTCATTAATTGCAAGATCGTTGACGGATCTTCTGCGAAAAGATGCTGTATTCAAGTTCGCCGAAGAGCAAAAGGTGGCGTTCGTTACGCTCAAAACAGCTCTAGCAAGCCAACCGGTGTTATCAATATATCGACACGGTGCGGAGACCGAACTCCATACCGACGCATCGAAGCTAGGTTACGGTTCGATACTGTTGCAGCGAGGCTCGGACCAAAAGCTTCACCCGATCCAATATATGAGTCGAAAGACAACCGAAGCCGAGAAGAATTATACAAGTTACGAGTTAGAAATCTTAGCCGTTATCGAGTCGTTGAAAAAATTTCGTGTTTACCTGCTGGGTACGAGATTCAAAATTGTTACTGATTGTATAGCTTTTCAGCTAACTATGAATAAAAAAGATCTAACCGCACGGGTGGCGAGATGGATTTTACTTTTAAGTGAGTTTGATTATGAGATCGAGCATCGACCTGGAAAACGAATGGCCCACGCCGACGCTCTAAGTCGAAACCCGGTAGCCTTAATTATAGAAAGTGGGTTAATCAATAGATTGAAAGCAGCTCAGGAAAGAGATGAAAAATTAAAAGCTATTTTAAAAATTCTTGAAAAACAAGAATACGAAGAATATATCAGTGTAGATGGTTTACTGTACAAAAAGACTGACGGAGATAGACTACTGGTAATTCCGAAGCAGATGCAAACGGAAATTATACGCAATGCTCATGAAATTGGTCACTTTGCTGTGAAAAAGACGAAAGAACTTATAAACAAAGACTATTATATTCCGAGGCTAGAAGGTAAGGTCGAAAACTATATTTCAAATTGTGTACCCTGTATATTGGCTGAGAGAAAAAGTGGTAAAGCTGAGGGATTTCTGAATCCAATAAACAAAGGTGACGTCCCATTAGACACCTATCATATTGACCACGTTGGTCCGCTCACAACGACGAAAAAACAGTACAAGCACATATTAGTCATAATAGATGCATTTACCAAGTTTGTTTGGCTGTACGCAGTAAAAACCGTAAGCGCCAGCGAAACAGTGCAAAAAAATGGAGTTGCAGAGAGTAACTTTTGGAAATCCGAATCGTATCATAAGCGATAGAGGTACCGCCTTCACTGCTAAAGAATTCGAAGACTATTGTACTACGAACAAGATCGAACATATTCGAATAACAACGTGCGTTCCTAGAGGAAATGGACAGGTCGAGAGAGTTATGCGAATCATAATTCCCATTTTGACGAAACTTTCTATGGACGACGACTCTCAATGGTATAAACACGTAAATAAAGTGCAACAAGCGCTAAATAGCACATATCAAAGAAGTATTGATATGACGCCATTTGAATTACTAACAGGTGTTAAAATGAAGACTCCTGAGCAAATAGATTTGAAAAGGCACATCGATGAAGAGACTAGACGTGTCTTTGAGGAAGAACGCGACGAACTAAGGCAGCAGGCCAAATCACAACTTCTTAAGGTACAAGAAGAAAACAGAAAATCATTTGATAAGCGGCGAAAACCTCCGGTTGCATACCAAGTAGGCGACGTTATAGCAATAAAACGTACACAGTTCGGCACTCGACTCAAATTGCGACGAAAGTTCCTGGGTCCGTATAAGATAATCAAGATTCTGCCAAACGACAGGTATGCCGTTGAACGAATGGGCGACGGCGAAGGTTCCATGAAGACGACCGTCAGCGCAGACAACATGAAGAGCTGGGGCGACCGATTTGAAGACGAATCATCCGAGTCGGATGACGATCAGGACGGCCGATTGTAGGAAGCTGGGACAAGACGTGACTAGACAACGCAGACAGACGATGTACATAACGACGGGGAAGTGAAAAAATAACAACGACGTAAAAATTGACGATAAAACATAAAAGTGTATTTTCTTAAATTATTCAATAAATTATTAAAATTATTTTGCTGAGCGTTATTCATCCTGACAAATACAACGCCCTACATATATTTTCATTATAAAAAAAATTAAAAGCCTTGGGGATTCGAACCTGGGCGTGAACGGCAGACTTCTCGATATAGGTGAAAAACTTACTCTTTTTTGGTACTAGTTTCATTTATCTTCAATAAAGATTTTTTTGTAGAATATTCAAGCAGTGATAATACATTTAGAAAATGAGTATTGGATTTTATGCCTTTCAAGTATTCCAATTTGTTTTCTAATACTGTAATATTACGATACCAATCTGGAAATCCAGTAAAATCTTTTAAATTTGTTGCTTTTTCAATAGCATGCGATCTTGTAGAAGTGTCCATCCATTTCGCATCCTTCAAGGCATTTATAAATCTAGTTTTGATCAATTCAAATAGATTTTCTACCTGAAAATGATAAATTTTAAATATGAAGTTTTTAATGCACAATACTTTAAAAAAACTTACTTTATATTTCGTACGTTCTTTAAAAAAATGTTTAACATAAAGAAATCCGACTGCGTCGTCCATATATTTCATCATTTGATTTATGCATTCGCGAGATCTAATAAACAAAGTACTTAACAATGTGTAAAATGGAAATTGTTTCTAAAAATGTCGGTTATAACAAATATAATATTTACAGTGTAAATAAGATGAATAAATCAAGCCTAAACCCAGGGCCGGATCTCCGGACAGGCAACATAGGCAGTTGCCTAGGGCGGCAGGCTAAACCTATTGGAGTTGTTGTGAATTACTGGAACATTGAACACGAACACGGGACATGAATATTATTATAAACACCAGTTCGTGTTTATTCGTGCTCGTGTTCTGTGAACTTTCTACAACCCCGTTCTGGATTACATATTTTCCTAGCTGAGAATTCACAGAACAAGTTACAAAAAAATATATTACCTTAACAAATCACCGCCAACTCCAAATAAAACTTTATCAATTTCAAACGAAAGTAGTCTCATTTGTTTTGAAGTGTCTCTTGCAAATTTTTGTACAACATGCCATCCTAAATAGTTAGCTGAAAAGCGTGTTGTTTAATAATTAATAACATAATCAACGCTACTTCGACGAAGCAGCTTATTAGCATTTGAGTGACAACAAGTTTTGTTAGCGTCGCGCTCGCGGTGGTATCGTAGTCGTGTATTACGGGTGGGAGAACTATTTTACACATTCAATAAGGTATATAAATAGTAATTATTGTTAGATTTAAATTTATACAAGGAGCGTACCGATAATTCTAGAAGGAGTTTTGGCAAGTAATTCACTCAGTTTATACAAATAATCTTTTTCGCTGACAACGACGTGACTTGAAGCATTAAATTTAACATTGATGTCATCAAAAATACCATTTATGAAATTGGTCCATTTGATCTGAAAACATTTTTTATTTTGTACAAAATTACATACAAAATGTAAGGAACACAGTGCCGAAGTAACAAATGGGAACTTTTTGAAAATTACGAATAATAAAATAAATGAGAGATTTTATAATCCGGGTATTTCATCGGGAAATGTGAGAAAAACCTCTGGAAGAAAAAACAGATAGACCCGACATAGATTTTCTATAGATAAATTATTGGTAGTCAACAAAAAGTTCACCAAGTACAAACTTTTACTTTGTGTTTACAACTATCAGATATACTCATATCAGTTCGTGTTTGAAGTTGTTGTAGCGTCATTTTATTGTAAGTTCTATCCAAAGATTCATGCAATTTTCTTGGAGTAAGTATTGTTGCAAGTCTCATTTCAAAACCGACTATTTCGTTTACTTGTTTTTTTATATCTGATATAGATATTTTGTCTGTCTTATTATGAATTAATTCCAGAGCTGTTTTGACGATCCATTGTCCATAAGCATGTATTTGATTAATATACGTAAAAGGGTCTCGAAGCATTGATTGCGGCAAAATTGTTTCTGGCTGGTCGATCTGAAAGATTTATTTATTATACAGTAATATGATAGTATCATGCTGGATTGAGTACAGTTAAGCCCAAAGTTAGACTGAACCGATGAACAGCTTGGAAAACTTATTAATTGCAGAAAAGACAGATGGAAAACCAATCCTAGAATTGAATCTGATTAAATATTATTGCCTCTCTTGGAAGTGCCCTTGTGGAGGTGGTGTGGTCAGGACGACGAGTCGTCCCACCAGATGTATGCTGCTTTGGCGGCCCTCAGACATTAAATCTTTGGAGCCCACACTCTTGGCACAAATTATCTGAGTGAAGTGACCCTGAAAAACTGATTGCTTTCTATAAAGGCTCATAACTGTTCGGAAACATAGGTACCCTAACAATAATAAACAACGAGTGCCACGCAATACGCTATTAGAATCAAACCCTTCACCAAATATTTGGAAACTAAGAGATTTTTCAGGTGCATTATGAATGAACTGAGTGCCTTCTCAAGAGGGTCCAGGACTGTTGGGGACTTACTTACTTACTTATCGGGGAGGCACAATGGTCTCTTGTAGGTCTAAGTGCAGCGGGAAAATTTTTCTGCTTCTCAATAATAACTACTTTAAAAAATATAATACAACTTACGTATAATAAATTTTGTGAAGATTTTTTCATATCCGGACTAACGTAGATTTTTATCAATGGCTCGATGTTATAAAATTTAGATAATTTTATTAAAACTGCATTAAAACTGAATTCTTTATTTGACCAGTTTTTATTTACGATTGGCCAACCGCCGAATTTATTTAGTAATGTTAAAATAGGTTCTACACCGATATCTTCTAAAGCATCTGTTTGAAAAAAACTTGCAGTTAAAAAATTGATGTCTTAGAAGGGGGAGCAGAGATGAAAAGTCGCCAATAACGAACCATTTTTAATTGCGACACTAGATCTCAACACAAAAACACGTTTTGCAGTACCATTCGCACCATTAGTCTTATTTACAAAGGTCTTAAAATTTGAAAAATGTAAATCATTCACACATTGAAATAGCATTACTAATTAGCATGCTTTCATATGCTGCAGTGTAAATAACTTCAATTTCAAAATTAATATAATAGAAGTTAGAACTTAGAAGACATTGATTCGAATGGTGCAAAATTTATAAATTTTGACGTCTAATTTCACAAAATGTTAAAAATAACCACAAACAGCAAACCATTTAAAAATTCTCAACGTACGTTTCGCCAACATCAGGAGATGATTAAATCATCATCTCGTGATGATGCCAACATTGTTGGCGAAACATACATTTTTAAATGGTTTGGTGTTTGTGGTTATTTTTAACATTTTGTATCTTCACACCAAAGGTTCCATCACTCTTCATGTCTAATTTCACAAAAAAATTATCGGTGGCTCTTAAATTCTGGTCTCTCCTTATTAGTTAAGTATATGATTTTTCGAAATTAAAACAATATTTCATTCTATACATTACCAATGTTTGTACACGCGTGGAAAAAATTCTTTGCTGATTTAATAAAATCCGGTTCGTGTTTCCGGCCGGAGTATAATAACATCCTTTCTATTTGCTCGCTAACTGTGGTTTCCAGTATATTTAAAGGGCTCCAGCTTGCTTCAGACGATGGTATTTTGTGATGTACTTGCCATCCTCCACAAGCAAATGCATAAAAATCGTCACAAGGATTTACAGACTTGTTCAGTGATTCGATAACGTATTTAGCTGTAAGGAAAATTACAGTGTAATAATTCGGGAGTCCCGAGGAGAATCCTGATTCGAGTTCCAATTGTTTTAGCACATAATACCTACGCGCTTTCGAAAAAAATGCCTTTGGTTTTGAACAAAGATTCGAATTAGAGCCAATTAAAAAAATTATTGCGGCAGGTTGAGACAGAGAAAGAGATTGTAGATTATAGACGCTCGAGATCATTGGTCATTGATGTAACTAAGATTTAAAACTGGGGTGGGCCGAGTTGCATCCAGTTTGTCTATCTCTCTGATCAGTTTTTCTGAGGTGGGCCGGGTCCCAGTCTGTCTATCTGTCTGATCAGTTATTGTTGAAAATTTACATTGAAAAACGTATATTTTTTGATGTGAAACATCTTATGTCGGGCTGTGAACAGCCGCGTGAGGGGAAATATGCAACGGAAATGATACAACGAAATCATAAGACGAAATAATGCAACGAAACAATACAACGAAGTCGTAAGACGAAATCATGCAACGTAATGTTCCACTTCAGTGCTGTTCTCCCCACCATTGCGGCACTGGATAATAAGTTATACATATACCAGTAACAACGGGTGTCTAGCGAGTATATTTCGTAGACTAGAGGTACGACTTCCTCCTATGCATGGGGACTTGGGTTCGGAAACTCATGGCATCGTGCAATTTTTGACGTTTTTTTTTTCTAAATTCTATGATATTTATTTATAAAAAATTTTATTTTTGTTATATTCTTTCTTTGACGATAATTATAATTTTTTGAAATTTCATGACACCAAAAATTAATTTTTTTGTTTTTTTTAAAAAAACGAAAATTTGGGTAAATTAGGGCAAATTAGAGTAAATTAAGGTAAATTGAGGTAACTTAAGGCAAAGGGGGCTAAATAAGAGTAAATTAGGGTATTTAGGGAAAACTAGGATAAATTCAAGAAATTAGGGTATACTAGGGTAAACGAGGGAAAATTAGTGTAAATTGTGTTAAATTGTAAATTCTTATCTCTCGAACTACTGAACCGATTCTAAAAATTCTTTCACTTATTATCTTCACAGGGGGAGAATGTCTCGCGGCGTTGTAATAAATCATAAATTATTATATCTGGAACTATTGAACCGATTTAAAAAATTCTTTTACTAATAGAAAGCTACACTATCCCTGATATAGGCTAGATGTTATTTTGATAAATTTGTCAAGTTCAATAAATAAAAGATTCAAGCTATAAAAATGTTTCACATCTGTCGAGGGTCCCGCGACCCACACCCTTTTTTTATTAATCCATATTTCTAGATTGGGCCAGACGGTGCTCTAGAGTGGGCCGTGTCTTCTCTAGCTACGCCTATTGTAATTCCTTACGTAGGTATGTGCTAACCATCGAATATTTTTTTTAATTAATAGAATTTTTTAACGGCATATAAGGAGAGTGTTAGATTGGTAATCGTGTCACGGTTGAATACTGCAGTTTAGCTCATTCCGCCGCGATAGTAGAAAGGTTCAGGTTAGATTCCTGACTGTGACAATGATTAGAAAAAAGATATTTTCCGGTATTTCAGGAATAATTATGTGATTTGGCTGCTCATCCAATAAAACTCTTAATTTTTAGTGTATTTGCCATATGGCACATACACTATTGGCGTCGGTCGGATGGCGGGACCTAGGGGTCGGACCAAAATTTCTCGACGTTTCATACCCCCCTGAACAGTTTGCCACCATTTTTGAAAATGTTTATGTATATTTAAAATGGGCCCGATCGGACCATTTTCAGGGTTGTATTTAAGGGTTCCAAAAAGTTTTTGGGCCCAAAAATATCGAAAAAATTGTCAGAATCGTTTCAAAGTTGAAATTTAACTCTTTAGTAAAGATTAAAATGTGCTGCTAAAATTTTAATAAAATCGGCCCTACAGAACCGGACTTACAAATTTTATGAAAACACTAGTTTGCGGATAGTGATTCATTTACTGAAGGGTGTATTTAATTTCGTACAGAGGTTGCATTGATAATAATATTGAAATTAAGAAAAAAAATATTATTTTAAGGGATGTATTAAGGGGTTAAATTTTTTATTTTGTCCAAAAACAAACCTAAGTTCACGTATTAAAGCCACAAGGCCTGTATTACAAATACACTATATTATCGGCAGGGTTTGGCACTGCGACCCGAGTTTTTTTTTAATGTTAAATCAGTGAGTCAACCAAGCAATAAGTTTATATTTATAACAGGTTATTATCACTTATCAGCTCTGATATCATAGTATACTACTGTCTGTTAGGTAGGAAGGTAGGGTAAGCTGGGTACTGGGTAGGGAAGGTACATAAAAAACACATAACTTTTTGTTTGTTAGTAATATTTAATGTATTTTTTAGTACCTAAGTAACGGCCTTTAACGGACTTATGTTACCGGAAGTTAATAAGACCGTTAATAGTTTTTGAGATTAACTTAAAAGTTAATTCGTTAAACAAAATGTGAACTACTTTAACGATTAACGGATTAAGGGTTTTCTGCTCAGCTTTGACGAGTAGCTATAATTTGGTAATTTGAAATATTAAAAAATTACGACCACTCAAATGATTGTTGTGAAACATTTACAACAAATAAATCAATTGTTTCTAAATACAATCTTACATATTTTAAAAAAAAACCTATTTCTATCCCCGGGTAAAAAATCGAAAATCCAACTTCATTAGGTTCTGTCCCGTGCCTTATACTAATAAGTGTGCAAAGTTTCAGCTTCTAGGTCAACAGGGGTCTCTGGAGAGCGTGGAGAGACGGACATTCAGGCAAACAGACACACATTGCCTTTGGGAAAATATATTATAATATGCAGTTAACTATTTCAACTTACCGTTTTCATAGCAAATCTTCGTTTCACATATTTTATAATTGAATTCGGTACTCCCGTTGTTTATTTTATTATTATTTAACAAAAACCAAGGTATGTCCATTTGAATTGCGTAAGTATTTACACATATTTGAAACAAAAATAATAAAAACCTATTGGAAAGAAATATTTGATTACAATGTATTTCATGTACTAAGATTTTTTCGCAATAAAACAAACCATAATAATAAAAACCAGTACCATAACAAATACATTTTTACACTGACTGTCAGTTGTTTTAAGATTATAAGATGAATATTGCAAAAGGAAATACGATTTACATATTATATTTATGGCCAAAAGGCAAAAACGCGTATGTCGAATCTGTGATAAAATATAAGATTAATAGCAATTGAGTTTTTCAGCTCATTTAATGACGACATTTTTTGCTACAATGAAAAGAGACCGCATCGGTCGTATAAGCTGGAGAATAAATAACCCGCTTCGAAATGCAATTTAATTTTAAATTTTGGTACAAATAAGATGTACGCCGTATTACAAAATAAAGTGAAGCAAAATACATTTTCGGATTTTGGTCCTAATGCTGCCCAGAGTAGACATGAGTTATATAGTTATATAACTGGCGCCCTTAGCGGTCAAGTTTAGAAGTGCCCATCTTCATTACGAAAAAATCGACATACGCAATTTTGCTTTTTAGGTACAGATATGTATACATGCGGAGATAATTTTATGTAAAAAAAAATTAATGAAGCAGAAAAAAGAGGGGGCTATTGAAATCCACAAAAAAATTATTGACAAAAATATCTTACGTAATGTTAAGATATTTTTTGCATTACTTGCCTCATACTTAATCGATGTAATGTTGACATATTTTACTTAAAACATTTCTGTTTTAAAAATTATTTAATTAATTAGTCAGGAACGGTAATTAATTGTTAAATATGTTTTATCCTTTTCTAATAAACAATGGTTACAATTAAAATTTTCGTGACCACGTAAATAAGTTTTTTTTTCTGTATAAAAAACAATTGGTAGATACAGTCGAAAACTAATCTTTTTGGAAAAAATTATAACTCGAAAACGGCCTATTTTACAAATAAGCTATCCAATAGAAATTGGGTTTAGAATTCGATCTAAAATCTAAAAATACAATAATATACAGTGTGTCTCATTTAAAATAATAATGTTTGAGTCAACTTCCGGTATGAACGGAAGTGTAAACCAAACTATAATTTCAATGAAAAAAGCATGGAACAAGCCTGGTTGTATTTTTTCAAATCTTTAGGTAGGTACTATTAATTTTGTGGCAGTCATGATAGATAATATTGTACATTATAGACGCTTGACAATTAAACTGTCTAGTAGAAGTTACGTGTGTTTTTAAAGACCACCAACAGCTAAGGTTATTTGGGCCTAGCGCACCAATTCATATTTTCAATTCATTATATTTTTTTAATAATAAATTGAAAATCCATTTGACACTTATACCAGCTCTCGGGCTAGAACCCGGAAACTTGTAATAGAGGAACCATGGCAACGCCATGTAAACAGCAGCACTGCTACACGCTCGGCTATTCTTAAGCCCTAGAAGTTACGAATACTGTCAGCTCATTGCAGTGGCGGTTACCCCCCCCCCCCCCCGAGTCGGAGAATTAAAAAATATTTTCCGATTTCGTTCGAATATACACAATTTACTGCATACTTATACCTATATTGGTTACAACTAAATTATTAAAAAACAGTGTTTTGTGTAGATCTATCTTTGAACTTTAATTTCTATTATTCTTTATGAAAAAAATTGTGAAAACCTGTATTCGCTCCTGGCTCATTGTGAGAAATCCTGTTTAATATCAAGCCCAAATTTCGTGACTATCAGCAGATTTTCTATTTTTATATTTTCATAGTTATTAATATCGCGTGTCAATTACGAGTGTTTTTAATAAAGAAGCAGAGGTCAGTGACACCGGAAATACTATAACAAATAACAATTGCTAGTAATCATAACAGATAGTTGGGATGCGCTATGTGGGATAAAAAAATCATCTGTGAAAGAAGGGTTAATACACTTTCGACCTAATTTTTAATACACAAAAGATCAGTATGACTTCCAAAATCATTTTTAATGTGAACATTTGTCAGAAAGTCTTTCTAAAATACGAGTAGGTACTTATACGATTTTTTATAGGACGGTGCTAATTATGCACAAAGCTGCGCATATTTAAATGTCTGGCTCCTCTAGGCTCTAATTTCGTTACCTAGGATTATGATAGCGATATAATCATAATCCTAGGTAACGAAATTGTCTCAGCAGCTGTCAGTGCAAAAAAGTGAAATGCGCAATATTTTACGTGTTTTTTTACAAGTTCATGCGATCAGCTGACGCACAATCCCCTTCCACAATGCATCTGACAATTATTTTTCAACTCACAATGATGTCAACTATTTATAAAAAACAAGTTTCAGCCGGCGTACTATTACTTAAAAATTTTTCTTTTTTACCACTTTCGCAGCCTCTCACACCCAAACCCACCGCTACTTGAGCAGCTGACGGTCGGTTTACTGATTAGTTGTACGAGATCAACTATCGATATCAAAATCAGCCGGACTATTAGCTCTAGCATACAAATCATTATATTAGGTCATCAGGAAGCAGCATGATTCCGTTTTGTACGAACCGAGGGGGAGGAAGCCGCGACTGCTTAAATAAGTTAAACTAGGAATCGTAGAAAAAAAATCTTTATACAAAAGTTGTAGAGAATCTTATGCTCTACAACTTTTCTCATAACTCCAAATGTCATTTAGAGCAAAGGAAGCGAGATATTTCCAAAAAACTGATTTTCGCGACCTTTGACTTTGAATATCTAAGGACGCTCACACGTGAGCTTACGAGACTTTTGAGACAACATTTAGAATGCCAAAATAAAAATTTATACAAATATTCAGCTTATTCCGTTTCATTCCGAGGTTGAGCCCTTTTTTTAGCCTAAGTGGCTGTATTAAACGTGCGACAATGAAAAGAAAAAACAACAAATAAAAATATCAATTTCATCAATTTCTTTTATTATTACTTTTTTTACTGAATTCTATACAGAATCATGCACTTGATTCGGCCATAGGAAAACCTATTTTGTTGATTTCTTGTTCCTCAGTAGTCAGTGTTTATTTTTTGAAAATTTTTTACTGATCATTATAGTTTTACAACCTCCAGAAGTGAATGCAATAGCCTAAAATCGAGTGCATAACATTGTAGCTACACTAAATCATTACATTTAAAAAAATCGAAAAAAAATCAATAAAAATAATATTTACATTTTAGAATATTATTAATTACATAATCCTACTAATAAATATGATGTATTGTTAAAATACTAACAATGAAATGTTTGATTTTGAAATTCCATTCATTTAATTACCATAAGAATATACAGGGTGTTACAAAAACATAGTCCGTTCTCTCGAGGAATTGACAAGGGAAGTATAACTTTTTCTTTTGCAATATCACGTGTGTCCTGAGAAAAAAATGTTATTAACCATGCAGCTGTATGTTTAATAAACTAAGGCATGTTACATTGAGCTTGTTTTCATTTCAATAAAATTAAACATTGTGTTGTAAGGAAGGCCAATTGGAAAGTTTGTCATTCTGGGTTTTCGATTTCTTTTAACTTACTGAACCGATCTTCAAGATGACGGACGTTAATTTTGTAACACCCTGTATTATTATACTAGAATCTTCCTGAAAAAAAGCGACGTGCACTTTTATATTTTATAATACATTTGTTCCAAAAGCAATAAAGACCACAATTTTGTCATAGATTATGTCGGTCAATTATGAAGTTACCATGTTTTGAAATTCCAGTAATCGTCTTCAAATTTCTTAAAAACAATTTTGCATTATTTCTGTCTCAAATTACAAAAAAGTTTCTAACACAATTATTTGAATAAGTATAATATTCAACTGTTCGAAGCCTATTTCTATGGTGGCTTACATCAAAGAATAACGGGTGTCATAGTAGTTGACGGGTATCAACCACCATTGACACGGCAAGCAAACAGGGACTGTGCCGGTAAGCAAACCAAATAATGTGTATTCAACGCCAACAAGCATATAAAATTATATAATCAATTTCTTTTTGAAACTGTGTAAGTTTCTAGAAGTCAGCAGTTCTAGAAACGGCCTCTGGACATATGAAAATTATAATAGAATTTGCTATATTTCTAACATAAAAATAATTTGGAGTCTAAGCTATTGGGAAAAACTAATTACAGATGGCAACACTGTGCTAAGGCCTATTTTATATACCGCTGCTCACATAAATTACATTTTGAGGTTACGTTGTCGATGATTTTTTATTTCGCAGCTTTTGGTTCAAAACACGGTAACCCAAACTGAATTTCACTACAACCTTGTTGAAATATATGAACATATTATTCCCATCGAGATTTCTTTCTTTTCTTTTGAGGTTCTTCATTTTTATTTAACGGAGCGTTGATTCCAGGACGTGGCACGGGTATTGTGTTTTCCCACGTATGATCAGACGATGCCGTAAACTGCAATTGAAAAAAAAAAATCAAACCCCTTCATTTTTTGTAAAAGTTAAGCGTTGGATATTCAGACAATAAACAGTGCCCACAAACAACACCGGATTGAATAACATTTTTAAATTTACCTGACTCTGGTACTGATTCTTAAAAGCTGATTTCATAGCCGATAATCGATCTGTAGCAGGCCCCGATTTCGGTAAAACTTTATTTATAGTTTCCGAAACACTCTACAAAACATACAAAAACGAGTTAAAACATTACAAAGTAAAACATGACTTCAAAATTTTAATACTAACCTGTCCACTTTCGCTTAAACTACGACCAGGCCTTTCTTTGAAACCCAAACCGCTTCCGCCGATATTCAAATTTTTACCTTTGCCGCTTTTGAAACGCGATTTGCGGAACCACGAACTCTGCATTGCTAAATCGAGCAAATATTGCGGAACTTCCTAAAGAAAGACGCGAAATTTATTTCAATTTTATTACCATTCCTATTAGAAAAATCACTCTGTCGGTTTGAGACGTACCTGATTAGCGCCTTCCAGATTCCTGACAAGATGTCCAGCGAACTCTTTATCTTTATCGGTCACTAATGTATACGCAGTTCCTTTTTCACCAGCACGGCCCGTTCTACCGATACGATGGGTGTGAGTATCGATATCTCTGGCGATATCATAATTAACCACCGTTTTTATGTGAGGTATATCCAAACCACGTGCCGCCACATCAGTAGCTACCAAAATGCTGACTTCTTTTTTCTTGAATTTTGTTATAACTTTATTTCTTTCTATCTGATCCATATCGCCATGAAGTAGCAAAACATCCATTTCTTTAAGAATCAAACTATGCGATACTTGTTCCGCATCAATCTGAAAAGATGTTAATCAAAGATTTACGTTTTTGTTTTTTAAATAATCTTTAAAAAAATCATTGAACTTTATATATTTCTAGAACGCATATCTTGCTATTGCACTGTAAATTATTTAACAATTGAGTAAATTGAAACGTCATTTTATGTGGAGCGAAATATATTTGAACCAAAATCAGCATTTTTACTACTTCAAGAACATTTGTAAAGTGGCATACAACATTCATATGGCGCTATCAAAAAGATGCTTACTTTTTTTGTAACGAAAATTAAAACACTTCCTGTAGACAAAAATTCAACCATCATTCTTAATAACCAGCTCCATTTGTCATTGTTATCCCTCATTTTCAAAACAATTTGCGTAACGTCTGTGTTTGCTTCTCCGACATCTCCCTAAAAAAATCATAATATCAATCTACATACATCGAATGGATGTATAGATATTGTAGATTATAGACGCTTGACAACTGACGCAATAAACGTTTAGTGGACTAAGGGTGGGCGATATTAAAAATAAAATATGGATAAAATTTTCGATATTATATCAGTTTATCAATAAATCGGTTCATCGATATATATTACACATTCAGTAGTCATATCAAGTTATTATAAACGGCAGGTTAGGAGAGAAGCAAAGCAGAAACAGCTAAAGCTAAAAAATTACAATTGGAGATTTTATAAGTTAATAAGTAAAACTGTATATGAATAGAAACAAGTATAAGGCTTAGAGGACATGTTTTATATCCTGCTTGTCGATATATCAATATAATTGAAATTTTCGACTAAATTGATTTATCAAATTATTGATATTTCAATATTTTTTAAAAAGCATATCATAATCCGTTATTAAGGAAAAAGTATTCAGCCCTGCTGTGGACGCTTTTAATAAAAAATTGACGAAAATATTCGTCGACTATTGTTCTAAATTTATGTAGAAAAATAATCTACCTGAACAATTCTCACAGGGTCAATTAGAACATCCCTTGCTAATTTCTCAACTTTCTTTTTGAACGTTGCACTAAACATCATTGTCTGTTTATCAGGTCGTATATGATTGCAAATCGATCTAACTTGAGGCTCTACAAAAATGAATTTGTTATTAATATGAAATCGCGTTAACCCCTTTTATCTTATTTTACAAGGTATATTATTTGTGTTACTCACCAAAACCCATATCAAACATTCTGTCAGCCTCATCTAGTACAAGATAAGTTACTCGCTGTAAATTTGTCGCTTTCATTTTAACAAGATCGATCATACGACCAGGAGTTGCGACTACAATTTCTGCTCCGGCTTCCAGTGCTTTCGATTGTTCCCATTTGGAGCCCCCGCCATAACAACAGCACACTTGGATATTATAGACTTTTCCAAACTTTCGTGCTTCATTATAAATCTATATAAACGACGAAAATTTGATGTTTTATAAAAATGACTTTTGTTTATCCCTGACTTTTCCATGAAATTTTCCCAAAAACTATAACAAATCTTTGACAAATTATAGCTTTTAAGCCAAGAGATATAGACGTTTGCTTGTGCTCAATGGATTCAGCGCAATTTTTTCTATAATCATTCTCAATTTCAAAAATATATTAAAGATTTGGATCTTTGCGTTTTTTTTTTAGATATAATGAAATTTGAAATAGTGGATTTGAGAAGAATATAATATATTATATCTAAGTCCCACCTAATTCGTAGATGGGCGCAGATCTCTGTGCAAACGTTTACTTACAAAGAAAAAATGATTTCAGTCCCAAACCGTCCTTCGGATTGACTATATAGATCTACACAATGCGTAGATTAAATACATACCTGATGTGATAATTCTCGGGTGGGTGCTAAAATTAATCCAATAGGACCATCTCCTGGTGACAATTCTTTCTGGTCCATAATATGTATCAACATCGGCCAAACGAATGCTGCCGTTTTACCACTACCCGTTTTTGCAATACCGATAATATCTCTACCGCTCAACGCTGCCGGAATAGCTTGCGCTTGGATTGGCGTGGGCTGTACATACTCAGCTCGGATAACCGCCTTCATCAACGCTTCGTCAAATCCAAAATGCGCAAAACTAGTAACCGGATACGGCGGTGATGGTCCTGTTACTTTAATTCCAAGTGCGTTTCGCAATTCATTTATTTGTTCAATACTCAACGAAGCTATCTCTTCATGTACAGCATAAAAATTCTTTTCGAACGGTTGATAGCTTATTTGGGAATGATCAACCGGAGGTAAAGGATCTATTTCTTTCTTACGTGCTGGTGGTATTGGATTACCATCTTCATCGTATTCAATTTCTTGATCGCTGTCTTCATTTTGTAAACCAGCATTTGGATTTTCTTCCATATATCTTAAAATTAAAAAAATATACATTAAATTAACAGAATCATCATTGAGATCAATTTGTTTCTCACCTGTAATACGATTCTTCATCGTCCTCTCCTTCAATATCATCTCGAATTCCCTTATTCTTCTCTGCTTGTCCTGAAGTGCAGGCTTCTGCGTTACGAGTTACTTCTTGTTCTATTCCAGCCATGAAAGCATCTAATGGGTCCACTTCTTCATCATCCGAATTCTGTTCTGGAGCTTTCATTCGATCGTATGTTGGACTTCCAGGTGCTGGTATATATGCCAGTTCTGGTGTTGAATTAATATCGTTTGTGTCTTCTTCATCGAAATATCTACGCATACAAGGTAAAACTTTCTTATTGAATCTAACTTATACGACAGCTATAATTTTTAAAATACTGCGGAATCAATGTTTATCTTAGTAGTCATTTTAATAAAACAAAAAAACTCACTCTTCTTCAGTTTTAGACCGTTTACGAGGCATGCCCCATGAAGCTGCCAATGCATTTTGACTTATAGCGTTCATAGTTGAATAACCTTGCTTACTAACACCACTCGACGGTGGAGGCGGGACGGCATTATTTCGCACTTTCGGTTTATTAAATTGAAAACCAGAAAATCCAAATCCTTGATTTGAAGTCATTGTAACAAATACAACTTTTTATAGGTTATGTTTAGAAAAGCGCAAGTGTCAACGTTAGTTATAAAAATATTGGTCAACCGAAATTCACAAAACTGAAGAAAATTACATTCTTCAAATACTGATGTCCTAGTTTAAATATTTACGGCTTATTAAAGTCAAATTTCATTTACAACTACTTATATAGAAAATGGTAGCATTTCACTCTTTAGTTTCATTTCTCTAGGGAAGTGCAGAGAACAGATACGGGAAGCGCTGCCGCGCTGCGCTAAGCACTTTGCGACGGTCGATTCATAAATTACATTTATAAATTTTTAAGGTTCTTGGGCCATTGGCAATCTAAGAATGACTGTTATTATGGCTAAATCTACTGTTAAAAAAAGAAAATGGATTAAGATTTGGAAATCAATCACGAATTTATATGGTCAACAATCAGCGATGGCTGCCATCAATCGAACCAATAGCAAACTAGTAAAAACAGTCAGCTCAGGGCTAAACAAAAAAGTTGACAATCTTGAATCTTAACAATTGTAAATTTTTTTTTGTTTGCCTGCATTGTTATTTTTCATGGTAGGTATTATGGGGTATTCAGGTAAGAATTGATATAAAAAATAAACTTCAAAAATTACCTTAACCACATTTATTGTCATTTAAAATTGAATAACAACAAAGTTTATAAAATGTTTCGATTTTCATAAATTTACATTTTAACCTTTTGGCTTTTAATTCCTGAAAAATGTTGATTTTCATTATTAGTTAATTAAAAAAAACAAACAATCTATAATATGATTTACCTAGTATAATCTTAAAAAATACTTATTATTTTTAATAATCGACATTTACCTACTATCGAAGTATTATTACAGATTTTTAAAATATCTCAGAAATTAAAACATGTACCTATATTTATTATTTTGGCCACAGAAGCCAAGTCGCATAGTATTTTTTTTTCGCTTCCAAATAAAAAAAAAAATATTTATTATTTTGTATAAAATATAAATAACATAAATAAACATTTACAAACAAAAGATCACATTAAAAGTGTACAAAATTGAAATTAAAAATTATTTTTTGCTTTTCGAAACCGTCTTGTGTTATCTTTGTCTTCTAAACACGGTATTTGAACTATATTGAAGTAGATATTTCCAAGAATATCAGCAGTTGACGAATTTGACTTCTTTAAACAGTCGTATAACATATCGTCACAGGCGCAATGCGATCTGGAAAAAAAAACAATTTTCGAAATTATTCTTAAGTGAAACTTCTTTACGCACGGTAGAGTGAATTGAATTCGTGTGCGGTATGGCTGAATGGCTAATGGTAATTTTTACAGATGGGACTATAGGTTCGCATTCCGACAGTGATAGATTTGACATTTATCCCCCCCCCCCCCCGATTTCCACCAAGAAATTCCAATACAAGTTACTTTACTAGGGTTTCCCAATTCACCAAATTTAACATTTGTCTTAAAATATGCCCTGAATGTTATGCAGGACCGGTTTTGAAACTTGAAAGTAGAGTTAGCGTTGAAAATTGTGCTAAAAATCGAACGTCATTGAAATAAAAAAAGTAAAATATTAATCTGATTGTGTTCAGGCGCATTTTCAATCTTGTCGTAATTGAATCAAATTTTATTGTTTTTTATCCATTGAATCTAAACTATTAGGTATATAAAATTCTTTGTATGTATGTTTGTAACAATGTATGTTGGAAATGATTTAACTTAAAATCTATTTGACGGACTTTGATGATTTTTTTTAAATCGTTCCTTATGATTCCAGAAGTGCTCTTGGCTATGTTTTATTCAACTTTTTAAATTAATTTTTGAGTTGATTAATTGATTAAATTTTTATTGGTTCTGTAGTTGTACTAGTTACTACTAACAAAACTTGACATTCTTTTGCATTTTGCGTATTAGCGAAAATCCTATTAAGCCCGACGTCGCTTCGCAGGGAGAAAATTTCTGGCTGGGGAGGGGGATAATAAATTATAAATCGAAATAAACGTGGGCGAAGCCACGGGTAGCGGCTATTTTTTATCTAAAGCAGGAGGGGCACTTTCTGGAAAACCTGGAAATCTCTACTTACTGGTCAGGGGTCAGGGAATTTTAGTAGAAATCATGGAGTTTTTTTTGAAAAAAGACCGGTCAAGTGCTGGTCGAAGTCGCGCACCATTAAATTTTGTGGACAAATTTATATTAGAAATCGTGTCCATCGTGATTATAATAAAATTAAGAAAAATCGCAGGATAGTGGACAAATATTTGATTTATTAAATTAAATGTACGACGTTTCGTTTATATATTTAAACTTTTTCAAGTACACTTGAAGTGTACTTGAAAAAGTTTAAATATATAAACGAAACGTCGTACATTTAATTTAATAAATCAAATATTTGTCCACTATCCTGCGATTTTTCTTAATTTTATTTGTGGACAAATTTAATTTTGATACTGCATAGTTAAATTGGTCGGAATTTTTTTTGAAACGTACACAAATTGTGTATTTATGTATTTTAGTTACATACGTAAAGTCAGGGAAAAAAATAAAAAATCACCTAGAAAACCGGGAATAGTCAGGGATATTTTGTTTTGGAGAAAAGGTGGTCACCCTGAATTAAAGATAATTTGATAATATTATTTTAATCTTAATATGCACTTACTTAGTATAAAGTGATTGATTAGTAATATTATATCTTGTAGAATAGGCATGAATTTTTACAGGACAAATATCATGTGTCCGACAACACTTATCAGTCCGAAAGTCAGCGCCTAAATCGTGAAAATTTTTCGCTATGTCTCCGGTGCCACACCATTTCGTACCTGAAAAAAATGCAATCGTTTAATGATTATTGGAAATTGTTTCTGATCGATTTTTTGTACAATTTCCAATTCGAAACAACATTTTTCTACGCATTTCGATCAAAATTTAGCTTGAAAAGCAATTTCTTTCTATATAGATCTAAGATCAGTTTATTGTTTTTCTACATAACAAAGACTTTGACAACGAGTGAACGACTATAGACTGTTCCTGCATAATACAGTGTGTCCACAGACTCATCCTCAACATGGGGATCTCCGTTGTTATGGGAGATAGAGATTTGGTTAAATGAGACAAAATGTGCAGAATCTCCAGTACTACTACCCTGCGTAGCCAAACTTTCCATATTTTGCTTGGTTCGCGACCGACAGTTGAAAAACGAGATTTACCCATTTTCGTTTTTTGTTTATAACTCGCTTATTAAGTAAGTTAGAAAAAAAATATTTTCACTTTCTTAAGGCCCTTTTTTATGAAGATTTCAAATCTCTTTTTATATTTTTATTTACTTTTACAGTTTTAGAGATACTTGTATTAACTTTGTTTTTTTAAATACACGTCAAAGATGGCCATGACACCATTGGAGAGATTTTTTTTCTCTTTAATTTGATATGAGGGTTGATGGATTTATTTTCAAAAATAACAGAGTTATACGTAAAACACTGATTTTTAATAGTAGGCTATATGCTAAATTAATTGATAAAACAACAGAAGGCTTAGCAAACAGTTGAAATTCGCGTTGGCTTAGTAAACGGCTGTTTTGTTTTAGCTGTCAAAGTGTAGTTTGTTGCTAATGATATACATATGTTTTATATTATATTTAAATTTTTAACTTTTTCCCATCATCAACACCGTCACTTCCACCACATATTTTTTATTTCCATTTTTTAACTTATTATATGTATAAATTATAAATATTATTATAGCCAAAATATCAGAATATTGTATTGTCATCAAAACTATAAACATACGACTGCAAAGTTTCATTAGACATTTGGACATTTGGAAAAGGGTGAAAACCGAGTTGCACGATTTTTTTATTTACATACAACTAGTGATGTGCCGGATCGTTAAAAATGTATATCCGCGGATACGGATCTGAATACGGATATTTGGTCTCAAGATCCGCGGATACGGATACGGATCTTAACTTTCTTAGAGTACGCGGCGGTAAATACTAAATATTGCACATCGACCTTTGGAAAGTTATGGGAAAAAGTTATTGACCACGATATTAAAAAATAAAAAATAATCTGAATGGAATTTAACTGTTTTTCATTATTACCTAATTACCTATATATATAAAATTTTGTCTATGAATTGAAAATTGATAAGGTAAAAGATCCTTAAAAGATCCGCCAAAAAACTAACGGATACGGATACGGATCTTTCTTTTCCCTCGGATATCCGCGGATACGGATCGGATACGGATATCCGGCACATCACTACATACAACATACAAGTGAAGCTAACATAAACGTGTTAAAAACTGTAATTATATGATCACAATCTAAAGTGTCATTGTCAAATCATATTTTGTGACAACGCATTCTCAATATTTAAATTGAAATTATTTACCAGGAACTATTCCGTTAAATATTGTGAACGGACTGTTCGCAAATAGACCCGGTTTTGTGGTTTCCCTGCTTGCTAAGGCGGTTTCTGGTGAGAATGAATTATCCGAGCGTGAAGTTGGCATGGACGGATCGTCAAGCATCTGACACTGACCCATCAAAGTTATCATTTCCTCTAGCGTTATCTCTAACGGACGGGACATCGAAGACAATTCCTTAAGCGTCTTCACTGCCCCTTCTGGTTCACTGTAAATCAAGAATAAGAAAATTTTCATTATATAAGTACTTATTATTTACTTTTACAACTGTAAAGGACGGCGTCAGTGACGTAGCTACTGTAAAGCAAGGGTTAGCAATGCGGAAAGACTCTCGAGTGCGAGGGACCCTGCACGGGCAAACTATTAAGAAAATACAGTCGAATTTAGATAACTCGAACCATGACTTACCACAAAAAAAATCGAGTTATCAAGACTTCGAGTTATCAAATAATATTAATTTTCGTTCTTAACGATACTGCCAACCAATTATGTTCGAGTTATCAAGAATTCGAGTTATCGCAGTTCGAGTTATCGAAGTTCGACTGTACTAATATAGAACACTATCCAGATACTATTATATTGCATAAAAATATTTACACAAAAACACAAACTAATTCGCTGGAATATCATTTATTGGCCAATAGAAAGTAACAGTTTTAATTTTTAAAAACATACCATTTTTAGTTTTGTTATCTTTTACTTTTTAACACGTTTTAACATTGGAAATGTTTATGTTCGTATATGGGGGCAGAGTTACGAGTTTTCGTTCAAGACCAAAAGACAACGGTGTCGCGATCAAGTGAGGAGCAATCATGCAAAATTAAACAAGTGCAATTTTTTCGAAATGTGTTTTATATCATGTCTAGTTAATTGACAGGTATTTGCGACGTCTGCGGTGTTATTTTTGAGCAAATGTTAATAAATACTGTAGAAAAATCCATTTAAAAGTTAAGTAATCAAGCAAAAGTGAACGCGTATATAACAAGAATAATAGGGTTATTCCTGACAAAACTAAACAGTGCATTGATAAATATTGTGTGTATATTTAGACTTTTTCAAGTACAAAAAATAACAATCAATTTTGTCCACTATCCTGCGATTATTCTTAATTTTATTGTGTGTATAATAAACAGTTAATTATGTTTCATATATGCTGTTATCATTTCCAATGTCCTCGATGGTTGCAAGGATTGCGAAATCTGTGAATTTTTTATTATGTGTTAATAAAACATTATATTTTTATATCTTTTATCAACAAGAGGGGGGGGGGTGGCTTTCGACTATGCTTGCGTAAAGGCCCGATATTTCTAGCTACGCCACTGAATCAGGGTCACCGACGCTCATGACATCTAGTGTCGAGCGTCTTTAATCTACAATCTGTCTGTCTACAAGATCCCACATTCTGGCCACAACCTACGTCCCTCGCGGTATTAAAAATCGACTATTGAGTGTAACAGTTCCTTAAAAAAATCAGCCGGCCGTCGGGCCTGGATTTAGCCAGGGTAGCCACCTGCTTGTTGAACGCCCCGTTCAACTGCTTATTATCAACATTTTGTTATGTTCCTAGTTGATAGCAAAATAATTAAAATCTTAATTGATTTGTAATTCTTTAAAAAGTCATCAAAAGTAGTTTAAGTACTTATAGGTATCTATACGCGTTTTATTTTCCAAATTCAACAAATTTACCTACTATAAGCGCTTGATTACTGCTCAATACACACAATAAAGCGCTTGATTACTGCTCAGTACTCAATGCATACAATAAAGCGCTATACCGTTACGTTTATTCTTTAAATATCTTTTAAACATATTATTTATCAAACAATGGCGTGTTTTGTGTGGTTCTGTTATTATTCTACATTTTTTTTCTTTTCGGCATTATACATTAATTTTCATAATTAATTTTATAAAATCATCAAGGAACAAAAGTTAAACATTATAATCATTAAAAATAGAGTGCATAATAGACATTATACAAGCACGTAAGTAAGCACTTTTTTCATGCTTGTAAATTAAACTAAAAACAGTTATTTTATTCTGGCTGGTGTTAATAAACTAACGAGACGTGGTGATTAAAATGTAAAAAATATCACGCGATGTGACACGGCTTCTTTGACTGTCATACAACAAGCGTAATATCTAAATTATAGTAGATTGTATATCTACTTACGTAAAGAGGTATATATTACTGACGAGTAAATGACATGTTAAAACGAGCACAGCGAGTTTTAACAGTCACACGAGTCATAATATCAAATTGTGTTTTAAAGACCACTAACAACTAAGGTTATTTGGACCTAGCACCAATTCATATTTTCAATTCATTATTTTTTTTTTTTAATAATAAATTGAAAATCCAATTGACGCTTTTACCAGTTCTCGGGCTAGAACCCGGGAACTGAAGACTTGTAATAGAGGAACCATAGCAATGCCATGTAAACAACAGCACTGCTACACGCTCGGCTATTCTCAAGCCGCGAGTCATAATATAAATACGCACGAGATGTATATGGTATTTTTTGCCATACCCACTACAAAAAAGCTGCTTTTCACTTCATTTTCAGTATTTTCAAAAAAAATTACAGTTCATTTGCATCATCAACTTCACTTCTATAGTAGGTCGGGAGTAGCTGTCAGTATAGGTGATAGCGGGCGGATCAGGGCGAATAAACATAAATCACTATGGAAATAGTTTGCTTTTCTACATTAGTGTGGGAAAGATACGTTCCCGCACACCGGCCTGTCAAAAGTCACAATTATGCATGTAAATTGTAAAGCAGCTATTTTATAGTGGGTATGGCAAAAAGTTATTTACTGTTTATTATACGAATTTACATTAAATTTTCTCATGTATGTAAATAATAAACAACTGTATAAACACAGAATTAATATGTTACTAGTGACGTTTTGGATTGGTTTAAACAGATGTGTTATTCTTTTGTTAACAATCAACTATCAATATTCTACATAACCTATTAAAATTGTTCCAGTTTGTTACGAGGTCGTCGCTGTAACATGTATTCCTTTTTAACCAACTTAAAAAAAAGAAGTTATCAATTCAACGTGACATGCTTGCATGTTTTTTTTTTGTGTTGTGGTCAGTAGCCAGTGCTTATTGACCATTCATAAATATATTCTTCATGTAGTAACACATCACATTGATCACAAGCAGTTCTTCTCATTTAACCAAGAGAAAGTAGCTAACCTGCATAATACGAACCCATATTATAGTATTATATTTTATCTGTGGCCACAAGGCAAAGCAGCTTATGCAACGGAACAGTTTTATACTACGAGCCAATGAGTGAGCTAGTCAAGTGCGATATTTGAAATAAATATTAAAAAATAACCGACAATGAGTCAACAAACTCATTCTCAACATGGGGATATCCGTTATTATGAGAGATGGAGATTCGGTTAATTGAGATGAAGTATTCCTTAGGTAAAGTTGTATCAAATCACATAAAAAAGTTTAGATATTTTGCCTAGTTTAGGCGCTATAATAAAAAAAGTGACTTCGATTTTTTTATTTTTGCCAATGGCTGATTTATTTTAACAGACAGTCAAATTTAGTTTGCGCTTTCTTAAGGCAGTTTTTTAATACCAATTTCGTGGTGTATTCAGATTTTAAAAAAATCGCCAAAAATAAAAAAATCGAAAATTCATTTTTTTTTTATTATAGTGCCTAAACTACACAAAATATCTAAACTTTATTTATGTAATTTGACACAACTTTACCTAAAGAATACTTCATCTCATTTAACTAAATCTCTATTTCTCATAATAACGGAGATCCCATGTTGAAAATGATTTGTGGACTGTAAAAATAAATATTTTTAAGGCCACAACAAACAGTTTTGTTGCAATTTGTATATCGGTGAATTAATTCGACTCGCCATTCGCGACACTTGTGTAGTAGAAAAGTACCTCGAGACACGTGATCGACGGTGCTGTATCTGTTTTCATTGATGCGAAAAGTAGACCACAGGTGACCCATAGACCTACTGGATAGTTAATAAGCCGTTTTGAAATGCAGATTAAAAATTATATAGAAATGAAACGTGTTACACAAAATAGAGCTTGCTTAAAAATGAAAAGCCAAAAGTGCACGTCCCGCTAAGATTGCCAGTGTGTGATAAAAATAAAAACTTTCAGTCGGGTTCTATTCTGATGGTAAACAAAGCGAATATAATAAATAAATGAAGCCGATCCGTCAAGAATTGCGACTTGTAGAGCTCGGACGTACGTGATTACAGGCTGACTGACAACTGCAGTTCGCGATTTTCGATTACAATTTTAGAACTTATTAGGAATTCCATCAATCCAAAAATGGTTCCATTTTATAGAACAGGATCTGCCCTTCTCGAAAATCTATGCTGCAGTACACTCTCGCCGAGCTCGCTTGCAGGTAGGGCATGCAATTCGAATATTCGAATATAGCGAATATTCGGCTGCATTTATTATTCGAATAGTAATTCCTATTATTCGAATATATTCGAATTATTTGTTAAGTATTAAAATTGTTTAAAAACGGTTTACGGCGGCGCTAAAACATCTTACAAATGCTACACTAGCTCTAAGTTCGCGCTAGGGCGTGGGAGGGGTATCGAAACGGGGCGAGGAAAGTTTTTTTTTGTTAATTATTGCATGTTTATTTGATATAACTATTTACTTACGTTACGTTACGTACGTGTACTTAATTTGCTTGATTTGCTCTTCGCACGTGCTAATAGACGTATTATTTATTTGTGAAGTATTTTTTTTATAGGGAAGCAATATCCCATACTTTTGTGGTACTAATTAATAAAAATGCGTCTTAGATGCTCATTTAATATTTTTGTTTGAATAGGAAAAACAGAAAGAAAGAATTTTGAATTTTTTTGATTACTTAAATATGTTCATTTGATCTATGGTTCTCGGAAGCTATGTGCGCTCTAATATTTAGTTGATTTGATCTGAATTTTTACGTAACTAAGTAAAGTAAAAATGATTATTTGATCTCTTTTTAATTAGAAGTAAGCTGCTTTTGTTGTTAAAATATTGATTGGATTTATGGACATGCAGTAGGCGTGTTGATTTTAAATAATTAAAAGTCATTTATTGAAGTTCCGCAGTGTTTTTATTATTTTTACGAATTATTCGAATATATTCGAATATTGGCTAAAATTTGAGCGAATATTCGAATACCTGAAACATCCGAATATTTGCATGCCCTACTTGCAGGAGATCTCGCCGAGATCTTAGATAAAGCGAGCGTCTACGAATGTGTGTGTGTATACACTCGACGTGGCTCAATTCCATATAAACTACGCAGTTTAACACGAGAGTGTACTGACGGCGCTCGCACTCGCCGTTCGGTTCCATTGATTCGCGGTCAAAAAACCGACTTTATACGGAGCGCTCCCGAGGCGAGACAGGGCGCTACGAGGCCGGCCGAGCGTTGGCAGTACACTCTCGCGTTCGGGTAGTCTCGGTATCCCTCGGCGAGAGCTGTGTACTGCCGGCAAGAATTTGAATGGATTTCTTATTCCTAGATTGAACTACTTATATGAGCGAAATTCAGCTCTTGCGCGCAAAGCGATAATATAGAACACACTTCTGCTAGCGGTATGTGCAATGGATCTATCTCTCGAAATAAGAACGAAAGATCGTTATTGCTTGTTCTGCAAGAAAAAGAGAAAAAATACAGTTGCGCACGCATGTCGCATACCGTGTCCTGTCACCTAGCCAGCACCGTCAATGATAACCGAATTAAACCGATATAGACAGACTATTGCTTAGTTAACGGACCATCTGTGAACACGGGTTAAATCCAGGTTAAAAGATATGTGGATTACCAAAAATTCTACATAACTGGTTTTGCCATTTGGCTACAGATTTTGTCTGCATATGACAAAATATCTTAATTTGCACAATATTAAAACGAAAGTACCTATACTGATGACTTGAAGAAAACATTCTTATTTCGAGTTGGATATTATATTAAAATGTTCAAACACCATGAGTGATGTAAGGCGCGCAAGGGAGACCATGATTTCTACCGAAACGTTTTCTATTTGCACTCTGCGTGTTTACATTAATTTACAAACATAAATTATTTTAATCACTCAATGTAAAAGCATTTTGTCAGTGCCGGACTTAGACTTAATTTTTAATTTTAATTTAATAATCAAAAAGTCGAATTTGTCAGACAACGGACATATCTTTCGAAATAAGAGCGAGAGATCGTTATTACTTGTTCTGTAAGACAAAGAGAGAAAAATATGGTTGAGTACGCATACTGTGTCCTGCCACCTAGCCAGCAGCAGTCAGTGACAACCGATGACTATTGCCTATAATTACCGGATCATCTGTGAACACGGTATACTCGCGTAAACCAGGTAAAAAATATACGTGAATTAAATATAGATAGACAATCAATACAAATTATTACACAATAAAGTCCCTTGTTCAAAAATTACACCAGAAGGTCTCATAATGAAAATTGAAAACATATTATTTTTTTAATCTGACACACCAACTAAGTTAAGCCAAGAAATCGTGGTCAAAAATTGCAAGAATTTTGTAAAAGCTAGTATTTACGGTGTAAATAACAGTCTGCAAGTTAGCGATCCTGACACTTGGCGTCAGGGCACTTTAAAAGGTGTAAAAAAACTAGTGATTTGTAAAAGCTGAAATTTGGTACAGGGTTAATTTAGTGAATATAATTCCTGAAAAAAAACAATCAGACATCATTTTGATAGAACCAACCTAGTCAGCTCAAGCATTTAAAATAATATTCCATTATTAAATAAATGGTAATAATAAATAATAATTCGTAACGCTACATTAAGTTTTACAAAAAAAAACTTTTTATTTGTCCTATAATTCCCCTTCTCTAACATTAAAAAAAACTACTGATCACACTCGCAGTGCGCTGTGCGAGTTAACCTTACACCAGATTTTTAATGAAAGTAGAACTGAATTTCGATGTTTGTCACGAATCGTTTTTCTATTAATATGTTACCCACGGCTTCGCTCGCGTTAATGTCGGTTTTGACAAGAGCCTAATCCTTATAACTCGAGCGTAGCTACATAAAAAATATATGCTTCCTCTATTACAAGCCCCCAGTTCCCAAGTTCTAATCCGAAAAATGGTAAAAGTGTCATTTAATTTTTAATTTATTATTAAAAAATAATAAATTGAAAATATTAATTAGTACTTGGCTCAAATAACCTTAGCTGTTGGTGGCCTTAACAAAAGTATTCTGTGTTGTCGAGCGTCATATAATCCACAATTAATTAAAAAACTTAAAAGTATTCTGTGCTTTAAACTTGAGTACTAATGCTTAGTGATGAGCAAAATTGGTCTTGGTCTTGCAGTCTTGGTCTTGCGAAAAAGCAAGACCAAGACTATCATTAGACTAGCAAGACCAAGACCAATACCGAATGAACAAGCGTGTTAAAAATGATGTAATTTTGATATTTTTTAACATTTTAATAAAATAAAGTATTTTGTTAGTTAATAATATAGATTGTGAATTATTTTTAATTTATAACTATATGATGGTTCTCAGAAGTAAATAAATTATAATTTAAAAAAACTAAAAAACACGCTTTAATGAACTAAAAAGTAAAAAATAATTAATTTTATTGTAAAAAAGCGTGGGGTAGTATGAAAATATGATACAAAGCACCACACGGTTTTTTACAATAAAATTAATTATTTTTTACTTTTTAGTTCATTAAAGCGTGTTTTTTAGTTTTTTTAAATTATAATTTATTTTTGCTTTTTAGTCCTGGAGATCCTGGTCAGGATAATGGGACAAACTTATGGAATTATTGTATTGTAATCGGTCCTTGATAAGTGTGCAAAGTTTCAGTTCAATCTGAAGTTTTTTGCTTTTTTTTAGTCCTGGAGATCCTGGTCAGGATAATGGGACAAACTTATAGAATTATTGTATTGTCGTCGGTCCTTGATAAGTGTGCAAAGTTTAAACTAAATCTGACCGTTCAAAGTTGGTCAAAATCAAGTTCAAAGAAGTCGGTTACAAACTGACAAACAAGCACGCAAACATACAGGTGAAGCTAATATAAGCGTGTTAAAAACTAAAAAAAGACAGATAAAATGAACAAGACCAAGACTTGATACGCAAGACCAAGACCAGGACTAAATAAGCAAGACAAAGACCAGACATATTTGAGCAAGACCAAGACCAGACATATTTGAGCAAGACCAAGACCAGACATATTTGAGCAAGACCAAGACCAAGACTGAATCAGCAAGACCAAGACCAGACATATTTGAGCAAGACCAAGACCAAGACTGAATCAGCAAGACCAAGACCAGACATATTTGAGCAAGACCAAGACCAAGACTGAATCAGCAAGACCAAGACTGTCCAAGTGGTCTTGCTTTGCTCATCCCTACTAATGCTGTACCAAGTTTATCAAAATCGGCTCAATCATTCTCAAACAGACAGACAAAAAATTATTACGGAAATACGAAGTTTCTGAGAAATTTTCTTGTGTTGGCAAAAATCAAAACTTTTATGGATTTTTCGTTTTTCAAAGTGCGACAATTTTCGATAAATCTCAGATACGCTTAAAGCTTAATTCATAGGACACATCAGAAGCCATGGCCCATGGGCGGTTCTAAGTTAACATTGGGAGGAGGGGGGTCAGTACCGTAATACAGAAAAACTGTTAAGTATGATAGTAATAAAAACTAAAAACAAAAATTTTATTGTATTAAAAAATAGTGAAAGTGGAGGGGATTTCAATAGTGCCACAAGGACACGTCAGCGGATCGCAGCTTTGGGGAGAGTAATTACCCCCCCCCGCAGAACTTGTCAGAAGCTCGATGTCTCATTTAGTTTAAGAGGTATGGGCGTTTTAAAATCATTTTATGGGAAATTTAAAAGCTTATATCTCTTAAATTTTAGAGCATTGTCATTTGTCAGAGGTTAACTTATTAATATAAAAATATTTGCAACAAAAAAAGAAAGTGAAATTTGTTTCGTTTGTTTCTTACAATTATATATTATTCTTCCATTCTATAACCTTGAAATTTAACTAGTAGGTAATACCATGTTTTAATTGTTATTCATCATAGATTTCTCTCTGTTTATTAATTAAATTAGCCGAGGAATAATTATGATATAATAAGAAGGATGAAACTGAAGGTCATCCGCTATCTCAAATTTCTTAAAATCTGCTAAGGTCAACGTTCTTTGTGATTTGAACGTAAGCAGAATTACCAACACTAAAATAATAACGGGACCTGTAATTTTTCCTCTTCTTGTGGGTTTTCTATGCATATTTTGTATGATACCTAAACAGGAAAACTTGTTTTTCATAATTTTTGTCTGTCTGTTTGTACCAGCATCATACGTCAGTCGCCAGAGCTAACTAAAGTGCGTTAATTTATACAAAGCCCAGGGCCGTCCTAAGATATTTGGGGCACGTGAGCTAGGTACTAACAAAGCGCCCCTCTTTATAAGAAAACACACGGATCATCATTATAACAGGTAACAGCTAGTATTAGATAAGAATACAATATAGTTCCTTTATCTTCTACTTTGATAATCATAATGTTGTATTACAAAGCATTTATGAAAATCACCGACAGAATTCTTTAATTTCCTTCCTTAGTGATTAATAAAAAACCCGTAGCTCTCAGCTGAAATTTATTAACATGGGAAAGAACCGGCTATTCTAAGAAGTTTTATTCTTAAACAGTTTTTTTAATATAATTTGCTTTAACGTATCGGTAGGGAAAATTCGTATAAATTGGTATTTTAGTATTTCCTGTACAAACCACTTGAGTCAATGCCTTCTCATTTTTTGTACCAAAAAAGTTTCCGATCTCTTCAAATTTAATATTCCATTAATCCGAAACCAGTATATATTTTATAGATTAGTCATGGAATTAAATGTAATAGAATAAGAATATATTTCCCAAATGGGATGTGGTATACCTAATTACATGCGTCAACTTTTTTGAAATTGCAAAAAAAAGTAAATAGAATTGTTTTCTTAGATTTAGACGTTTCATGATCCCTATTAACCATCTATAAACACACCGAAAAAGCAGAGCCTGCGGTTGACACGCCGTTGGATCGAAACCAAATTTTAAACTTAGTGTTTTGGTTTTTTTATTTTCACCGCTACTCCAAACAGGTGTAGTTTACCTACTATTGAACGAAAATTGAAAATAGAATTTTTTTCGATAACAAATTTTGTTCAAATTTGACCAATCGATTTGTCAATAATGACCCTACAAGATGTCATCACTCATTTGTTTTGGTTCGGTACGCATGTCAAACATCACGTCACGTCCAATAGAACCGATATACCAGACCAGTACTCATCCAAAACCAGTAACTATATTGTACGACTGCTTACAAGTGGGATGGTGGTCGACCAGATCAGTACTCATCAAAAAGCAGCGATGTTATGTTCATAACTAAATATATTATTGTACGTCAACATCGAGCGTCTATAATCTACAATTCTTCTTCTTGTACGTCAACATAACTTATATTGTACGAATGTCAAGCATCACATCAAATACCCATTGACCACCAACGATAGAATGTGGATTCTTACGTTCGTCTCCATATACTTGATCAGGGTTCAAATTACATTGCTGAAACCTCGTAAACAAAATTATATACTTTCGCCGATTTCAGGTTAAAAGCGTTTAGAGTTATGGCAATAAAGTTTCACTTGTAGCGTGATTTCACAAAACCGCACCCTAGTTTTTTTTTAGCTGTTATTATACTAACTTGAACGCTTACATTTTTTTAATTAAATTATTTTAACTCAATCTCCGAACAATGAAACCATGCAGGTATAATTTTTTTCTACTCGCTTTAATTGATACATTTAAACGATTAAGGCCACACTTCAAAGGTTTCGTTCTATAAATTCATTTCAATGATATGTCGATACGCTCAACTGACATTTTTTGACATATAAATCTGGCATTTATTCCGCATTGGCTTATTATATAAACTAGTAGCCCGGTCCGGCTTCGCCCGGGTGCTATGAATTTATAATTTATTAATACATTACTTACTCGCTTCGCTCGTTCGCTCGAATTTATAATTAATCAATAGTTTTCGCAGCGCACGCCAAATAATGACTTTTATAGGCAAATTTTTGATACCTTGGGTTATATTATTGTAATTTTCGTAGAGGTCTCTAATTTTTTTGAAAATAAAATACAGTCCATGTTATTCGCTGATAATGTAGCATTCTATAGGTGAAAGAATTTTTAAAATCAGTTAAGTAGTTTTTGAGTTTATCCATTACAAACAAACAAACACAAAAAATCAAGTCTTTTGTCTTTATAATATTAGTATGATTTATAAAAATATGCTTCTCGCACGCCCAAGAAATAAAAATTGTAATATTTTAAGAAAAAAATATTATTTTTATAAATCACTTACATCATCGTATTTGACCACATTATTTATTAAAAAATATTAGTAAAAAAAACTTTTTAGAGACAAGCTTTTATTGAAATGTATAGGTACTAAAAAGGAAAAAATAATATTTAATAAATTAGGTTCATAATTATTATAAAAACAGGTGTTGTAAACTCTATGATATAGTTTATTAGTCGCAACCCCCGCTTTTATAATAATTATGAACCTTATAAATTATTAAATATTATTTTTTCCTTTTCAGTACCTACATTTCAATAAAAGCTTGTCTCTAAAAAGTTTTTTTACTAATAATTTATTTTGTTCATTTTAGTCTTTCAAAATTTTACTCCCCTTTGACACCCGTAGGGGTTGAATTTCGAAAAATCCTTTCTTAGTGGATGCTTACGTTGGAAAAGGAACAAACTGTCCAAATTTCAAGTTTCTAGCTTCAGCGATTTGGCCTGGGCGTTGATTAGTAAAAAAAACCCTACATCCCCATTTGAACCCCTTAGGGGTTGAATTTATTTCTAAAAACAATTTATTCATGTATTGTCATCGGGAATACATATGTGTACAAAATTTCAAATCGATCGTTCAAAATTGACTTGCAAGTTTTGACCTAAACAAACACAAACTACCATACATGTCAAGTTAAATAAAAGCTTGTAAAAAAATTGAACTCCCAATTTTTTTCTGTTATATTTTTAGTATCAAAAAATAGGACTGAAAGCACATTTTGTTTTCTGATGAAACCAGACGCTTTGAAATCACCGAAGCTCGTAAGCGAGTATGACGAAGACATTTGCTATCTGCAATATCTCTGCAAGGGAACCAGTTCGTCATAGAATACCAGATTTGATGTTCTGAGGAGGAATTTTCTTCGACGCCCGCACAGAGTTGTTGAGATATTGCAGGCAGCAAATCTTTCAACCAGGTCTTCGCCATATACTCGTTCAAATCACAACCATCTGATGGCATTTCAAATTAAACCCTGGTTTCATCAGAAACTAAATTTTTGATGTGAAACATCTTATGTCGGGCTGTGAACAGCCGCGTGAGGGGAAATATGCAACGAAATGTTTGGTCCGCTCCTTCGCTGCTGTTCTCCCCACCACTGCGACACTCTCTCTCTCTCTCTCTCTCTTGGCTCAGGCGTGCACTGTAACACACGCGGTGTTACAATGCAGTATATAGGATTACGTCAGCATAACAGTTAGTTGCTGCTTTTGAAAAAATATATACTACTACATAGAGAATACCACCGAGTTCAATAACGTTTTCTTTGATGTTTCACATCTGTCGGGGGTCCCGAGACCCACACCTTTTTTTTTAATTATTTCGTTACCACTAAAAATATAACAGAAAACCCGAGAGGTGTATTAATTTTGATCAGGATTAGGAATTTATATCAACTGATTCTAAGTACTTTCCTCTGTTCTTCAAACCTTTCTCCCGTGTCCTACAGCAAATATAGGTCAAATAAAATAAAAAACCGACCAACTGCGAAGTCAGACTCGCGCACCGAGGGTTCCGTACAATATTAAAAATAAGGAGTTAGGTAGTGGTAAAAAATTAACAGATTTTTACGTTTGTTTTTAAAAAGTTTTTTTCTACTTATATTTTATTTTGTTCATTTTAGTGTTTAAAAATGTTCCCGTATCAAAAATTAAATTAATTTTTAAAGTAAAAAAAGTTCTTATAATAACAATAAAAAAACAAAAATATTGCCATTCGAAACCCGGGATCGAACTAAGGATTCTAATTATTATTTGTCAGGATTCTATGCCACAACACACACAATCTGTGAAAATTCCAACTAGCTACCTTTTACCGTTTGTGAGATTAGAGCCTTGTAACAGATGGACCGACAGACATCGTAGGCTCGGTAATAGGGTTCCGTTCAGAGGTACGGAACCCTACAAACGCAAATAAGACAGCTGTCTTCTGTCATATTTGACTCGAAAAATACGTGTATATACTTATGTTATAAAACTATAAAAAGAAAATAACTTTTATGGTGTGATATTCACATACTTACATGACTTCTATTAACTCGCAGTTGAGCAATAACTTTCCAGGTCCAATTTCTGCAATTGCGATTGTCTGATCGTAATAATAGACCATAACAATGGACATATTCGATACTCGAATTCCACTGTACGGTTTCACTTGAGTTTGATTTTCTTGTTCAGTACTTCGAGCCGGTTTACTGAATCCTATAGGACCTTTTCGTTTTAAAAAATTACTGAAACGTGATGAAAACGACGAAAATGTCGGCTTGCCAACAACGGTTTCCAACAATACATTATGTAAAATTAATATGAGTACTGTCAAAAAATAAACATTTAACGCGGTCATTTTTTGTACATTCATTTTAAATAAATATCACACAATTATTATTAAACTATATAAACGTATTTTTATAAATATTTTATAACAATATATGGTTACAACGATTTCTAAACTTTTGCATTTTTCAGTGTAATCGACATTTAAAATATCGTTACAAGTAAACAACTGAAAATACACTGTACAATGTAACACTTCATAAATAAACACGAGAATTTTTTTTCAAATTCCATTATCCTTCGTGAGACGTCTATTTATGCCATTCCTTCATGTCAATTTTGTTTCAACGCTTGCTGTGTTTTAATTTTTGACACTTCAAAATTTGCGTAACGATAAAGACTTTATTTACGTCGGAACAAACGAATGTGTGTAGTTTTTTTCAAATTTATTTTGTTAATTCGCGGATGTAGATATTTTATTTATTTTGTGTAAACGTAATGCGGATCGAAAGAACACGGACAAATTAAATCTCGGAGTGTTGAATGCACGATCAAATTGTGTGTCCGCGTCTATTGAAGCACATGGCAGTTGTGTATATTGAAATCCAGTCAATTCGATGTGTGACAGTCAAGACCTGCGGACCACTAACAGTAGGTCAGTCACTGAACACAACAATATAATATTCTTGCTTTTCGTTGGATATGATAGGTAGAACAATATACATGTTACAAGAAAACACTATTCTGATATTGACTCTCACTGATATATATATTTATGAATGTGCACTCTTTGCTAAACAAAATCCAGAATTATTTAATATACACTCTTTTAAATAAACAAAGGTTTGCGTTCTTGTGGACAGTAATATTAGGTAAATGATAAAATCAAACGATTTTTTTAACCCCTTATATCCACAACAATATTATTCACATAACAATTAGAGGTGAAAATAATATACAGGGTGAGTTCGACCACCCGTATCAGTCGTTTTGTTCGAAAACGGTTAGTCGTAGAGAGTTGTGTCAATAATTTGTATTATAAAAGCCCTAATAAAGAATCGAATAGTGATAATTTTTTTTCGGGAAGGTCGGCTTCCCTATTAGTTTGCTCCAGAATGTCCAGACCTCCGGAATTATAAATGTAACGATAGGTCGAAAGTGGTATTGTTGAAAAGATCTTTAAAAAATTAGCAAGTTTTGTACGGATTTTTTTTTTTATTACTGCACCCCTGTTAAGTAATATTTGTTTGAAATTACTAAATTAAAATGTCATAATAACGAACTTTTTAAAAGTCCGCATTTAAAATCTAGTTACCTATCTATCGATCATTAAACACTGAAGAAGTACACTCACAGTATAACCAGAAGAGCCCAGCAGTATGTATTAAAGAGTAAATGGAAGACAGTTTGAACACTTGTGACAATGTCTAAGGTTGCTAGATTTTTAATGCCGACTTCGATCGTTTTTATGAAATTTTGATTTAATAATTTCAAACGATTGTTACTTAACAGGGGTGGCAGTAATTAAATAATTTTTCCTACAAAACTTGCCTATTTTTTAAAAAGCTTTTCAACAGTACCACTTTCAACCTATCGTGCTTTCCAAAATTCCGGAGTTTTGAACATATAATAATTTATATTTATACTTATAGAAATTTACAAGGGTGGCAGTAATAAAAAAAAATTTCCTACAAAACTTGCTTATTTTTTAAAGATCTTTTCAACAATACCACTTTCGATCTATCGTTACATTTATAATTCCGGAGTTCTGGACATTCTGGAGCAAACTAATAGGGAAGCCGACCTTCCCGGAAAAAAAAATATCACCATTCGATTCTTTATTAGGACTTTTATAATACAAATTTTTGACATAACTCTCTACGACTAACCGTTTTCGAAAAAAACGACTGATACGGGTAGTCGAACTCACCCTGTATATCAGACAGCCAAGCTGCCATGATTTGTATAAACTATATCTAAGAAAACTGGGAGTTTCGGGTTCAAGTCCCGACAGTGGTCATTTGATTTTTTCTTAGATATAGCTTATACAAATCATGGCAGCTTGGCTGTCTGATATATATTATTTTCACCTCTATAATTGTTATGTGAATAATATTGTTGTGGATATAAGGGGTTAAAAAATCGTTTGACTTTATCATTTACCTAATATTACTGTCCACAAGAACTCAAACCTTTGTTTATTTATAGGTATGGCTTCCAGGCCTAACGAGTTATTTAAGTTAAAACCTTAAAAAATGTTAGCTCTCGCATGTTAACTGACTTGACTGTTTTAAATGGTTGTATTGTGCATTGTAGCTTATTTAAATAATCAGCTCTCGCATGTAGTGAGTTTTCATATCTGAAATTGCTATATATAAGAGGGGATCAGTGACCACTCTCGGGCACTGTGGAGAAATTGGTAACTCACCTAGCCGGAAACTGGGAGTTTCGGGTTCAAGTCCCGACAGTGGTCATTTGATTTTTTCTTAGATAATATAGCTTATACAAATCATGACAGCTTGGCTGTCCGATATATATTATTTTCACCTCTAATTGTTATGTGAATAATATTGTTGTGGATATAAGGGGTTAAAAAATCGTTTGATTTTATCATTTACTTAATAATATTAATATTATTATCCCTGCACTATTTTAAGCCTCGATTAAGCTAAGTTTCTCACAAAAGCAGATATGATGAAATAATTACTGGCAGATCCAAATTCGGATTAGCAAAATTAATATAAAACGCCAAGTTCTGCATCAGTAATTCAAAGTTGGCCAGTGTTATTTTAAAAATTTCAAGGTGTAAGACTATAAATTAAATTTTATAAACAAAAACACAACAGTGCAGTTATTGAAACTAAAATTCATTTGTTTTTAAACAAAATTTTATTTCTGTAATAATAACATCTATTGTTTATGATTATTGATGTTCAAATGACTGACCACGATGACGTCACTAAAGTTATTGTAGCAGGTAAAACGTTTATCATAGCCAACCGGGCTTCGGCTTATAAACCTAAAACAATCATTGTGTAAACCTTGATTTAATTATGTGAAAAATGAAAATGCAAATAAATTTTGATATTCATGATCCGTAACTGAATTTTGATTAAGCTACCTTTCACCATAAAGTATATAATTTGAATATAACAATCAACAACTATAGAATCTTACTTGTTAACCAAGAATATATTTGAAAGGTTTTGGCACGCAGCCGTTTTTCAACTGAATAGAAACGCTGGTTTATTTTTTTTTTAGGCTACCAACAGCTAGGATTATTTGGGCCTAGCATCAATTCATATTTTCAGTTTGTTATTAATTATATTAATAACTAGCAGTCTCGTTCAACTTCGCCCGGATGCTAAAAATTTATGATTTATTATCCCCTCCCCCCGCGAGAAATTCTCACCCTGCGAAGCGAAGCCAGGTTAGTGGTGTTTATATATTAGTAGGACTCCGCCAATATTATAGGTATATACGCTAAAATGCAGAGTTGCGTTTTGTTATTATATTCCACAGGAACTATACATTTTTCCGGGATGAAAAGTACCTTATGCCCTATTCTAAAGTAACTATATATTTACCAAATTTCATGAATATCCGTTAAGCCATTACGGAGGTGAGTGGTAACAAACATACACACACACACAACTTTCGCATTTATATAATATTAGTAGAGATTACAATTTTGATTTAACATTATCTAATTAAAAGGCAGAAAAATATCAAACTGTAATATTCATTAAATTCAATGCTCCGTATTTTTGGCGCATAAGACATAAAAATGTATAACAATGGCTTTGCAAATTATTTAGGCAAAAGAAATTAAAATGAAATATCGTTTTTGTTTGTTTCAAAAGTTTATCAATTGCTGTCGTTCAATGAATGCATTTTCGATTGTACAATATTTAAGGCTATTTGTTCTGGTTTAAAAAAATCATCCGATAGCCAACGTCAAGCTTTTGTTCACAAAAATTCAAGCAAGTTGGCATTAATATACGAGTATTCTAAGAAGCAGCGACGGATTTTCTCAAGTGTCTACGTAAGGCAAAATAATCTCAATAAACCCTGTATAAGTGTTCCACATTTGAGAATCTGTAAGTCTGGCAGCCTTTCTCATTTGCGTTTTAGGTGGCAGGTAGAAATATTAGACTAATTTTTCATGTAACAATGTAACACTATTTTTTATTATTATTAAATTGTAAGTATTATTGAGTCAATGTAATATTTAAACAATTTGGTCACCACGCTACCCACTGCAAATTTCGTTTGTTATATTTTTTATTATTAGAAATATTGGATTTTCAATAATTTTCATAACGACATGATAAGAATAACTAATCGAACAGGCGATGTTATTTTTTAATATAAAGTAAAAAACGTGTTGTATTATTAGATACATGAAAAATTAATATTTTACCTGTCTAATTTGTGCCTGCCACCTAAAACGGAAGGGAGAAAGGCTGCCAGACTTAAAGATTCTCAAATGGGGAACACGTATAGAGGTATTTTTAATATTATTTTGCCTTGCGTAGACACTTGAGAAAAAACGTCACCAGCTCTCCGTTTATTACAATTTTATTGATCAATACGTTCAATAATAAACTGTTGAATTTTCAGCAGAGATGATTCGAAATAAACTCACAATTGTCGTCAACAAATGACCTATTCAATAGATATCTTGTTTTTGAAGTGAGAACTTCTTTATGCGCATTTTGGGTTCTTTCTGAATGGTGAATGAAAGTGAACCGTCACGCTCGGGTCGGTAACGCTGAATCGGGTTTACTCGGCCCCACTCGACGTCAAGCGCGCTGGGGTCGGTGACCACGTTTACTGTCTAACAAGGACATCGTTTCAAGAATTACGTTTTTATTAGTATGTATTATAATCATATTATAATATTATGTATGTTTTGCATATAATCAAGTTTTCACTTCTGTCGTGTGGTCATAAGCACACACTCACTTTTTTTTTTTAGTTCCGATTTTTTTTGAATATTTTAAGTAAGTAAGTAGGTACTTGGTAGATGAATCATTCTAAAAATCTTTTTGAAAAATCGGTAAGTATGAGAACCATGTAAGTACATGACATCCATGTTCCACAAAACCTTGCACCAAAATCAATAGACCTGGAACCCTTACTCAAACAGGCATTTAAAAAAATCATTAAATCGATGCATTTGTGCAGAAGTTAATGTGAACGAAAAAAAATCTACAGACAGACGCGCACACATGCTCGACCGACATGCGGAAAACCACTTTTCTTTACGTTTCGAGTATGTAGTCAGGGCCGTAGCTAAAGCTGAATTCAAGATAGGGCACTGAAAGTTTAAAGTAGGGCTGAAGCAAAAGACTACAATTTTTTAATTGGATTGCCCACCTCATCTGGTAATATCAAAAATTATAAAAGCAAGAAAACGGTAAATGACAATTTATTCAAAAAAAAAAAAATTACTGAACTTGCCATGTTATCAAATTTCCGAAGAACTTCATTTAGTTCAACGAATTTAATCTTGTTTTTCCAAATGCCAGATAGATCAAGTCTGTCATTCTGTCGTGAGAGTCTTTGCGGCTTGTTTATAATGCCTTAAAGTAGGGCACTGGATGTTTTAAGGTAGGGCATTGCTCCTTAATGCCCCCCCTAGCTACGGCCCTGTATGTAGTACAAACAAAATCGCGGACACGATTTTTCAATCCTATCACGATATTTCCATTTTCTTACGGAACATGAAAGTAACTACCAGAATTGTCAAAAAAAGAGTATGTCTGTATCGCGGGTATATAGACAGATGACTAATATTTTCCCATCCTTAATTTCAAGTTTTTTCTGTTTGAGGCACAAATTACTAAACATTGCATTTTCCCTACCTACTCTTTCTGAATGCGGTTTGCCCTACCACTTATACAAAAACACACCTGTAATTTCTAGTACACAATATTATGTGCAATATTATTTTTTAGTGGTACTATCAATAAAACGTGACATGTTTTCGCTCTAGCGTGCCATGATTTCCGTTCCGATATAAAAATAATATGTCACTGCATAGAGATAGAGTTGGAACCATAGATATAGAAATCCGGGGATGTAGTGTAAAGTGCCACTTTAGACGAGGGAGATGCCATACAAGAGAGGGTGCATGCCTGTCTTATGGACATGTCCATGCTATGCATGTGCCCACGTTCTATTGGCCGCGTCTTTGCGCATGCTCAATAGCTCGTACAGCGCTTGCGCAACTGAAGCGACCAATAGAATGCGGGCACACTTGCTTCTTCACCGCCCCCCCCCCCGCCTCAACAGCAACCACTTCACTCACTTGTACTATATCCCCAGGTTTCTATATCTATGGCTGGAACTTGGAATCTGCTTTATATAATACGTACAATTTGCATGCGTTTATAAACATTTGAATTAATATAATAAAAGTTGAACGATATCATGGTCTGATCGATGGTAAACTGATTCGTTTCGTGTCTTTAATGGATAATATTGTGAATTGTGTTTTAAAGACCACTAACAGCTAAGGTTATTTGGGCCTAGCACCAATTCATATTTTCAATTCATTATTATTTTTTTTTAATAATAAATTGAAAATCCAATTGACACTTTTACCAGCTCTCGGGCTAGAAGTCTAGAACCCGGGAACTGGGAACTTGTAATAGAGGAACCATAGCAACGCCATGTAAACAACAGCACTGCTACAGGCTCGGCTATTCTCAAGCCCTATGGATAATATTAATCTACCTATTTATCAGTGCCGTTTTAAGACTTTCGGAGACTCTGGGGCAGACTTTATCCGGTGGGGGGGGCTGATTTTTGATACTATAATGTATTAAATTTGTTTGAAGAATTGAGTAATTTCCAAAGTGGAATGATGCAAACTCGCTTAACGTCGAATTCAAATAGCCCGGGAGAAAACAGAAAAATCCACAAGATAAGTTTCTATCAATTACTCAAACAATAAATGTGAAGAATTCTGTAATTTGTTAAATACTTGTTTTTTCTTTTCTCCCTGTTTCCAAGTTATCGTTGTTTTATTTTTTTCATGGATCGAACGAGGAGCCTTGGAGCGGCTGACCCATTTGCCCCACTGGAAGTACCTAAATTAAACAATACAGTGAAGTCCATATATTCGCGGATTCTTAAATATATTGCGTATTAATTTCCAAGAAAAAAAAACAAAATTTGTAAAGTTCAAACGATTGCCAGTTAGATAGAAAAACAATTTTCCGGTACAGTTTTTCCAAGGCTGATCAACTTTCTTTGTATATTGAAAATCGGGGACAGATTATATGAATATTATTATGTGTTAATTGTGACATACTCGCATGAAACTGTTATTACTTTATTTACATTATCATTTAAAAAAAACAAACAAATGCTGTTTTTTTGTCATTATTATAGTTATTATTATACGATTGCAAATATACTAATGCAAATAAAATAAATTAATAATTTTTTCTATTAAAATAGTAGACATCAAAAATTATTCTTGATTTTTTTTTTATAAAATAGCGTGCTCAGCGACAAAGGCTATATGTACGATTCTAAATTAATGTGGTAAGTAATTTCTTGATTTTCAAATGATGCATTCGATGGTATTTTTTTTAAATTTATTTAAAGACCACCAACTGTCAGGGTTATATGAGTCTGGTACCATTTGATATTTTCAGTTTATTATTAATATTTTTAATTTTAGATAATCATTATCGCTTGAATAAGAAATATATAATCGCTTCCACTTACTAAAATTGGGAAAAATTAAATAATATTAAGGGGATAAAAATTTGATAATTTTTAACAAAACAAGCCGTTTCTCAAAAACCATGAGAGTAATCGAGTCTTATTAAGAGTAGCTTTTCTATAGCAAATAAGTAACTGAATCTAAATTTTATACTTAAACCCCTTTTCTTCCATTGGCGTAGAAATTTGAAACGTTCAAATATTAAAAAACCCGAGTTCTACGCCTATGGATTAATATTAATCATAATTTTGATATGGGTTTTTTTGTTCCATAAAACTATATCAACGTGCCAAATTTTAACAAAATCGCACAAGCCGTTTTAAATTTATAACAAAAAAATGATTTCAAAATTGTAACTTCAGGGCCGTATAGCGCCCAAACTAAGCAATTTTGTAAGAAGATAAGTTTACTTAAATCGGCTTATTTTGGTCTCAGGAACATGTGGCAGGCGTGTGTTTAGTGTCTTTGAGGACATCCTGTATATTATAATGTTATTTGAATGATAGGCAAATTTTTTCGACTGCGTCTAACATATTTTTAATTATTTCGATTGTGTATCTCAACCAATGGCGTGCCGACAATATTCCGTCGTGCCATAGGTTCGCCATCCCTGACATATAGTATGGCTTTTCATTCTATCTGTTAAGTAATGCATAGTAGAATTAACAAATACTCTACCTGTTATGCCAGTCAAGTTTTGGACTGCGACCCATATTTACTTCCCACCTCTACTATGGTAGGGAAGTAATGGATTTAGTCCGAAAAAAATATTTCGAGATTTTAACAGATTTTCACGTTTTGAGACCCTAGCAATCGTTTAAGATCATTTTCTGACTGATGTCTGTATGTGTGTGTGTGTGTGTGTGTGTGGTCAATTTTTCGCCTTCGATATCTTAAGAACGGAACAACATACGGGCATGCCGATTGTTCTATTGTGTTTATCAGCCTTTAACTTAGATCTGATTAGATTTTGAGTCAAATCGGTTCAGTGGATCCTGAGATATTCAAAAAAACGTCCTCAATGTCACGTATTAACATAGGTAAAAAAAAATATAAATGAATTCTAGATGTTATAATATGAAAAAAATGTAAATATTTTTTTTCTCTAAAATGTATAGTTTTCGAGAAAAAAAATATTTTACTAAAAAAAATAAAATTTGTACGTAAATCAAGGTAACCATGATTTTTGCTATATTAAGCTAGCCATCAGTAGATCACCAAACAAAAAAGAGGGCCATGCTTTTTTCAAAGAATAAAAATTAAATTGTGTTTTAAAGACCACCAACAGCTAAGGTTATTTGGGCCTAGTCAAAGAATAAAAAAAAAGTGTTTATTTTTTGCAAATATTTACTAGGTGGGAAGTATAGGACTGGTCATCAGTCGAATTTTTTTTTTAAATTTTATACGTTACCTAGTTACATAGTCAATCGTCGTTACATAATAGTATATTATGAAGTAGGTACGTCGTACATCTCGGTACCGTGAGAACGACAATATGGCCTTAATTATTTGTATTTATAATGCATAAGATCCTCGTAAACTTTCCAGTGTAGAATATCGATTTTTTTTGCAGCATAAAAAGAATTTCATTACAGTAGACCGTCGCTCAAGTAGGCGACTATACAGGTGTCCACCAGATCGGACCGATTACAATCGACCCGACTTGAATCGCACGATAAACATCATGCACATGTACTATATTTGAATAGGAATTCATGCCCACTGGCACGATTAAAGTCGTACTCGACCAAAGTCCCAACCGATAATACAGGACTGCAGTAAAACCGGGTGTACACCCGATCGGACTGACCATATAGTCGACTCGATTTGGATCGCGCGATAAATATCGTGCACATGTATTTGAATAGGAACTTGCCTACTGTAGACACGATTAAAGTCGTGTTCGACCAAAGTCGCAACCGATCAGTCATAGGGCCTCAATTCGGGTATGAATATTTTAGTCCCGATATTTTCAGGATTAAATAACATTTCCGATCACTGGGCCCATCGATACTAACGAAGCTAGAAAACATAACCCATCAATAATCTAAAATCTTGCATCGATGGAAAACAGAGCGTTCTTTTTGCAAGGCTTAGTATGATAGTTAGGTTCCCAGAACTCATTCAAGGCCTTGAAAGGCTTGTAGTACAACCTTCTCTTACTAGAAAACCGGCCAGTTAACGAATACAAACTGCCATTAATTGAATGAAAAGTGAAATCTTTTTTCTTTCGTATCAATTAATTTACAATATTTTATTCATAAAACGTATTTTTTATTACAAATTGATAGAACAGTGAAATGCGGAAACGTTAAATTTAAATTTATTACTTCTTTGATTAATGTTTGCTGCCAAGAATGGTCTAAGGCTAATCCATGTTCCCTATCCTAACATCCCTATATGTTCCGTTCCTCTTGTGTCCTGGTCATATATGTTGTCGCTTATGTTCTCGATCAATCAAATTTTATTTTTAGCCATTAATATCAAAACTAGTCATGACTAATTGCTAGTCAAAGCAAACGCCAATCCGTTAAAAAAAATAATGAATATTTTTTCCGTAAATCTTCGTCTATATAGCTGTTAATAATTTTGAAATACAATTGATTTCTTTTTTTACGTATCCCCGCTATATTGATATCCATCCTTAAGACATTTCGAAATGATGACAATGCAAGACATAAGATGCAGAAAAAATCTCGTTACATTTAGACGTGCATCGAGCCTATTCTTCTACCACAATAGCTTCTTTAGGTCCCTAAGCAGTCCTGTGTCTTAATAAAAAGTAATCAATTCATTCTGCAGGGTAATCTGGTTGGATTTACAATCTCTCGTGGAGTTAAGGGCTTGTGGCTGAAGAGTGGGGCCCCACTAACACATCGTTAAGATTAGAGTACTATGTCTCTGAACAGTCCAGTGCCTTCATAGAAAACAATCAGTCAGTTCAGGGTGATCTGGCCACTTCGCAATGAACAATCTTATGGTACATTTGTTGTTGGGTCTCCAAGTCACTATATGAATATTCTGAAGTATTAGAAATACCTTGTATTTTTTGATGTCCGTCTTGTGACTTTCTGTTTTTAAACACAGGAAGTCACAAGACGGACATCCAAAAATACAAGGTATTTCTAATACTACATAATAATATAAAATCTTAATTAAAGTTCTGCAGCTGTTAATACTTTCCATTGTTATCCAAGACACTGTCCTGACTTTTCTGGGTTCCTGACACTAGCCGCACTTTTAGCGAGAAAATGTGTTAGATTATGTTTAAGCAGGGCGTTGAATCGACCCGCTTCGGCCCGACACGATACGACATTATATCGATAATTTTTGAAAACAATTGAATAAACACACTGAACCGGATCGGTTCTCTTCTATGCATGATTAATCCGATGCAGTGTGCAGATCGTCATTTATTTTTATGTGATTTTCATTTATTGTTGTTTCGGGGCAGCTTGAACCGAACTGAATAGATTTAATGGTCATATTGTACTTCTTGCATAAACCTATCTCACTCTGCGAAATTGATCTGTGTTTGATTTTTTTCGAGGCCACTAAGTTTTTTTTGTTAAAAAAAAGTTTTTTAGATAATTGAATTAAATTTATTCTATAGGTTTGATTCAATTTTTTTTTTAAAGTCAGTTTGTATGACAATTATGATATTGTTTAGGTACATACAGATTATATTTCCGCTAATCAATATGTGACCCAGTTTTTCTTGAACAGTTATTATGCAATTATTGCAAATAGTGACTGTATTATGGATATTTATTTATTGTGTATATGATACACTGTGTGTGTTTGGTCTGCAAGTCACGTTGTGAGCAATAATTAGTTACTAATTGAATAGATACCTTTGTTCTGTCTTGTAGCTTCTTTTTGTATTTGTATTATGACGAGTTTCGGCAACGGGTTGTCATCTTTAGATAAAATTGTTTAAGAATCACTCACATGGTTGTCTATAAAATATTGTTGTGTCTTTTTGAATCAACATTAATACTCTACATTGTCGACCACAACATTGTTTTGTTTTGGAGTTTCTATGAGCTACGCTTTTGAAACAAACAAGTCAACCAAAATTATAATCTCGTTGTGATCTAACATATTTTAGACTCGTCTTGATTAAATCAAATTTTGTTGTGTTTTATTTATTTATTATTAATTTTATATAAAGATCTACGATATTATTAAATAACGTCAAAAAGATCTTTATAATATTGTTACGGATCACCCTGTATATAAACGTCAGGCAAGAATTCTGAGATAAGCGGTGTCTGCTTGCTGAACAACGAGTAACTACGCGAAGTTTCTAGAGAACGCGAGAAGCACTGGGCTTCAGCCACGCAGCGTATATAAACGAGTGAGTGAAGCGATCAGTCAACGGGAATCAGTCAGTGTAGATTATACTGTGACAGTATTGAACAGCGAAATAAATCTGATATAAATACAGTGATATAAATCGTGCAGAAATATAAATAGTTCCGTGATATAAATTGATAAAATAAATAACTAGAAATAAATAGTCCTGGTATACTTATAGTCAATTAAGTGTTAATTACTGTTTAATTATTGTTTACTTGTGTTGATTGTTAGAACTGACTTTTCGTTGTTGTATTTTTAATTATTGTAAATAAGTATTGTAAATAAATATTTATTCCGCCAACTCAGAAAACAGTTTTGTAACAATATAACCTCAACCTCAAATAAATAAAAGAACGTGAGCGGAGCGCAGGGTAAAAGCTAAATATCCACTAAGATATTTCTGCATTCCACTTTGCAAATAGAACGTTGGTTGATTTGAATATAATGTCACATTGTTGACTATCAATTTTGTCCTTCACATTTCACCTGTATACCCATTAGTCATTACCCATCCTGAGTAATGTACCATATATAAAAAATAGCAAAGAGCGTGACGAAAATAAAATAATGCATTTGACTCATTCGTATCCAGAAAAGTTTCTTTTTTTTAACGGAATGACCTTTGCTTTGACCAGCAATTAGCTAGTGTTATGGCCAGTTTATCGTACATTTTAATCACATTGTTATTTTAATCACACGATTAAGTGACGGGTTGCTATGGTAACGAAACGCAGCAACCCATGAACACGGCTGTTAAAATTTAATAGCTTGATCAAAATAACATCGCGATTAAAATGTACGATAAACCGGCCATTAGTTTTGTTCTTATATAGGCTGAAATTTGATGAAATGATCAATCTCAGAATACGATAGGGACTTTAGGACTGTTCGAACTGCCCGCCACAAGCGTCACTTCCGCGACACGTCTGTGAATTCATCGATTCACTTTTAGCATACATTTTTATTAATTTTCTTAAAATACCTTGTTTGAACTTTATTTACTTCAGGTGTTCCAATTCCAACACTAATTCTGTTTCAACACTAGCTGAATAAGGCACAATAATTTAATGTTGAAATGTTGACCATTAAATCCCGTTCTCCTAAAGTAAATACATATTGTTATGATTTTTTGCGGGACAGTAATAGCTATTTATGCTACAAGTGCGGAAAGTATGGGGTAGTTACAGAACTCACCTCTGGTTGTACTGTGTTACAGGAGAACAGATGAGTTTTGTAAATACCAGGGTTGTTAGAGATATGACATTTCAGATCTGGATATATATTAGGAGTCTGCATTTATCGATGTCGATTATGAATACGGATATAAAATTATTTCGAATATCCAATAGTTTTTGTTACGGTTACGGAGCTCCATATGACATCTCCATGGTAAATACCTCATGCCAAATAAAGATATTTACACATCTAAAAATATTAAACCACTTTTTACTTGGAAAAGTATTTTTAAAAACTATATATAAATACCGTGTAAATAGAAAATTTATTGAAAATCTAATGAAAGATATTTTTAAAGTCGAACCTGCAATTTAAAACCGAAATTCCGCAATTTATTCATGACGTAATTTTATCGCAAACTTACATCGACGATTTTATCGTTAAATAATTGGACACGTCGAGGACATTAAATGCATGCTGTAATATGAAAAATAGGATTACTATTCAAAATGGAATTCGAAGAAGAGTTATTTGTGCATATCGCACGTGTTATAATATTCATTCATCTATCTGTTATTACAAAATGGTAAACAAAAGAACAAAATGGTGTTTATATCAGTGTGAACTGAATAGGAGTCACCAGTCAATTCATTTCATAGACCACTATAGCAGCCCGGTCCGACTTCGCCCGGGCTTGAGAATAGCCGAGCGTGTAGCAATGCTATTGTTTACATGGCGTTGCTATGGTTCCTCTATTACAAGTCCCCAGCTCCCGGGTTCTAACCCGAGAGCTGGTAAAAGTGTCAATTGGATTTTCAATTTATTATTAAAAAAAAATAAAGAATTGAAAATATGAATTGGTGCTAGGCCCAACTAACCTTAGCTGTTGGTGGTCTTTAAAACACAATTTCCGACTTCGCCCGAGTTTGTCGATTGATTGTTATACAGGTAGACATAATATTATGCTGCCGCGGACTTTCGGTGTGAGATACATATTGAGGGTTCAGAGTGACTGTTATTTATTTATTGTAGATTATAGACGCGTCGACATCTCAGGTCATTAGCGTTTTTCATCTACACTAAATAACAACTATCTTAAAACTAAATAACATCACAAAACATCCATGAGCGCAGGTGGGATTCGAACCCACGGCAGTCCTGTCCAGAGGTTGCGGCACTAAGCACGCTAACCACTAGGCTATACTGCCCTCATAGAGTGACTGTTAGCGCGCACCAACGGATAAATAGAGAAACATGCGGTGATACCTAACTCCTTTCTCTATGGTAACTGCTAAGCATTTATAAATTTATTTTACGCTTTTTAGTTCAATTTATTTTTCACCTTAGAAAACACTACAGAAGAAAAGCCGCGTATACGTCAATTTTCCAACAGGCCCTGATCCCTAGGGACTAATTGGCCATATACATATGTATTTTGAAAATATCGTTTTATGATACAAGAGTTATAACAATTTATTTAGGCCCGTATTCACCGAGCCTAGTTAGTTATTTATTCCGTTGATTTATTCCCCTGGTAACTATCACACGGTATTGTTGGGTTAAATTATTATAAATGTTGTGATCAGTCGGATTAAGAACCGTTTAAACGAATGACTTGAATGCTAATTAAATTGTTTGCTAAACATTTCTCAATATGACCCTGACTTTGAAATACTCATCAATTAGAAAATATTCTCTATTTTAATAAGAATTTTCATCACAACACAACGCACTATCAAACCAATTAAAAATATGTATAAAAATAATCTGTGTAAGCCGAAAAAGTAAATTCTCTTAAGCCGACGTGACCAAATCTGCAAAATCAAATGCTACTTAGAGGATTTTATAGTAGGTACCTTATTTTGTACTATTTTGTGACACTAAATTTTGTAGGTACCCGGTGCCATTTTAGAAAAAAGTTAATATTAAACCACGCGATTTTTTTGAATTTATACTTCTTTAGCGAGGGTAGTGAATTAGAATGAACTCGAGTCAAAAAATACCGACATAAAAAACACCAACATAAAAATTACCGACTCAAAAATGAATGAAACGCTGACAAGGACAAAACGGCTCTAACGATTGGGATGAAAATTACTGAAAATGAGTTTGGAGGGGGGGGGGGCGAAACTCGGTCTACGTAGATAACTTAACTCATCGCAGGAAAAATTCGTTTTCTTGTAGATTTTATAATTTTAAAAATCAATTTTTTGACGTTTCAAAATATTGTGAGCAGGCTTTGATGGATTAATAAGTAAATAGTTAAAATTAAAAATGCCAAAAACTTCAACGGAACGTATTCTAAGGAAAAATGTATGAAGTATAACTTCGACCGCACATTTATGTGGGTGAGGCATACAGTTCATTTTTTTCTTAAATGACAATTATTGTGCGTACCCAACTCGCAATCAACTAATATTACAAAACTAATGTTACAAAACTGTTTTCTGAGTTGGCGGAATAAATATTTATTTACAATATTTATAAATACAATAACAATAAATGCAACAACGAAAAGTCAGCTCTAACAATCAACACAAGTAAACAATAATTAAACAGTAATTAACACTTACCTAACTATATACAATTAACTATATTTATTTCTAGTTGTTTATTTTATCAATTTATATCACGGAACTATTTATATTTCTGCACGATTTATATCACTGTATTTATATCAGATTTATTTCGCTGTTCAACACTGTCACAGTGTAATCTACATGGACTGATTTCCGTTGACTGATTGGGCGACTCACTGTTCACTGATTTATATAGGCTGCGTGGCCTGGAGCCCAGTGCTTCTCGCGTTCTCTACAACATTCGGGCAGGTACTCGTTGTTCAGTATGCAGACCCCGTTTCTCGGAACTCTTTGTTTGCCGTTTATATACAGGGTGATCCGTAACACTACGTTCGCCTGTGGTTTTAACATTTTTTGACTGAATTATCCGATATCTCTACTAATATTATAAATGCGAAAGTTTGTGTGTGTGTATGTTTGTTACCACTCAGCTCCGTAACGGCTGAACGGATTTCATGATATTTGATATACAAGGTGATTCTGTAATGAGTACCATAAATGATACAGGATGTACCTACTGTCAAAATAATATGAAAACCAAGAATAACTTTTTTTCCAAAAGTGCTTCCCTAACAAGATACAGGGTGTTAAAGGGTCGATTTGGAGAACACTTATTTGCTCGTATCTTTTAACTGGGTTGAACAATTTAATTCATTTTTGGTAGACATCTACTACATAATAAGGACCGTAAACGGACAAAATTTTGTTGCATTTGAACAACCCAGTGGCGTAGAATTGGGGGTCATGTGACACTTTTTCCCCCCAAAAAAAGTTGCTGTTGGGCCCAGAAGCGTCCGTTTCCGAGATATTCTGACTTGCGTGTCACTATGTGAAATACCAGGCTGCAAAGTTATCACAGAAAAAGTTTTCTTAACAAACAAATAAAATACTTAAAGTCGAATACATCTAGGTAATAAAGTTTAATTAACAAAAAAATAAAAATTAGTAAAAATAAAATAGAATTGGGGTCATGTTCCAATGGAGGACACTTTGAAAACTTACTTTAATTTTATTTTTACCAATTTGTATTTTTTTGTTAATTAAACTTTATTACCTAGATGTATTCGACTTTAAGTATTTTATTTGTTTGTTAATAAAACTTTTTCTGTTAAACTTTGCAGTTTTCATATTATTTTGACAGTAGGTACATCCTGTATCATTTATGGTACTCATTACAGAATCACCTTGTATATACCTATAGTTACTTCAGGTCCTGGAATAGGACCTAGGGTAGGTACTTTTCATCTCGGAAAAATGTATAGTTCCTGTGGGATAGTAACAAAACGTAACTCTGCCATTTTTGTTTGCATTTTAGCGTATTGGCGGAATCCTACTAATATTATAAACACCACCAGCCCGGATTCGCTTCGCAGGGGGAGAGCCTCTCGCGGTGAGATATTAAATCATAAATTCATAGCACCCGGCGAAACCGGACCGGGTCGATAGTTTTTTCATAAAGGCTCGCATAGACTGCGCAAGCGGGAACGGCGCGGGATCAAATTATATGGCAGAATATGTTAGCATTAATTACACTCAGCGATAGTCCGCTAGCATATCCCGCCATATAATTTGATCCCGGTCGACGCCTGCAGTCTCGCGTTGATGTATGGGACCCTTAAATCTACAGTTGTATAAATTTTAATGGTGTATAACCTAAAAATATTTTCAATTATACAGCCTGTCCCATTTAAGCGTGGCAGATCAAAGCTATGTTTTTTTAATCTAGCACCCTATTTTTATTTGTTTTTTCAATTTTGCATCTAAATGTGAATAGAAATTGTAAGGGAAGCCATGCTCGAAAATTCAGTAATTTTTGAGTTATTCAAGTTTTTTAGAAATTTTTAACACGTGCAGACATTTACCTAAAATTTGACATAGCCAAAACAGAAACCTTTGTCAAACTGAAATTTTGAGAATCACTAGATAATGAACGGACAAATCAATGTCTGTCCTAAAAAAAATAATTTATTATACAGGGTGTTCAAAACCTAAACCTATTATTTTAATACGAAAATATTAGGTTTAGGTTTGGACAACCCTTAATAAAAGTGTTAGTAAATATCCTAAAGATTACAATTCCAGCAAAAAAATACCCTCGTTGTATTTAACAATCAAAAGTTACACGTGATTGAAGTTAGGTAAAAGAAGTACATTATTTTGAACACCCTGTATAATAAATTAATTTTTTTAGGACAGACATTGATTTGTCCGTTCATTATCTAGTGATCCTCAAAATTTCAGTTTGATAAAGGTTTCTGTTTTGGCTATGTCAAATTTTAGGTAAAGGTCTGCACGTGTCAAAAATTTCTAAAAAACTTGAATAACTCAAAAATGACTGAATTTTCGAGCATGGCTTCTCTTACAATTTCTATTCACATTTAGGCGCAGAATTGAAAAAATAAATAAAAACAGGGTGCTAGGTTAAAAAAAACATAACTTGGGTCTGCCACGCTTAAATGGGACAGGCTGTATAATTGAAAATATTTTTGGGTTATAGACCATTAAAATTTATACAACTTTTGTATTAAAACTTCTTTTCTATCTTCACCCAAAATCAATATATCGGCCCACAACGCAAGTCTTGAACACCCTGTATATTAGAACTAATTATAAATTAATAAGTAAGAAAATAAGCGTTATCCTCTTTTATTGAGAACGTACTTTTACGTGTCAGTTAAGAGTACTTTTAGAAGCTATTAAAATTATCTGAAACTTTGTGTTTTATGTTTTGGCCTATTCATTTTTAGGGTTCCGTACCTCCATATGGAACCTTATTACTCTGCCTTTAATGTCCGTCCATCCGTCTGTCACAGAGCTCTATCTTACAAACGGTAAGAGAACTAGTTAAAATTTTCACAGATGTGTTGTTACGGCATGAATCCTCGCAAATAATAATTATATACGTTCACAGTACAATATTATTGTACAGAGAACTCTCTACTATCAAGCGCGGATCCATTGAGGTCGATAGGCTAATGTTATATCTGCAATGCCTTAATAAAATTTAAAAAAAAACGAACCGTGCGGGTAAGAACACGAGTGACTTTTTTATTTTGGCTACTAGTCTAGTAGTTTGTACTGTTTGACGTTTCGTGAGCGAGTCCGTAGTTCGACTCGCACTTGGCCGATTTTCGGGTGGCCACAACCTTTTTTAAGGGCTGGATCCGCGCCTGTCTACTATGGCTGCACTGTGTGTACTGTGTACGTGTATGTAGTACGTACAGTATTTTAGCAAAAGGCTGAAGCATACTGCTTATACCGCATTATGCGCGTGTGTTTACCACCCGTGTGGCTAAGTGATTATATAGCGTTTGACTTAGGATTGAAAGGTCCCTTGTACGATCCTGAGTTTCGGAAAGCAATGTTTTTTTTATTCATCAGATATTCTGTTAATATATTTTTTCTACTTTAAAAATATGATTTAATTAAATTTGATACGGAAAAAATTTGAAACACTAAAAAGAACAAAATAAAATATAAGTAAAAAAACTTTTTAAAAACAAATCTGTGAATTTTTACACCTACCTAACTTCTTATTTTTATTATTGTACGGAACCCTCGATGCGCGAGTCTGATACAAATGGAGAAGTTATTTCAGTATTTATTTTTAATACCTATAATAGTAGAAATCGATACGACCTTATTCCGATATAATTTGTCTTACAATTAATTATTAGTTCAAACTTCAAAGTAGTTGTTTCATGCTAAAATATTAATGAAAAGTTTATAGGTTACTAAACGATGCCTGGGCATAACTTGGAAACTTAATTTTGTAATGTATGAAAGGCTTACAATATTTTTACCGAAAATATCTTTTAATTATAATAACCGTTACCTATAATAAATGTGTTTCCTACCTATAATTAATAAATTAATAGCACCTACAACTTTTAACTTAAGATTATTAGACAAGATACTTTATATGAACAATATTTCTAGAGTTCGGCCGAGGTCGAGGGCCAGTTTTTTGGTCGAAGCCGAACTTCGGTTTTTTTCTCACCTTCAGCTGAAGCCGAAGCCAAAGCCGAAATGCCAAAAAAACAAGCGAAAATGTTTATTATTCTAAGCTGAACTTCGAAAAAAAATATTTAAAATCAACAATTTCTAATAATAAAAAATACAACAAACGAAACCGTGGTGACGAAATTATTTAAAGACTACAACATTGACTCAATATTAAAAAATAGTAATGTGGCACATGTCGTTGATGGTATATATGTCTACCAAAATAATGCCGAATACTGCTTAATAAGGTTAATAATGTTATATTATCTGTAAAAATGATACGTAACAATGTTTCATATGTTTCGACATTATATATTGAACTGTGAACTCGTATGATTGAGTTGCTGAAGAAGTCCTAATAAAAAGAACGAAACGTTCAACTAAAATCAAAGCAGAGTTCTGTTTTATTAAATGTCCTGACTACCTGTGATTTACTTTTATTACATTTAATTTTCCTGGACGTGATTCAAAACATAATTAAAAAATAGTTGTACATGAAAAATTTGTCTAATTTCTATCTGCCACCTAAAACTCAAGGAGAAAGGCTGCCAGACGTATAGGGATTGTTAATATTATTTTGCCCCCGTCGCGCTGCCTCTTATAGACCGAGAGCTAGTGACAATTTTTTGATGTTATTTATTCAAGGTCTTATTTTTGTAAGGCCTTGAATAAATAACACCAAAAAATTGTCACTATAGCTCTTGGTCTATTAGAATAATTGTTTTATATGAAAGCCTAAAAAGAAGAGCAAGGATTTTGCTCTAAATAAATACTGTTTATTATTTATATTAGAAATCGTGTCCATCGTGATTATAATAAAATTAAGAAAAATCGCAGGATAGTGGACAAAATATTTGATTTATTAAATTAAATGTACGACGTTTCGTCTATAGATTTAGACTTTTTCAAGTGCATAATTTTCATAAATATTGTTATTTTTATGTATGTACCTACTTGAAAAAGTTTAAATCTATAGACGAAACGTCATACATTTAATTTAATAAATCAAATATTTTGTCCACTATCCTGCGATTTTTCTTAATTTTACTGTTTATTATTATTTTGTTGCTATGAAATTTGAAATCTCAAATTACAAAAAAAATTGTTTAGAAAAAATAATGGAAAATATATACAAAACTAGTTGTTATTATTATATTATTTTGTCAATTCCAGGGACTTAAAGTGTAATGGCCGGAGGAAGGAAATGGAACAAGCAAACTGACGTATATTTTAACGACGTTTCAGAACTATATTGTCACTGCAATTTTGTCGATAGTTGCGTTACACAGCCAGTGCTCGTGCCTCCGTTAAAACTTACGAAATCTTGCGGTGAAATCGAATACGAAACTTCAATCGAATACGAAGAAAATCAACAAATTAGTGTAACTCGAGCTTCGAGCGATTCGTCTTTTCCACCTAAAGATCCACCCGTTGCTGCGAAGAAAACGGCAAAAATTTCAGAATCTCATATAGCAATCAAGGAGCCAGTTCCTGTCACTGGTTGTGACTGTGAACTGAAAAAAACAAAATCAAGACGAATACCGCAAACTAAAAATGAATCGCCGCCTATTAATTCACAAATTACGGACTGTGAATGTGATTCGAAAAAGAAAAAACCAAAACAGAAATCAGATACTAAGAGTGAAATACCACGTGCTATAGTTAAAGTCAATGATTATGAATGCAAACAGAAAAATTCAAAACCGAAACAGACATCGCATGTTAACAAGGACGTACCGACTCCAGCAGTAAAAGTTACTGATGCTGAATCTGATCGGAAAAAGGAAAACCCAAAAAAGAAACCGGAATGTAAATCTACATTGCCGCCATTGTATGTTGTAGGACAAGAACCGAAACATGTTGGTACAAATACACCAAGAGAAGATAACAGTGAACAAAGTTCTCAAACTGAGATATTAACTGAAAATAATGTACCGAATGTTGAGACGACTACGTCTGCCAAAAAAAACGACACTAATGCTACAAATCCATCTAAATCTGTGACGGATACCGTTTGCGTTCGAAATGATTTGGCTGGTGATTTTATGTGCTCTCTGTATATTACTGCATGCCCGCCATTACAACCGGGACATTATACTCAACCTCAAAAGATATCTAAAGAAAAACTCGAAAATGTCATTTTAAAATTAAAACCTGCCGGAAAATGTAAGGTACTAAGTGTATATTTTGCGTTCATATTTTTTCGCAAGTTTATATTTCCTTAATTAAATGAACGGCTTTGTGCACAAAAGTTCAGAATACGTTTCGTTTGGTAAAAGTAGATTGACAACGGTGGTTGCATCTTTCAATCCTTTTCTAATCAAACTCGAACAAATAGCATTTACAAAAATTCAAACTCCAGCCAATTACATTCACGGAGATTTAGATTCGAACCAATAGCATTCACAGAAATTCTGACTCCAGCCAATAGTTACAGTATTCACATAGATTTAGATTCAGACCAATAGAATTCACAGAGATTCAGACTCGGGCCAATATAGGATTCGCAAAAATTCAGACTAAAACCAATAGCGCTTACAGAAATTCAGGCTCCAGCCAATTACATTCACGGAGATTGAGATTCGGACCAATAGCATTCGCAGAAATTCAGACTCGGGCCAATAGCATTCGCAAAAATTCAGACTAAACTCAATAACGTTTACTGAAATTCAGGCTCCAACCAATTGCATTCACGGAGATTTAGATTCGGACCAATAGCATTCACAGAAATTCAGATTTGAGCCAATAGCATTCGCCAAAATTCAGACTTGAATCAATAACATTAACAGATTTTGGCAGCCACTTTATGTTATCTCGCTTACACAATAATGAGCATTTCTGCATTTTGCTGATATGAGGAATGCGCAGACCATTTTCTATGTCAGTTCTGTACGAAGAGGCTTCGCACAGGTGTTTGCCTCCTTCCATGGCCTAGTAAGAAAAATCGATGACAAAAACTTTAAACGTTTACTATGAGACGCTCGTAAATTTACGAACAAACCGAATGATAATAATTAAAGACTCTCTTAATGCAATTTTTTAAATGTTAGTTTTTTTATCTTGCTCTTAGATCATCAATAATGTTGTTATCTTCTACCCTAAGTTATGTAACTGATGTAACTAAGTTAAATGAAAATCTATCGAACTGTTTTTGCATAGATAATACCCGAACAAAAAAAATAAAATTTTGTTTATATAACTTATTTTATAAAGCCGAGTTTCAGTCAACAATTTTTTATTTGTTTAGATCACGGAAACAGGTTATGGCATAATATTGGCCTTTTCAATGGACTTGGATGCTGACAATCTGCTGCATAATTTCAATCTCGCCGAACTATTGAATGCTCCCGTTCAAGTAGCGCGATTTTCAAAACGAGACACACGTTATCGGCAGGTGATGATATTTAAAATTTAAATAAATCAGGCAATTTGATTTGATCTTCTTGCCGGTCGACAGGCCAGAAGATCAAACCGTATTGCCAATCGCCGCTGAAGATGCCCAACGGAGCTTTGGGCGAAACGTACGGAGTAAAATCCATTAGACCACGGCCACCTAGCCCGGAAACACTTGCTACCAAGATGTCTACCGGCCGTGAAAGCATGAAACTCCAATTTAGATATAGAATCGATTAATTTAGACAGGGGCGGCTTTGAACACTAGCGAATCACAAATTGTATTAATTAAATGTGATATTGTATGTTTTATATTTTATAAAATTACTAATTAAACATTTATAAAGATAGTAACTCTCAAAGATGTGCCTTGGTCCATCCCAGTACAAGACATTTGCAGTGCACTGAATCGTCAAGGAATTTCGTTTGAGAGCGTGGAACGTTTTAGAAGCAACGTCCGTGTCGAAGTAAATTCTTTTTTTCTTACCTAACTTTTTGGTTTTTAATAAGGGCTACCAGTCTTTTTTCTGCCACTTGATGGACTGATGGCGCCACTAGCAAGTGAGGTATCTGCCATTCAAATGTCGGTATTCGGTACTGTTTATAAACATCACTTAACAGCCAAATCACAGTTTTGTATTAATTTCATTATTTATTACTAAATTACTAACAACTAAACGTTGTTTATCTATAGGTAAAACCTAAGGCATCCCAGCCTAACGAGTTTATTAAGTTAATAAAACTTATAAAATGTTAACTCTCGCATGTATAATGATTCGACTGTTTAATAGCTGTACTATGCTTTGCAGTTTATTTGAATAGTCGACTCTCGCATGTAGTGTGTTTTCAACTTGAAATTGCTATATATAAGAAAGGATCGGTTTCCACTCTCGGGCACTGTGGAGAAATCGGTAACTCACCTAGCCGGAAACTGGGAGTTTCGGGTTCAAGCCCCGACAGTGGTCATTTGATTTTTTCTTAGATATAGCTCAAAAATCATGGCAGCTTAGCTGTCTGAGATATTTATTATTTTCACCTCTAATTGTTATGTGAATAATATGGTGTGGATATAAGGGGGTTTTAAATCGATTGATTTTATCTTATACCAATTATTTATTACTTTATCGAATAGAAGAATGACTGCACACAAACCATTAATCTTACCTTACTTTCCACTAGCGCCATCTGACAAATAAGAAAATGGTAGCCCTCATTCAACTGTTCTTACGCCCTGTTATTGTTTTTCGTTTATCTTGTATTTGGTAGGTTCTAGACGCAAGTCATTATGAGAATTTAGTGAGTCAAGGATTAAATTTTTTCGATGCTGCTCGATTTGTAGCGATCCCGGATAGATGGTACAAATGTGGACAGAATTCAGGACAAAGCAGCGACTCGTCCACAGAATCGGAAGGTGTTACCCAGTGCTACCGTTGTCAGGTTTATAATTTATATGTATCAATTTAAATTTGGGATACTAAAGTAGTCCAGCAGCTAGGTACTTTTTACCTGGAAAGTATTCCGAAGTTAATGATATTTTGGTATGTTGTTTGTGGGTACTCTGTGGAGTAGAATCTGAGTTTTCGACCTCGAGGACCCTGTATTAACGTGGGGGAAGCCGAAAAACCACGAAATTTTACCACCTTTTTTGCTTTTTTCGAAATCTCTAAGAAACGGTCGACTTAAGCAATTCTTTCATTATGTAATGTTTTAAAGAGGATTACATTTCCTACAATTTTCATTCCCACAACTTTTCTGTAATACTAATGGTAAGTGCACTGCAGCTTCTTGAAAATCACCCGCTCCGCTTTTTGTAACCTTGTTTTGTAACCAATGGTTAAAATGTAATGTTCTTTTCTATAGTTTTATTAGTTTTGTTCTTCATCGAACTTTAAATTGAAAATACACACGTTACACATTACTTACCAAGGTTACAAAAAGCGGAGCGGGTGATTTTCAAGAAGCTGCAGCGAGCTTACCATTAGTACCACAGAAAAGTTGTAGAAATGAAAATTGTAGAAAATGTAATCCTCTTTAAAACATTACATAATGAAAGAATTGCTTAAGTCGACCATTTCTGAGAGATTTCGAAAAAAGCAAAAAAGGTGGTAAAATTTCGTGGTTTTTCGGCTCCCCCCACGTTAGCACAGGGTCCTCGAGGTCGAAAACTCAGATTCTACTCCACAGAGTACCCGCAAACAACACACCAAAATATCATTAACTTCGTAATATTTTCCAGGTAACCCCCTTCATTTATTACCTGCCGCTTGGACTAAAGCTCCAAGTTTCCATTTTTAGTATAAGCTAGATAATATAATTTATTGATATGACAGCAGGATTCCAGGAATATTGAAAATAAGAAATAGAAATAAAAGTTAATATTAAAAGAAATAACGGCTATATCTTGATATAATAAGTGTGGATCAGTGCCGGATTTATATTTTTTATGAGTGTAGGCCACTTTATTTCCGCCGCCCCATGTACATACCTTTCTAAAATAATAATTTTCCATTTGTAGTAAAGGGGCCTCCTTTACTACAAATGGAAAATTATTATTTAAATAAACGAATGAAAGTTAAATAAACGAATGAATTAGTCATTAAGAAAGAGAGCGTAAAAAGAAACAAGATATACAATTTTTTAAAGTGACCGTCCTCTGAAATCTGCCGCCCCTAGGCCGCGGCCTATACGGCCTATTTATAAATCCAGGACTGGTGTGGATAACGGGAAATATGAATAACTAATTTATATTTACTTCTGGCTGTCTTCCCGTTATCCACACTTATTATAAAAGTTAATACATACTTTTATGCGTTTCAGTTATACGGAATTATGGTAGTAGCTATACAAAATAATACCTACAGCTTGACTTTTAATTTTCTTTATATTTATTGACAAAATTACAAATCTGTCAGTTGCTTTTCACATTTACGTTACATATAGAAAAATAATAATTGTTTTTAATTTGTACACATCATTGTAAAAAAAATAGGTTGGGAAGTGGGAACTAATTGACCAATCAAAAGTTCCTCGACAGCAAAATTATCTCCAAACCGAGCTTGCCACCAGTTCAACTCCAAAAAATATCTGAACTACACTATTTACGATAGCATTTTTTTTGTTTTCTTGCAGGGTTTTTGGCACTTGGCGGCTACTTGTCGTTACCCGGCCCGGTGCGTGCGCTGCGGTGAACCACATGGTGTGGAGCTATGCCCAAGGCCACGCAATGACCCAATCTGCTGCCACTGTGGCGGCAATCACCACGCTGCCTATAGAAATGTAATGTCCAAACCTTGCGCACCACCCTTACGTATACGGTACATTTATTTAACATAGGATTGATAAGATACCACAATCATTACCTTATCTTATTCTGTATTCAGTACAGTAGACTTAAATCAGCGGTTATTGGGGAAGTTCAAACCAAACATACCGTGATGTCTGGCTTACCGTCATTTATAAATGCTAGTCTGTTGTCAGATCCTTTTTACTTCCCACCTCTACTATGGCAGTGAAGTAATGGATTTAGTCCGAAAAAAATATTTCGAGATTTTAGCAGATCTTCACGTTTTGAGACCCTATAGCAATCGTTTAAGATCATTTTCTGACTGATGTCTGTATGTGTGTGTGTATGTGGTCAATTTTTCGCCTTCGATATCGTAAAAACGAAACAACATACGGCCATGCCGACTGTTCTATTGTGTTTATCAGCCTTTAACTTAGATCTGATTAGATTTTGAGTCAAATCGGTTCAGTGGATCCTGAGATATTAAAAAAAACGTTCTCAATGTCACGTATTAACATAGGTAAAAAAAAATATAAATGAATTCTAGATGTTATAATATGAAAAAAATGTAAATATTTTTTTCTCTAAAATGTATAGTTTTCGAAAAAAAAAATATTTTACTAAAAAAAGAAAATTGTACGTAAATCAAGGTAACCATGATTTTTGCTATATTACTAGCCATCAGTAGATCACCAAACGGACACGCGTACTTGTTCGTTCTCTATGAAAGAAAAAAAAACATTTTTAACCGACTTCAAAAAAAGGAAGAAGGTTCTCAAGTCGACGCGTGTATATTTTTTTTAATTGTTTTTTATGTATAACTACGCATAACTTTTTACAGAGTAGTCCGATTTTGATGATTCTTGTTTAATTGACTAGGGTATACCTCGAAGTAGTTCAGTAGTTCGGCTGATTTTTATAAAAGTGAGTAACGGCGTGTGATTCCTTTAAGGTAAATGCCATTTTTTGGACACATCACACAGCGTAAAAATCGGTTAAAAAGTTTGTAGAAGTGTATCTATTGGCAAGCGACTAAACTACGTATTGTAAAGCCACTAAAAAGTAAAAAATAAAAAACATTTTTACAAAAAAAAAACCTTCAAAAAAGCCACTAAAAATTGACGCAGACCTCAAAGTTTTATTATTTTCCTCTTTTTAGTGGCTTTTTTTAAGTTTTTTTTTTTTTTGTTAAAAAGTTTTTTGTTTTTTATTTTTTATTAAATAAAGAAATAATTATTGCAGTTTGATTTTTAGCATAGGGACTAGACTACAAGCAACAGTAAGTGTAGTACTAAGCATAAATGTTGCCGTAACTGATATCAGATACCACGTTTTCTACCTAATATATTCAGTTATCACCAAAACGCTTATTATAGTGAGCTCTTTCTGTTGTTACCCCCAGCGTTATTTTTAAAAATATACTATTTAGACTGTAGATATGGCCAAATTAGCTTAGCATAAGATGAAAAACATGCAGTTCAATATTACTAGACAATATTAGCTCGTTTTTGAAAAAAATGTAATTACCCTATCTGCGCTTAGTAGGGCAGTGGTAAGTTCGTTTCATCATATTTGTGTTGAGTCATGTTTATTGAGCCATATTGCCTATTGCGCAATTGACCCGTTCAACAATAGAGAGACCAGTGGCGCAACGTGAATCTTGAAAATTTATCGTGCGTAAATCAACTGGTAAACAAACGATCATCATATTAGCTTAGCCTTTTCCGTTTTTGCGCAGTTTCATATTTGTTTGAAGTTTTATATTTCAGTTCAACAGTGAATATTGACGATAAAATTAGTAGTCCATTCTATATGTTTATGGTTCTTATGTATGTTCCATTACATTTTTTTATTTCTTTATTGCAGTGCCCAGTTCGTCTCCAACTTCAAAACGCAATCCCTGTGAATCTTTCACTCACGACGACTCGTTCCAATACTACTTGTAATAAATATTTTGGAACTATGCCCTCATTTCGTTCATAAACTGTTACTACGTGGTCGTATGAAAAAAAATAAGTATTAAAAATTTCTCGTGATGAAAGACATATTTCAATTTCGTATCAAAATTACTGTCAACGACGCGGTTTTTTTAATAGTGACTATCTTAAATGAAATTTTTCGAGTATTTTTATTCTAAATGGATTTTTTTTATGTATAATATAATAAATTATCTCCAATGATTGAAAAAAAATCAATGTCTTAATTTTGAATCCAAGAGTTTTATTTTTCTTCCTCGGCGCTGGCTTTAGGACAGGCAAACTTTCCAAAGACCTCCATGAAAAGGGGGCTTCCGCAAAAATGTTTTGTAATAACTGAAAAGTAAATGGCCTCAATCGACTAAGCTGCGCAGGTCCTAAGGCCTAAATTCGGCAATGGATTGTGTTTTTCATAGGTACACGTACTGTACTTCATGTTTCAATGAAAACTACTAAGTAAATTTAAAAAAAAAAACACACTGTTGTATTTATTGTAAAAAATGTAATTTAGTTGCCAACAATAAATTTATCAGTTTATCAGAAAATCAGAAAAATCTTGTGTTTGTTTTATTAATATTATTGATAAAAACTACTTGACAATGTGTCGATTAGATTATAATATAAAACTCAAATATTCATTGACTCTTGATATTATTTGAAAAAATATTTTTGAAGAATCTGAACATTAGAAAATAACAAAAATGGTCAAAGCTAAAAAATTTGTTTATGCTAGAAAATTTCAAGGCAGTCCCAAAAGGCATGATTTTCAAATAGTGGAGGAAGAACTTCCACCTTTAAAAGACGGAGGTAATTTTATTATATTTTTTATGAATTCTATCGAAAATGTGAATAATATTTCAATAATTCAATAGTTCAATATTTCAGTAATGAAATTAAACTCATAGAGAAGACTAAATTAATGTGTCCATTGTGGCTACTTTTTATATTTTTTGGAGTTTAATACCAGTCTACACATTCAATCTCGATATTGTAGATTATAGATGCTCGACAACAGAGGCCATAATCGACATTCAATATCGTTACTGAGAATCCAGTTGATACTACCAGTTCTCATAGCTGCATCCCTGCAATTAACTCAGCTATTTTTAAGTCCTCTCGAGTTGTAATCTTGGTGTGGACATCAAATGGATGTTTTGTTTATGATTGCAGTTATTTATTAACGTTAAATATGATTTTGTACAAGATACATGAGTAGCGTTTTTTTAGTCCCTTGACTGGGGTTTTTTTATAATTTTCCTCGGATAAATACGAGACAGTTTCATTATCAGTCTTGAACCTGCCCTCTTCCATACCTGCAGACCAGCTTCAGACTTATATCATATATGACAATTTTATATACAAAAAAATTAATTGTTAACCTTTTTTATTGTTTAGAATATCTTTGCGAAGCCATTTACTTAAGCGTTGATCCGTACATGAGAGTTTATATGATCGAAATCGGTTCAACTATGATTGGAGGACAAATTGCCAAGTAAGAGAAACACATTATCGTTTTCCTTAGCCCCCAATTCCTGAAGCGGCTCCCCAAGCTAAGAACTTTAGCAGCCCCCCCCCCCCCTACATCGCGAAGAAAAATTTAGTTATATCAACTAAATTCAGTGCAAGGAAGAAATGTTTCTATGAATAGTTAAAAAAAAATTTTTTATTCAACTAGATAATATTTTTCTAAATTTTCCTATCAAAATCAAGAATACATTTTATGTGGATCATAAAATATTTTATTTGATAATGAATTATTTATTATTTTATTTCTTTGCAACTATTCAAAAAAATGTTTGTTGTTCAAAATAATTTTTTACTTCCCACCTCTACTATGGTAGGGAAGTAATGGATTTAGTCCGAAAAAAATATTTCGAGATTTTAACAGATTTTCACGTTTTGAGACCCTAGCAATCGTTTAAGATCATTTTCTGACTGATGTCTGTTGTGTGTGTGTGTGTGTATGTGTGTGTGTGTATGTGGTCAATTTTTCGCCTTCGATATCTTAAGAATGGAACAACATACGGGCATGCCGATTGTTCTATTGTGTTTATCAGCCTTTAACTTAGATCTGATTAGATTTTGAGTCAAATCGGTTCAGTGGATCCTGAGATATTCAAAAAAACGTCCTCAATGTCACGTAACATAGGTAAAAAAAAATATAAATGAATTCTAGATGTTATAATATGAAAAAAATGTAAATATTTTTTTTCTCTAAAATGTATAGTTTTCGAGAAAAAAAATATTTTACTAAAAAAAATAAAAATTGTACGTAAATCAAGGTAACCATGATTTTTGCTATATTAAGCTAGCCATCAGTAGATCACCAAACAAAAAAGAGGGCCATGCTTTTTTCAAAGAATAAAAATTAAATTGTGTTTTAAAGACCACCAACAGCTAAGGTTATTTGGGCCTAGTCAAAGAATAAAAAAAAACAAAGAGTGTTTATTTTTTGCAAATATTTACTAGGTGGGAAGTATAGGACTGGTTATCAGTCGAATTTTTTTTCTTTGTAAAGGCAGCATGATTCTCTACAAAATCCTATATCTACCTACTATTTATATATGTATTTTTCCGTGGAAGCCGATTCACCTCGTTGCGCCGGGTCCTCTTAACCTTGGACCCTGAGGCTAGAGCTTTGTCAGCCCTACCCTTGTGGGGCCATGTTTTCTGTTTTGATTTTGTTGTAAATTTTATGCAAATACCTACATTTTTCAGGGTTATTGAGAGCAAAAATAGTAACTTTCGTGTTGGCCAACACGTCTGTGGACATTTCGGTTGGCGTACACACACAATTTCGTCTAAATCACCAGTTGGAAAGGACGTTTCTGATGGCATTTATGTGTTGCCAAATTTTGGAGACCTTCCATTATCGCTTGGATTAGGAATTTTGGGAATGCCAGGGTAAAAATTATTTTTGAAAACAGCACTGTGCAGACCTATTTCAAAAACAAAAAAATGACAAAGGATAGCATAATTATTATACTAGCCTTACCCGCAGCTTCGCTCGCATTAATGTCTGGTTGTTTATGCAAACCTTATCTTAACCTAATCGTAACCGGATGAATAGTAGCACTGTAACTTATAGTACGGGAGGCAGCGTTGCATTTTAGGTAGTGATTTCATACCGACCAATTCATATTTCTAGTAATTGTTTAAGTATCAACAGCAACCAAAGTGAGCGTCAGTCGTCGCACCCGCGGTGGGTGTAGTAGCTAGCAGTGGCGTATCTACCACAGGTGTTCCAGGTGGCAATCACCGGGGCCCCTAACCTCGAGGGGCCCCCAATTTTTGGGTCAACTACTGATTGATTAATCCTTACACTATTTGTAATAATAGTTGACATTACTGTAATAAATTTTCTTAGCAAACTCTATATCGTTTATGTCAATAATTATGATTTGATGAAGACGACTGGAGGATTTATTTATCCTTAAATATAAAAGAGCGCAATATTATTATCTGAAGAATACCAGTAGAACTTCTTTTAATTACAGAGTCGTTTATATATGACGTAGAACATTTTGAGAATACAATCAAATGTTGATGGGATGATGATGTCATGAATAATTGGAAATTTTTCTTAGTTGAGTAAAGTGGGGGGACGGGGGGCCCCAAAAAAAATTTTTCACCTGGGCCCCGCGAAGTAAAGTTACGCCACTGGTAGCTAGAGGGTGTCGAAGTTGCTAAAAAAAATAGATTTTAAAATTATTTCCTAATTATTTCATACCGCACCAAACTTGGTACGGTGATTCTTTATATAATAAACAATAAGAAAATAACTGTCAGCTGCGTAGACAGTGGGGGTAAAGAAGTCAGTTTCGCCATAGAACATTATCGTGTTTAGATAATTTAAACGTCATTGAACAGTAAATGTCACGGTGTGTTCATTTTGAAATATAGATGTCGTTGATAATAAGCGTTTGTTCTCCAAAGAAACAAACCCTTTCCAATGACAGACGCACATCTTCTCTTCAATTCTGCTTTCAAATCGCATAATTTCCATGTAGAATATATGTTTAGAATTAATTTGTTTGTGTTGTTTTACGCGAAACGACGACAAAAACGAATAACACTAAAAGCAAAAATCGTCCCTATAATAATTTTAAATAAACAACAAACAAATATTTTTTTGAATACAAAAACTTTGTATTTAAATTAAACTTTATTTAGAAACGTATTTGTCGCAAGTATTATATTTGAAATTATTAAATAAATAATTTTTAACCTCGAAAAAACAACTACACGTTTATGATAAGTGCAAATACTCCTTGCACCGTGGGTTTGTTTCTTTGGAGAACAAATGCTTATTATCGGCGACATCTATATTTCAAAATGAACACACCTTGACGTTTCTGTTCAATTGCGTTCAAATTATCTAGACACGGTATGTTCTATGGCGAAACTGACGTCTTTACCCCCACTGTCTACGCAGCTGACAGTTATTTTCTTATTGTTTATTATATAAAGAATCACCATACCAAATTTGGTGCGGTATGAAATAATTTGGAAAAAATTTTAAAATCTAATTTTTTAGCGACTTTGACACCCTCTAACTACCACACCCACCGCTACTAGCGCAGCTGACGGTTGGATGTCTCATCAGGTGGACGAGAACAAACGTTGGTATAATTATCAGCCGGTGTGAAATAATTTATTCATTTGCAACGCTGCCTCCCGTACTATTACACCACAAGCGTAATCGAAATCGGTCCTGTCTTGCTCGACTGATACTGACACAAGCAGACAGACAGACAAAATATGTGGAAACTCGTTTTTTCCATCTGGGTGTCATACAAATTACCCGTCAAAACAGTGGCGGACTTTCCATAAGACCGACTAGGCCCAGGCCTAGGGCGGTCAAATAATAGAGGCGGCCAATCTTCGCCTGCGGCCGGCGACAGCGAGCAATCGCTATCTAGCTCAAGCACGTGCGAGACGCGGCGGCATGCACTGAAGTCTGAAAAAACTCTATATGGTCTTATAACTATCAGACACAGAAATATGCCTGCCTTACTTTGTCTTTGACAATAAAAAAAATACAACTATGACGGTCATTTCATATGGTTGAACCGTACGCAATGCCGATTGCCGATTTTTGTACAACTTCATATTTCTACGCTGAAAAGTTCGCAAAAAGGCGCGACTGGTACTGAACGGCCTAGGGCGATCAAGACTGCAGCTAGTCCGCCTCTGTGTCAGAAGTCTAGAGATGCAACATCGTTCATAAAAACATCGATGTTTAAAATTTTTGAAACATCGATGTCGTAAACATCGATCTTTATGAACGATACATCGATGTTTTTCCGATGTTTTATAAAATTAATTATAGATAGAATCAGGTGAAAAAAAACCTCAAATTAAGTGTTACAACACTTAACTAAGTGTTATAACACTTAATTTGAGGTTGTACATAGTACAGGGCAGACTGCAGAGATAAAAGGAGTATAGGGTATAGCGTACAGCCACCAAACACAAAATCGCTATCATTCATAGTGACATCGATGTATCGATGTTTTTCATGTCACGACATCGATGTTAAAACATCAATGTTTATGAACGATACCTCGATGTTTTCAAAACATCGATGTTATGTTTGCATTCCTACAGAAGTCCCGTTACAATAATTTTAAATCTTTGTAGGTATTGATTATATGTTTTGTTATGTAGAAACACAGCATATTTCGGTTTGTTAGAAATATGTCAGCCACGTGTCGGCGAAACGGTGGTTGTAAGTGGAGCAGCTGGCGCCGTCGGAAGTGTAGTTGGACAAATTGCAAAAATAAAAGGCTGCAAAGTTATTGGAATCGCAGGTTCAGACGCTAAATGTCTTTGGCTCACTAAAGATTTAGGTTTTGATGCAGCTATCAATTACAAAAAAGTGGATGTTTCAAAGGCCTTGAAAGAAGTGGCTCCAAAAGGAATAGACTGTTACTTCGATAATGTAATGACTATAATAATTGTAGAATAGAGTCTTAGTCCCGTTTCACATGAGGCGTACGATGCGTCCTACGTCCTACGCTTGAGCCTCGGTTGGCACTGAACAAACGTAACCTTTCAGATGCGGGCGTGAAGCGGGATTCTCTCAGCGCGCGCAAAATTTACGGCGCGGGCTCACGCCTGGCCCGCGCGTCTGACATAGGTACGCCAGGCGTCAGGGCATGGTGGCAAGTGTGTCAATTCACATGAGACGTGACGCGCTACGGCAACAACGCCCGAGGTACACACTTGCGCGTCCATTTTGATACTGCTTCACTTACACCATGTGCAAAGAAAGTCGACGTTCTGCGTCCTACTGGCGGCGTAGGACGTAGGCGCGTGGTACGCCTCATGTGAAACGGGACTTACAAATTATCGAATACTTGATTATAAAAAAACATTAATAATTCTAGGTTGGTGGGGAAATTAGCAGTACTGTAATAAATCAAATGAATCAGTTTGGAAGAGTTGCGGTTTGCGGTTCAGTTTCAGTTTATAATTGTGATCCGTCAAAAATGCCGCAAGGTATTTTTTTGTGCAGTGTCATAACCGAAATACTTTCGAAATTGATGATGCAGTATTTAAAATTAAAAGTATTCTAATTTTTAGTTTCAGTATTGCAGCCGGCAATTGTTAGGAAACAATTGAAAATACAAGGTTTCATTGTTTCGCAGTGGGCTGACCGTTGGTTTGAAGGAATAGAGCAGATTTTGAAATGGATTCAAGAAGGGAAATTGAAATATCAAGAGACCGTTACAACCGGTTTTGATAACATGTTTAATGCATTTGCAGATATGATGAGTGGAGGAAATGTTGGCAAAGCTATCGTTCAAGCTAAAGCATAAATTAAATTAGATGTAGACTACGAGCAGAAAGGCGAAGCTTACTAAAATTTGACTGCCAGCGATCGCAGTGGCAATCCAGTAACTAATGAGTGTAAGATGATTCAACAATCTAGGCTCATTCTGTTCGTAGTCTTATCGTTGATTTTTTTCAGAGCAGATATTGACTAAACTATAACATTTTGTACTTAATTATGATATTGCATTGTATACAGGGTGTCTCAAAATTGACGCTCGTGCTTTTGGGATTTGATTCAGGTCAGGGGATAACACAAATCGAAAATTAAGAGTGGAAAATTTTCCGATTGCCCTCCGTTATCGAGTTATTGATAAAAATGTAAATAATAAGTTTTTTGCAACACCTCCATCAAAGTGCAATTTTGATGGCTGTGTACCGTTTGTTAAGTGATTCAAATGGAAGCTTCTGATTTGTTCGAACGGTAGTGCGTGAAGTAAATTTTAACACACTCCGTGGTATAAAGTAATTCTGCTTTGTTTTACTTTAAAACACACGTGCGTAAAATAGTACTTTATAGATTACTTTGCTATAATGTCACTAATAAAATATTTATTTAGATAGTTATAACTGTCATATTATAAATAGAGAGCCCACTAGAGTTGGCACCGCCACTGAGACGTGTCTTGACTATTTTATATTAAACGAAAGTTTCGATTTTATTCAAGTTCGTACCATAGATTTTAAGCTATCCGATCATAAGGCACAAAAATTAGTATTTGAGCGTTCTTTACAGTGTACAAATACAAATGACAGATATGTTTACAAAAGAAATTTTAATATAAACAATATGAAAGAAATGCAGTTTTCACTTTCAAAAATCAATTGGACATCTGCAATGATGTCACAAAACGTAAATGTAATGTTTGATAATTATTGGGATAATTTTATGTTTTGTTTCAGTGCCTGCTTTCCTAAAATGAAGGTTAAAATAAATAATAATCATATTCAAAGTTGGGTAACGGAAGAAATAGTGCTGCAAAGTGACTTCTTGAGAGAATTGCATCATATCAAAGGGAATGATGACTTATTAAATAAAACTCATAAATTATTAAAGAATAAACATAAAAATGATGTTATGAACGCGAAAAAGATATATTTTAATAATGACACAAACATTTTTAGTAATAAATTGAAACAAATTTGGATAAAAATAAATAAATTCACAAATAAGGATAAAATTGATACGAAAGAGTTAGTTATAAACCACAATGATATGAAAATCACTGATTTAAATAAAATTGTTGATATGTTTGCAGACTATTATGATAAAGTTATTGAGAATAAAATAAATGAAAACTTAAGTTTGAAGAGCTCATCATTATGTTGCACTATTTCTTCAAATTATGTGGCACACAGTTTGTATTTACTTCCAGTTACTGTCACAGAAATGTATAATGTAATAATGGAATTGCCGAGCAAATTATCAACTGGTTTCGATGAAGTTCCAGCAATTGTATTAAAAATGTGTCTGCATTACATAGTTGATATTTTAACAGCTATTGCAAATGTAATGTTTGAAACTGCCACTTTTCCGAACAAATTAAAATTAGCACAAATAAAACCGGTATATAAGAAAGATGATCCTTTAGAGGTTAAAAATTACAGACCAGTTTCCTTATTATCTATGTATGCAAAATGCTTTGAAAAAATAATATACAAACGAATATTTGAGTTTCTAAATAAACATAATATTCTCCATTCATCTCAACATGGCTTTAGGAAGGGCATGTCCACAACTACAGCTTGCTATTCACTTACTGAATTTATTTTTAGGAATCTGGATGATGGCAATATCGTTATAGGTCTATTTTTTGATCTAAGCGCTGCCTTTGATACAGTCAATCATAATTTCTTATTACAAAAATTATGTCAATTAGGCATTAGGGGTATACCACTGGATCTCATAAAATCTTATTTGGAAAATCGGCTCATGTATGTTAGTATTAACGAATATAAATCTGATAAAAAAGAAATATCGCTCGGTGTCCCACAAGGAAGTAATTTAGGTCCACTCTTGTTCTTATGTTACATAAATGACTTACCAGACTATATACATCCAGGAAAAATAATAATGTACGCCGATGACATTACTGTGCTAATAGCAGCTCCTACAGTTGACGAGATAAATAGTGCAGCTAATCAGGTAGTTGAGCAGTTTACCGAATACTGTCAGCGAAACCAGTTGATAATAAATATTCAAAAGACCAATTGTGTCAGATTTAAAATAAAAAATAATCCAATAAAAAGTGACATTGCTATTGGCCATATTGATAATCACATTCAGCTCCAAAGCTCTGTAAAATTTTTGGGAACAATTCTCGATGAAAACTTAAGATGGGTAGCACACGTAAACAGTGTATGTAAAAAATTAAACTTTTATTACTACCGGCTTAAACAAATGAAACATATTTTTGATCAAAAAACTTTACTGACCTTCTATCACGCATATATTGTGTCTGCTATCAAATATAACATCCTTATTTGGGGAATGTCAGGAGACAGACAGCGAATTTTTGTACTCCAAAAAAGAATTTTAAGATTAATTTTTAATTTAAAATTTAGAGATTCTTGCCGAAATTTATATAAAGAAAATAAATTACTAACTTATTACGGAATTTTTGCTCTTGAGCTGCTTACAATAATGCATTCAAATAAGTATTTTTTTGAAAATAAAACTAAACCAAAACTGTACAATACCCGCAACAACAATATTGTTTTAAAACACAACACGACTTTTTTTGAAAAAAGTCCGATATACATAGGTTATAAAATTTTTCACAAATTGCCAGATGCAATAAAAATAATAAACAAAACAGAACATTTTAAAAATAAATTGGAAACACATTTCTGTAATACTGTGCCTTATGACTTGAAGGATCTTTTTTAATATGTATGTATTTTTGACGTTTGTATCCACATTATTGGCAATGCAATAAAATATTATTATTATTATTATTATCTAAATTGTGTTTTATTTGCTTAAAATTGATTTTTTGAAGCAGTTGTTGCAAAAAATATTGTGTGTAACGCATGGCTAAGGTGACGAATCCGACAGTCGCAATTTTAGAATACTCTCCTAAGTTAAGCCACTTGTTGCATAAATATCTATTATCGTACGGTCGCTCTAATCAGTTGTATAACATAATTCATTAGGTGACCACGGCGATGTTAAATTTTTTTGAATCGTTCATGGCTTAAATCGCGCGAATGTTTGCCTTGAAGTAGAAGGCAACCTATTTGACCATATTTTGTGACAACAGATACGAAAAATATCTTACTTTATAATTTTATTATTTATTCGTTTTTAATAAATTTTAACGTATAAATGTTAAATTTTAGTTTTTTATCAATAACTCGATAACGAACGACAATTGGAAAATTTTCTACTCTTAATTTTCGATTTGTGTTAGCCCCCTGAAACAAACCCCAAAAGCACGGGCTTCAATTTTGAGACATCTGTCTTTATTATCTAAAATAAAAATAATGTTTTGCAATTTTAAATCCTCAATAGGCTCAATACTTTTGTTTGTACTAATAACTATAAAATTATATTCCTAAATCTGCTCAAATGATTCCCAATTTGAAATGAATAAAAATAGTTTTAAATAAAAATAATTTTTTTCCTCATGGTAGGTATATTTCCTAGGAGTTTTATGTTTTGACTTCAAAACTTGGCTATTGGCAACACTGCTTCAAAACTCCTTCAATTACCTGCAATATTAGTCTGTCACTAGTTGAATTAAAGGCAAATATTCGGAGAACCTTTTAACGAACACATAAGTAATATCGCTGTGAAAGTTTCAAATAAATGTGAATGATGTAAACAGAACCATAAATCTTCATTAAACATAACCTTTACCGAAATTTTTATAGAATAGTGATATTGAAGCTGTCAAAATGGACGTAGAGACAAATGCAGAAATTAATTGTCAAATTGACAATGGTAAATTGGCCGGTTTGTGTTCTAAGAATTGATATCAAATAAAGTTCTATTGTAATTATGTCAATTTCTAGGTAATCTTCAAAAAATTGCATCATTATCAGAGCAAATACAGAAGCTTGAAAACGAAAAAAAACATATGCAAGAAGAATTTAATATTCAGCGAGCTAAAATGAAAGAACTATTTCTTCAAAAAGAAGGTTTGTCCAATTAAAGATATTGTTCGTAATCTATAATAATTATCGTATAGTTAATGTATTTCAAATCTCTAAATAAACTAGCTCGAATATTACTGGATAACATTAGAACATTTTTACAAATAATTTGTACGAAATTTGCAGAGGAATTGAAACGAGCTACAAATGAACATGTACAGTTATCTGAAGAAATAAAAAACGTAAAAATGGAGCTTGATGAAGCTAGAAGTCAGTTAGTAGTAGCCGATTTACAATTAGAATCCAATTTAGAAGTTGAAAAGCGTAAGGCCCAAGAAGAAATTGCAACTCTACAACAGTTATTACAAGGTATAAAACGTGACTATAATTCACGTACCTGCATATTATTATGATACAACTGAACGTCATTCTGCAATTCCGCGTAACTGCTTGGAGTAGTAAAATTTCGTATAGGTGAACTACAATACGATTTTTGATAAAATTCAAAATCTCGCAGAACATTAACAAACTCATCTTGCTTATACAAAAAAGACACGCGGACTCCAGTGGACACGCGCATTTCTTATCTTTTTTCATTTAGAAGTTTTTTTCCACAAAATTCACAAATAAATCTGCCCATAACTTCTAAACCAAAATAAATATAGACGTTTGCTTATGCTGATTGAAATCAGCATACAATTAAAGCTTTTATTTAACTTGAGTAGTTCGTATGTCTTTCCGGTTTCAAAATTTGTTCTTGAGTTTTAACTCACTTCGTATTATCTGATCGACCTGAAATTTGGTACATACAGCGTGTCCACGAAAGTTCTTTACAAATGGAATTTTTTTTTTATTAATTATTGGAGCAAAAATTTTTTTCTGTGGAAAAGTTCTGATTCGTCCAAAACCTCTAAAACACCAAAGAAAATTTTGGAAGGAGAACTGTTCTTTGTATGGAGAGAGATGGAGGACATGTTGAATTCTGATTTATAATTCTGAATAAATAATTACTTAGAAGTTAGTTATGTTATAATTTTGAATTAAATTTGATTATGTAACTAATTTTGCGAAAATCTTGAATATCACACATAATTTTTATTTTTAGTAAAATAAAACTTTTTGATTTCCCTCGTATAACTTTAGGCCGAAAAAAATTTTCTTTGGTGTTTTAGAGGTTTTGGACGAAGCAGAACTTTTCCACAGAAAAAAAATTTTGCTCCAATAATTAATAAAAAAAAATTCCATTTGTAAAGAACTTTCGTGGACACGCTGTATATGCATTCCCGATGACAATACATGAAATTAAATAATGTGGAAATTAATTAAAGGCTTTTTTTTAACGCTTCGAATTATCACCGACAATATGATTTTTTCAATTTTCTATTTGATTTAAAGAAACTGTCGAAGAATCATCATCGTCTCGTACATTATGCGATTCTAAACTTAAAAAATTAGAAGAACTAACAGAACATTTACAAAATGAAAATGAAGAATTACGTTCTTTAACACATCATTCTTCTCCACATCATGCATCGGTAATTGTATTTCCAAAATTTTTTTTTTCTTGCTGACAATATTACTGTAATATTTATTATAATAGTCCAGTTTAGTAAAAAATGTGTTAATTTTTGACAGGAATCGGGTAGCTTAGCACCGAGTGTAATGTTAAGTGCAGTTACGAAAACTTTAGCTCGTAAACTAGGTGCCGATTCGTATTCAGCACAGGATAATCTAGAAGAAAGTATGAGGAAGGTAAATGACTATGTATGTTTTAAATTTTGTATAAACATTTTTACTCCTTTATTGTTGCTTTTCTTTTGTTTCGATCATTAAATAGGTCCTGTTTCAAGCGAGAAAATAGCACTTAAATAGAATGTTCTAATCTCGTTATTTTAAAAAATGTTCTTTTTTTATTAATTTTCAACTAATATAACTTAGCATGGCAGCAAAGCAAAAGAATACTCAAATAACCTAAAATTATAAGATGAATTATTTGATGTTTAATTGTTTTGTATTTTTTCCGTTTGTTGTATTGTATTGTTTTGATAGGCTCAGGAGGATGCTGAAGTTCTGAGATCATTAGTTGTGCCATTAGAAGAAGAAATCAGTGCTTTGAAAGATAAGCTCCGAACGACTGACGAACAGTTGCAGAAATGCAGATTGTGTGGCCATTTAGAGCACGCTGAAGTTATGAGCCGACTTAGTGCTGAGGTTCGTTTATTTTCGTTTTTCGCACATTTCCAACACCATTTCTATTCAATAAAAGAATAATCACAACGTCAAATATAAATAATTTGTTTTCTTTTGATTTTTCTTCTCCAATTTTTATAAAATCGCGAAATCTTTACTCAAATATATATATATATATATATATATATATATATAACGGCAATGTGTGTGTGTGTGTGTGTGTGTGTGTGTGTGCGCGCGTGCGTGCGTGCGTGCGTGCAAGCATGCATGTTGTTTATGGACTCCTAAACTGTTCAACCAATTGCGATGAAACTTTGGTGAGTTGTTGTGCGCACGCCGGGAAAGGTTTCTGAATTATAAAATTGTCCGGCCCGCTTCGCCCGAGTGAAAAACTGATCTCCAAAACCTCTTATCCGATCGTGATGAAACTTTGGTGGGTTGTTGTGCGTACGCCCGCGAAAGTTTCTGAATTATAAAATTGTCCGATGAAAAAGTGATCTTAGAAACTACTCATCCGATTGCGATAAAACTTCGGTGAGTGTTGTTCGTACTCCCGCGAAGGTTTCTGAATTAGTACAACCATTTTACAATAGGTGGCGCGCGAGTCATTGCAACAAATTAGTGTATTTCATATAATTTAGCGACATTCGAGCAAATGAGCGAAGCGAGTGATTAGTGTATTAATAAAATTTGAGGGAACGAGCGTAGCGAGTGAGAGATGTATAATAATATTCAAGCGAACGAGCGAAGCGAGTGAGTAATGTATTAATAAAATCGGCCCGGCTATTAAAATATAAATTCTTAGCTCCTGGGCGAAGCCGAGGCGGGTCCTCTAGTTTATTATATTGCCATATTGCATAGGTACGCCATTTTGAACTTTAAACTCAAGCTCAACGTTGCCTTTTTAACATACATTTCATGTCTTGACTTAAATCATACAGCATGTACTTTTTTTTATATTTGTAGACTTCTCCAATAAATGATACGCTAAAACTTCCAGTACCTTCAAACGATAAGAATCAAATTGCTGGCTCAGGTATGTGACTTCAAGTATAGTATATAATATTATGTATATATTTTTTTAAGGTTTCACATAATATTAATAATGTTACAGCTAGTCAAGGTGATGCAATAAATAGGTCTGAAAGTACTCAAGAGAAAATTTCAGAGCATAGTCGTGAAAAAGCATCACCGACACCTTGTGATATGTGTAATAATTACGAAGCGGAACTTGTCAGAGAACAGCAGCGTTCGTCGGAACTACAAAATAAATTATCGTCAGTAGAAAAATTACTTGAAAGACAGAAAGAAGATTTAATGAAAGAAATTAGTTTTCGTATGGATGTTGAAGAAAAATGGAATGAAAAAAAGGAAGAATATAAAGAACAGGTATTTTGAAAGGTTGGCAGTATTGGAATTATGCGATTTTTAAAATGTTTGTTTTGTTTGAAGGTTGCAGAACTGAACAAAAAAACGTTGTGTGCTGAACAAGATCTGCAAGAACTTAGAAAAACATATGAACAGACATATACTTCTGTTTCGGATCAGCTGATGACTTTGACAAGAGAAAGAGAACTGGTTCAAAAACACTTAGATCAGTAAGTCGTAGTAAATCGATTGGAATAGTATCTGATATTTTGACATATTTATGTGTGGTTATTTTTTTAGAATACAAAAAGAAAATGATAATTTAGTAGGAAAACATAGTCTTCATTCACAAAGTCTTCAAAGTGAAATAATTAATCTTCCAGACAAAGTAGAAGTATGTGTTATATTTTATTAATTTGTCACAGATTAACCATAAATTCGTTAGTTTTTTAAAAATTATTTCAAAATGATATTAATGTTTTTTTTTAAGGAACTGCAAGAAAAATTGCTACAAAACCATGAAAGTTTAATATCTGCAACCATAGCCAAAGAAGTAGCGCAGGAAAGTGAAGAAACCTTGCGTTGTGAAATTCAACTGTTACGTGATCAGATGGTGGTGGAACAACAGAAAGGTCAAGAAGAAATCACCGCTTTAAAGTAAGTCTTATGAAATGGCCACAGATTTTTATTTTTGTAATTTTGTATATTTGGTGTTTATGTAAATAAAGCAAGTAATAAAAATTAATTGTAATGAGGATGGACATTGCCAAACTTGACCGTTAGGGGCGCCAGCTATATAACTACTGTGGTATGTGGACAGTTCATAGTAGTGTGCGTACAGAATAAGTTTATTTAAAATAATAAATCATTGACAATGCCGATGTGCTGTATTTACCAATGTTCAGATCATAGAGATTTTGTATTTCTAAAGGATCCAGAACTGAAAAGAAGTGTTTGCATGCTATCAGAAGGGAAAAAATTGATTTCTCGCGCGTTTTTCTACGAAAACCAATGATAACTTAGGTAGTTATATACCTGCTGCCATCTATATTAAGTTTGTCATGTGCCCCTCTCCATTAGTAGTAGCACTGTTCTAAAAACATTACAAATATTTGATGGATAAAAAAACGTAAGGCTATGCAACCAAAATCGATTTTTCCTAGTGCGAATTACAAATTACAAAACGTTGTTAAGAATAACTGAAAAGTGTTTGCATACAATTGTGACATAATTTTTATACAAAGACGGTAATTTTAGAACACTTTTACATCGATATGAAAAGGAAAGACCGATTTATATGTCTTTCAAAGAGAAATTAGAAACAGCCGAAACGTCGCATAGAGAAGCTGTCGGAGAATTAAAATCACAATTAAAAGAATCAATTCGCGTTCAGGTAATAGTTTAAATTAAACCAAGTATGCTTTTGGAACATTATTTATCTATTGTTATAATTTTAGAAACAAATGGAACTAATTAATAATGATTTACGATCACGAGTTACGTCCTTACAGCAAGAATTAGACAATAGCGAACATGTCCAAAAGGACTTCGTTAGATTATCGCAGTCGTTACAAGTTGAATTAGAGAAAATACGTGATTCTGATATGCAGGTTAGGTGGCAATACGAAGAAGACGTCAACGATTGTTCATCGTGTAAAGTACCATTCAGTTCAGGAAAGAAAAAGGTAATTATTAATATGTTTTATCAATAATAGGTGGCAGGATTTTTTTCTTTACTACTTCAGGATACCATACTTTTACACTTCACAACAATTGTGAGCCAAACTACACCGGCGGATTTTCCGCGGAGTTTTTTACGCGGCGGATTACACGTACAAATCGAAACCGCGCCTACAAACGAGTGAAACTAGACGAATGGAATATACGTCGCGTTTTTTAAATTCCGTCGGCGTGAGCAAGTAGAACGTTTCTGATTGCGTTGCCACAACACATTAGAAACGAAAAACATTATTTAGTGCGGGACAAACTAGACGAGGCGATGGATCACCGACGAATGTACAGTCTGGATGAAATGTTCGACACGGAAAAATTTATGTAGTCTGTCTCTAAATATTGGATGAACCCACCAACGTTATTTTTTACATCTATTCTTAAAAAATAAATTTGCGCATACAACAGCCACGCAACCTAACACAGTAGAATCCATTTTATTAATGTACTCAACGAAAACAAAAACGCTTTCTGTTTTGATACGTATTATTGAGCGGAAATCTCGTCGCGAGAAGCACGCCCCGGAAAATCTACCTGTGTAGTTTCGCTCTTACATTTGACAACTGGTTCAGCGCAGTTGTAAATGAATTAATCTAAAGAACTGTTCATTTTGGATTTGAGAATTGACAGTCTAAAAAGTGTTTTGTTTTCAATATTGTCGTATTGTTACCTCTAGTGATTCACGAGTTTTTGAGAGAGCAAGGGAATACCAGAAGCGCGTGAAGTGGAAGAAAAGAACGAAAACAGACTTGTGTTTAGTTAATAGTTAGGTCTGATATTTTAGGTCGAACGAAGATAACTAAGATATTCAACTATTTATAACGCTTTTTTTACACATTGTTTTAGTTGCATTGTCGCCATTGTGGTCAGATTTTCTGCATTCAGTGTTTGAGCCACGTAGTGTTAAGTGGTCCAAATCAAAGAGAGTCAAAGGTGTGTGGTGTGTGTCACACACTTCTAGTTCACGACACAGCCCCATATTTTAGTACGGAAGCCCCGCATTCTCCAGATTAAAATATTATAATAATTATATATTAATATTTAAAATAACTTATAAACAGATTTTTGTATTATAATATATACCTAGTTGATTTTATTAACTAGTTTTTTTTCGTTTTTTGTCTTTTTGATAGTGGGGTGTCTAGTTTTAGAAAATGGTTTCTTCAAATATAGTACAAAAATTTGAGAATAGGATTTTAATTATTGTAGTGTATTTATTTTAAGTTTAGTTAATTTTATTAAGGCATAATCTAAAAATTATTTTGATAATCAAATGTGTTCTCATTCAACTGCACCCAACAGATAGATCTACCTTTTTTAGGGTCCTCATTGCAGAATTTTGTAATTGTGCTATTTTTATGGTATAATATGAGTCAGTTTATAATTTGATTTCAAATTTAAAATCATAGCAGCAGCTAACTTTTGCTAAAGAAATTATTTAGCGTAGATAATAATCAGTCAAAAGTAAAGTACAAAATATTTCAGAGCTAATTCACATGTATAAAATTAAACAAGTCTCAAATTATTAACTTTGAGAAATTTACATACGGTGTATTAAACAATGAAATTGTTTTAGCAGTCGTCATTTTTGTAGCAGGCTAAAAACTTGACAAATAATTTGTACGAGGTCAAACGACAAAGATTCTAGAATAAAACATTAACAATTTGTGGATATCATCGAATCATAAAATCAATAATTTATGTTTATTTTATACTTACTTAAATCCTCTTTTAATTAACTAGACACCTTGGCTATTTTTTAATTTTTTTAAAGGTTGTTCAACTAAATGATTCGTTATTGTGCTCCGATTTCATTCCTAGTTAAACAAATATGATAAAAAATGTAATTTTTTATAATATTCTATGCTTATAATCAAAGATGTACAGTGTATAGTTTATTGTTAAATATTATACATATAAAAATGTCATGCTATAATAGCTAAGCACATTTTTTGTGTAATTTCTTTGTTATAATATAAATTATTGTCTTTAAGGCTAAATTTATATGTTCGTTTAAAACGCTGTTTAATAGTAAGTTTGAATCAAGTATTTAAAATATTTCTAGTTTCCTGTCTACCAGATAAATTTATCTGCCAGTTTGTAATATCCACAAGATTAGCTTAAATAAATCCAGAGTTTTAGGGTAAGTTCGGTTTTACGCTCAGATTGATTGGAGTGCTCTAATGCGTTCGAATTTAACATTTATATGCTCTGAAAGATCTCTATCCTGCGTTCGGTTTTAAGATCTGGAGCAGATCGAGCGCGCTCGATTTGCTCCGAGGAAAGCGAGCGAGCAAGCAGATTAACCATCTTCAGAGCATTTCATTTTAAAAATGAGCGGAAACCCTTGTTGTGAGAATGGATAAATTTCGAAGTTTATTTATATGAGGTAATTTTTCAATAGGTAAAAATACACGAATAATATTTATTCAAAGAATAGTAATAACCAATAAGTCTATATCGCACAGAATGATTAAATAAAATATTTATTATATCTATGGGTCGAAAAAATCAACAACCGGTAGTGCTATTAATTTTAAAATAAAGGAATAAAAACGAAAAAAATTGTGAATCATGATTTATTATTATAACAATGTTGAATTAAATTAAAATGAGGAGCAATAAAGAATGTATTTCGACTTTAGTAATAAGAATTTAACTTGCTGGGGCCATTTTATTCTGACGTTTGGAAAAATCTGCTAGATTACGTTCGGAATTGTTTAGATGGCTAGATTTGCTCGCTTGTCACGTGACCAAAATTCTGTTCGCTCGGCTCGATCAATCGAGCGTAAAACCGAACTTACCCTTAATGTAATTTTCAGTTAACCTTAACGAAGGTAGCGAGGAAAATGGATAAGAATCTTTTTTGGCATTGCAATTTTAACATAAATTTGGCCTTCAGACAGCGTTGTAAAATGTAAAATAGAAACAAAATATTTATTGAAAGGTTCTATTGTCTTTTAAGATGGTGTGCAATAAATTTTCACAATAAGCGAAGTGAATTACAAGTAATATGTTCTGCTAATTACCAAAACCTCTTTTAAAATCCTTAATAAACTGTAATAATAATACATACTCTCAAAGTTGATGATTCATAGATTAAAGCATGGAAAAAAACGCTGTGATTTTAAAAAAAAACGTTGAAATCGGTTCAGTGGCTTTAGTTATAAACGAACATGCAATAATATTTATAGTTCAGAAACTTTTCGTGTTAGCATTACAAGAAGTGTTAAAATTGTAAATCCAAGCGGTTGTGTTCATTCAGCGTTAAACGACAAGCTATTTTGTTTTTTCTCAAAACGAACTGTCTCCTATCGTTATTTTCCATTTTAGTGCTAAGTGCGGCCCTGTTGAAATAAGTAAATCTTGTTAGTTTTTTTGTTGATTCATGCTTGGCGAGTGGCGACACTGTGACTGAGCAGACATATTCGAAAAAATAGCTCTGCAATATTTGGTGTTATAATTATTTTTTAATAATGCCAATGGTCAATAAATGTCATTATTTTAACTGTAATAACTATAAAAGGAAGAACGACGATTCCTTGCATATGTACCGATTTCCACCTGACGAAAAACGATGTAAAGAATGGATTTATAATTCAGGTAACCAATTTTTTTTTTTTTTTTTTTGTAAAATATGACAAAACAAGGCTTGCCAAAAACAGTCCCCCGTACTTTCAAGAGAAGTGTAAACATTCAGATTGAAATATGATTACATGTAACCTCAAAAAAATTTGACAGCTCAAAAAAAATTATAAAATAATAAATTTGTTCTGGAGAAAAAGTGACCGCCCTGTCCTGTCTCGATACCTTGAAAAATTGTCCTGTTTGAATTAAGTGTATTTTTAAATTAATTTAATTTTTAACCCGCAGGTAATGAAAGTTTGGCAGATTTATCACCGGAACAGTTGAGAAATAAACGAATTTGTAGCGCACATTTTGATGACAATGCATTCAAAAACGCCTTGAAGGATAGATTACGATGGAATGCTGTTCCAGTTCCTTTTAAAATCATTCACTCAAGTAGTTTTTCTGCACCGACAGAACATTTTTTGTTACAATCATCACCACAAAGAAAGACAGTACGTAGACGTAAACGCTTTTGTGTAAAAAAATGCAACGCCATTTAAAAAGTCTCAGAACTCTAAACTAAATATGTCGCCATATTGCGTGCGCCATTTTGACTTTTAACCTCAAACTTTAAACTTAAAAATGTTGCTTTTTTTAGCATACTTTTCGCAAGTTTTTTCTTGAATCATACAGTATATAATTTTTTTTTAATTTGTAGGCTTCTCCAATAAACGACCCACTAAAACTTCCAGGATCTTCAAATGATAAGATTCAAAATGTTTACTCAGATGACTCAGGTATATGATATGACCATGGAATCATTTTTTTGAGGTTTTACTTTCACATAATAATTATATTTTAGCTATTCAAAATGTTTTTACAGATACGTCTGAAAATAATGAAGAGGATCAGATAATTTCAGAAATTAAGCGTGTGAAAGCATCTCCGACACCTTGTGATATGTGTACTTATTACAAATCGGAACTTGTCCGAGAAAAACAGCTTTCGTTTGAACTACAAAAGAAATTATCGTTTTTAGAAAACTTACTTGAAAAACAGAAAGAAAATTTACTGAAAGAAATCACTTACCGTAAAGGTTTGAAAGAAAAATGGAATGAAATAGAGGAAGAATATAAAAAACAGGTAAAATTTAATATTATTTTTAAGTCTTAGGGTGATCATATTATACAACTTTTTTTAATGTTGGTTTTGTCTCAAGATCGCAGAACTGGATAAAAAAACTGTATGTGCTGAACAAGATCTACAAGAACTTAGAAAAGCATATGAAACTTCTGTTTCGAATCGGCTGATGACTAACAAGAGAAAGAGAACAGATTAAAAAAAAATACTTAAATCAGTAAGTAATTTCTGATATCGTTACTTTTTTATGTGTGATTTTTATTTTTTTAGAATACAGAAAGAAAATAGTGTTGCAACGTTTAAACGTTTAGAAAAAATCACTAATAACAGCATCCCTAAAAGAAAATTATTATTTTGTGCGAAATTTCAGATTGATTTTTAATGCTTTTTTTATAGAAACTACTACAAAACCATAAAAGTTTAATAGCTGCAACCACATAACCAAAGAAGTAGAACAGGAATAAAACCTTGCATTGTGAAATTCAACTGTCACGTGATCAGATTGCGGTGGAACAACAGAAAGGTCAAGAAGAAATCGCCGCTAGGTTAGTCTTATAAATTGCCCACTGGTTATTATTTGTTTACAAAAATTCAACTGAGAAGTTATTTCATAGAATTCTTATTGATATAAATTTGGCCTTCAGATAACGTTGTAAAATCTTAAATAGAAACAAAATATTTATTAAAAAATGTTATTGTCTTTAAAATGATGTTATAAATTTTCACAATAAATGAAGTTTACATAATATGCTCTAATTTAATCTCTCTAAAGATCCTTACTAATATTATAAATGCGAAAGTAACTCTGTCTATCTGTCTGTTACCTTTTCATGCTTAAACCGCTGAGATTTGGAAAGGTCCACAAGGAGATAGATTGCATCCTGAAGAAGAACATAGGCTACTTTTTGTCTAAAAAAACGGCGTCACCCGAGTGAAAAAAGTAATCTCTGGAACTACTGAACCAATTCTAAAAATTCTTTCACTAATAGAAAGCTACACTCCCTGAGTGATACAGGCTATATTTTATTTTGATTCTCGCGGGGGGAGGGGGCTATAAATCATAAATTCTTAACTCTGGAACTACTGAACCAATTCTAAAATTCTTTCACTAATAGAAAGCTACACTATCCCTGAATGATATGGGCAATATTGAATTTTGATTCTCGCGGGGGGGGTAATAAATCATAATTTTTTTTTCTGGAACTACTGAACCTATTCTAAAAATTCTTTCACTAATAGAAAGCTACGCAGGGAGAGAGATTCTCGCGGGGGGCTAATCATAAGTTCTTATCTGGAACTACTAAACCGATTCTAAAAATTCTTTCACTAATAGAAAACTATCTTCTTGAAAAAATGCTACATGATATTTCTACCATATTGCTTTGATGTCATTGTGAAATGCGAGTTTTGTTATTCCAATTAAAAAAAAAAATTAAATTGCGCGCTAGTACGTCCCTGCTGAAAAATTAAATCCAATCTGGTAATTTTTTCTGGTTTTAATCTTGGTGATTTCGTTTCTGTTGGTTAGCGGTTGGCAACATTGAGCAATCATATTACAAGAAAAGGTCGTAAGTACAATCGATCTTTCAAATTATTGGTTAGAAAATATAAATTTTAATAAAAGTTTTCGATAGTCAATACTAGAATATTGTGTATGATTGGTATGTATTTTTTTAACAATATCTGCAATATTTATTATATCATTTTGTGTCGTCGAATTTGTGACTAATTTGTTACGTAACCAACAAGAATATAGGATTTTTGGAAAAAAAATGTGTAGCCAATTTTTATTTGGAAACAAGTTTTAATTCTTATGACAGCATGTCATATGTTAATTTAGAACAATTAAATGTAGCGTGGGTACCAAATTTCTTATTGTGCTAGCTCCGATTTCGTCTTGGCAGGATTAGGTATCTCCAAACTCGCATACACATATTTATCTAACTCACTTTGATTTCTCTCAAGTCAAATTAGTTTTTTTCTCATAGCCATAACTTCGACTAACTTTCGTTCTTCTTTTAGATTTTGAATCAGTGCTAATTCCTCTCTCCTTCGAAACAATGTCTATAAGTACCTACACTGTCGACGACCTTCTTAAGGACCGTTACGAGGTTGTATGGTCGCGTACTAGTGGTCCCACTTACCGTTCCGTTCTTCGGAATTCCACTAATGGGCAAGTTATCTGGGCGCGAGACGATGATCTTTTGTATTCAAAAGGTCTAGCTTGCTATCAATTGATACTATCTACTATCCCTGAAGCAAAACTTTTGAATTCCATTTTCGGATGTGGCAATAGTGATCTTGGCCGTATAATGACCTTCTATAATAATTTCGACGTTTGCACTTTTTTATCGAGAGTTATACCTTACCTCCAAAATATTGAAAATTCGCTTGCGGATAAATTTTTGGAATATCACTCATTGGTCAAAGACCTACCTTCTCCCCTTTTGACTTCCAAAAGGGAGTTGTATAAGTGGGGTCTTTATATGACCGTAGTGACTGAGATATTTGTCTCATTTAGAAAAGATGTCAAGCCTACGTCGATTCCTGAGCCTACAACCAATATCGGTGCTGTCACAATTATATCCTTACCCACCATATGGGCGAATGAAATCGTTAAACCCATGGAGCAGACCTTTCAAGATTGGGAAAAGGAATTTTTAATTTTAAAGCATCCTGATCATAAAATAGTGGTCTTGGCTGATGGTGATCAAATCGCCTATATTCCAGGTTTCGATCCATGTACACTTATTAAGAGTGAATGGCAAAACTTGCGTCCATTGCCAGATCTTGTTCCTGTTGAAACAAAAGTCAATGAAAGCTCACTGACATCTAATAATGTCGTTATGGAATCTCCAGAAGCACCAACTACCCCTGATTGTCCACTATCCACTATTAGGACTCGCCAAGCGAAACTTACTGGTTCTTTGACGCCAAAGAATGACGGCTTAGATGAACTAAGAACTTTTCTTGTTAACGACGCTGTGGCACACACCGATTTTAATCGACGGCCCTTACACGAACGTGAATTGCTTAAAAAGGGTGGACTACCTGTCTTTAAAGAGCAACCTGGTTTAAATTTTCTCTACGGAATGGCAGCAAAAAGAACGAAAAAATTTGTAGCAGCCTTCCCTTATGGCAATCACACCTTCCCGAATGTGATTCAGGCCGTTTTGAAAGCCTTTCCTTACGCCGATCCTGAAGCTGTAGCTTTTGCTGTAGCTAACAAATTGGTGTTAAGCAAGCCTCAATTTATACCCTCTGTCAAAGATGGAGAGTTATACTTTAACCGAAAATAAGGACTTTTTGCTTTGTTTAAGGTTTATGGTTTGAAGAACACAATTTTGATAAACACATGACATGCTGTAATAAGAGCTAAAACTTGTTTCTAAATAAAATTTGGCTCTAAATTTTTTTTTTTTTTCAAAAATCCTATAAATCCTTTAATTTCAGTTTGTTGTTAAAAATGGGTGGTCAACACTTTGGTGAATTAGCCAAAATTCGAGGAATTGTCACCTATAAAATTTCCCCGTACGAGCAACGGGCATTCGCCGGAGCTATTTCTCAAGGACTCCCAAATGTTTTTAGACGTTTTCGAGCCTGCGTTTTCAGGGTTTTACCGCGTACGTATCATACATATTCAAAAACATGTTTTTATTTTAAACAATTTAAAATTTTATTTTTCTTGCAGCTTTCATTGGTGCTTATTTGATCTTCGATATGACCGAAAAGAAACACAAACAATTAATGCGTAAAGACCCAAAAGAATTCGAAAATGACAAATAGATTTAATGTTATTATATTATTATTGTAGCCATGAATAAAATTAATTGGTAGAAAAATTGTTAAAATTATTACCTCAGTTAGGGTGTAATGAGCACTCATGTTTTAAAAAGGCGAGTAACGGTTACTCCGTCAACTTTAAAAGCCGAGTATCGGGTTGAGTAATTTGATGTGTTGCTATTAGTCGATTAAAGGCACTAAACCCTGTTTATTGGCCATAGACTTTCAGTACCTAAAGTGTAAAAATTCCACAAAATCGATTGATATTTCTGCCGCCCAAAGCCGAATTTGAAATTAATTTTTAAAAATTTCAATTTTTTTGGAAAGGAAACTTTTATTAATACAATACGTGGTAAAATGGACAAGTACCAGGGTCCTCGAACCGATTTGCATAAGGTTTTTGATATGAAACATCTTATGTCGGGCAGTGAACAGCCGCGTGAGGGGAAATATGCAACGAAATTTCTGGTCCGCTCCTTCACTGCTGTTCTCCCCACCACTGCGGCACTCTCTCTCTCTCGGCTTCCGCGCGCTCGGACACGGGAAGAGAGAGACAGTATACATACGAACGTACTGTAAAGCAAAAGTATATGTATACACGTGTAGGTATGTAATATAGATACTTTGCTGTGTATTTAGTTGCGTTTCTGGCTCAGGCGTGCTCAAATGCCGCAACCGCGTGTGTTACAGTGCAGTATATAGGATTACGTCAGCATAACAGTTAGTTGCTGCTTTTGAAAAAATATATGCTACTACATAGAGAATCCCACCGAGTTCAATAACGTTTTCTTTGATGTTTCACATCTGTCGGGGGTCCCGAGACCCACACCCTTTTTATTTTTTTATATTGTGTAGCAATTTTCCAATGAATTGTCGATTATAGACGCTCAACAACAGAGGTCATTAGCGAGCAATTTTCCAAGGTAGTTTTAAGTTGTAAATCAGCAATATACACATTGGAGTTTGGAGAGAGGAATCTCAGGGCGAGGAACATATTTCAAAATAATGTAAACAATGCATTAAGCTAATGACAGACAGTAATTCAAATACTGATAAAATAACGAAACGTATTACGTAATCCAAATACATAATATAGCCGAGCGTGTAGCAATGCTGTTGTTTACATGGCGTTGCTATGGTTCCTCAATTACAAGTTCCCGGGTTCTAACCGAGAGCTGGTAAAATTTCAATTTATTATTAAAAAAAAACTAATGAATTGAAAATATGAATTGGTGCTAGGCCTAAATAACCTTAGCTGTTGATGGTGTTTAAAAACACACACTTAGTGATAATGTAGAATGTGAAAAATGGTCTATCGTGTTTGAAGGTGTGGGATGTTCTTTAGAATTGTTATTATGTAATAAGTTGATAACTACGAACTTGCATAAGCAGGTCACTTCAAAATCACTCATGGCATTGTATAAAAATTAATACCTAGTAATCTTTAATCAGTGATTTGTGGTACAAAACGTGCTGTTCAGAAAAGTGCAATTTAAATCTTATTAAATGTAAAACAGAAGTCAAAATGAGCTCGTGGAACAGTTTATACCAAAATTCACGACTTATAAGTTATATGACGTTTCTGGTCAGAGACAAAGTTTCTGGTTGAATTAAAGCGTCGTCGTTGAAAATTACGTGAACTTTTAGTTAGTGAGTTAATAGATCTCGAGGAAGATGGCGACACTGAAAATACATGCGTTCACACAACCCAACGATGTTTGCGTCCGAGTCTTAGGTATGTTTGTCTTGTTATAATTTCAATTGTTTCTTGATTGATGGAAAATTTACTTGGGCAGTTTTCATTTATTTAGGTTGTAGGGAATATAGTGGTTAAAGCAATATTGGATTTTCTTTTTTTTTTTGTATTGTCGACGTTTCAATTTATGTTTTTTTAAGGCATCAAAATTTGATTTTCTATTTTTTTGATTTTTTGCTAACAGTCGACAATAAAAAGATAAATAAAAATCCACCAGTAGCTAAAGCGTCTAGCTACACTCGCTTTGCCTGTACTAGTCGAGCTTTTTTGTATTCAGCGTGCAGCCCGAACGGCTCAACCGATTTTAAAAAAAATTTCTGATCGATTCCTTCCGATATTTTTGAATTTTGGTCCTAGGGGGGAGGAAATTAAAAAAAATGGAATCTTTTATAATTGGGATGTTTGAATAAAAACGACACAAAAATAAGTTTAAAATAATTTAGTAAGTTCTGTACACAAATATATCAAAATACTGCAAAAAATTGGGCACACTTTTAATCTAAAATTCAAATATTGGCATGAACATATTGGCTGCCGTTTTAAGAAATATAAATATGCTTTTTTCTAAAATAAAATTTAAATAAATACTTTATAGTATGAGAGTAAATATGCAATTTATAAATACGTTTGTTTTGTTTTTTTTTTTTTTTTTTTAATAAAATAGCAACATACACAAAATTTAAATACAATTTTAATGATAAAGCATTTCATAATACAATTGAAACTGGTTTGTGAAAATAACGAAAAAAAATATCACAAAAAGAACGCTTTTTTATCAAATTCATAAATACTTTTCAAATAAAATGTAACGGCAATATAAAATTAATATATACCTAACTCTAGGAGCGCGGGGTCCGATTGAGCTAAATCGGTTTATAAATGGCCCTGATTATACAATAAAGATTCGGGATTTAAAGGCACATTGGAGTGTTTAAATAGTAAATAATTAATATTTTATCGATGTTGATACAAAATTCAATAGCAGTGTACTTAAATATGTACCATCCAATATAGGTAAACGCAATTTCTTAACAATAGGGCTCAGAATCTTTCGGGCTTATGAGCCTTGGTCTATTGGAATGGCTTCTTCTTCTTCCAGACGTTTCGCTTGCAACTGCGGCAAGCATCTTCAGTGGTGTGTTCGACGTGGTCGTAGTGTTCTTCTCGGTGTCCTGCTGTCGAGTGTACTGGTACCGAGTTGTGCACAATTTGGTACCAGTACACTCGACAGCAGGACACCGAGAAGAACACTACAACCACGTCGAACACACCACTGAAGATGCTTGCCGCAGTTGCAAGTGAAACGTCTGGAAGAAGAAGAAGCCATTCCAGTTGACCACGGCTCATAAGCCCGAATGTTTCTTATCTTAATTCTATTAACGCCGGCCGTGAAAGCCTACATTCTTTTATAATAGGGCTCAGTTTGGACCCTTTGGGTATGGAACCCTAAAAATGTTACCACGTTTTAAAAAAATTTAGTTAATAATTGTCATAATACATCAAATTTTTTAAAGGAAGCAATATTAATTTTTATTAGTTGCTCAATTATATTTTTTTTATCACAGATATAAGCACCATCACTGGAGATTCTCAAAAATCAGACTGTAGGTTTCTGAATCGAATTGTATTTATGCTTTTTTTTAAAGTATGTTCATGACAATAATGAAATTTCTCTTAAAAAATACTGTTTTAGGATACCTTAAAAAATTTTAAAAATTTCAGTATTAACTTTCCAATTTACCAACAGGCATTTATAAGTTTACTAGATAAATAATTAGCGTGACCACTATCCAATTCTTAAAGCTGCTGTTACATTGAGCCTGTCGTCCATCACGAGTTGTGCTGTGCCGCCTTTAACGGAGTCGTCAGCAAACTACAGTTTCTTCTGCTATAACGCGTGTTTGTGTTACACAAATTCGTATAACGCGAATTTGTTGATACGATTGAGAAATAGGAAGGTGACTATGTTAAACGTTAGTTGGCTCTACTAACGACGGCAGAGCACAGCTCCACTTATAGCGGACGACAAGCTTTTAATTACTTGATAACTAAAGAGACCCAATACTACATAAATAATAATAAAATGGTTTGAATATTTCTATATTCTATAAAACAATTAATATTGAAAATTGAGTTATCGAAACAAGACTCATTAAAATCTTTTTTCGACTTTGACATTTTCACAAATATACTGACAGTGGCGTACCTAGAATATTTTGTCGGAGGGCATTTTTCGTTTAAAATGTTTAATACTTTTCTGAAGGGGTTCAGCTTCCCACTGTTCAAGTGCTATTACATGCCAAAAAATTTTAATAACATATTCATAAAAAATAATGTTTTCCACTGTTTTTATAGGAGGTTGTCCGTCATTAGTTTCTCATTTTTTTGAGAATATAATATTATTAGAGTATTGTGTAACTTAAGATATCTTTAAAAATTAAAAAAAAAACAATATACAAGGTGCCATTACTCGAAACATTTGAAGAACGCTTATGCGTTATTCAAATGTTCCATGTAGAATAATATGTGGTACCTAATGAGAAACTTTTAACTTGGTGAACATATCACAAGATGTCACCAGTGTCATCATGAGTATAAAAAAAATAATATAATTGACTAAGTCAGACGTCATTAAAAAATCAAATAATAAAATAGTGGTTGCAATATTAAATTACTATGACATTTCTTGGGTAAGTTTTGTATGGCAAAAATCTCGTTTGTTTTTTTTCCATAATCAAAAATAGCATAAATAGGTACTCTAATACTTTTGAAAGACAAATTATTTTTAAAAGTAACTTACGCATTTAATGTTTATACATGGAATGTCATAAAATCTATTCTGAATGGACATGAGAAAAACAATACCTACTGAAATTCATGTTCAAGTTCATAAATAAAATATCAACGTACCGGTAAAATTACGTAAATCAAGTGAGATTCTAAACAACAATTTTATAAACACGCCCATACTTTTTTATATTGTATAATTATTATTAATACTTAGTCTATTTCTAACCAAAAGTAGCGAATATTCTTTCCACCAGAGGCATGCAGTTCGCCTTATTTCACTTGTAAATTAAATTCGAAACGTTCATTTGTTTAGCTAATAAATGTTACTAATTTCATTAATTTGCGTCTAGGATTTGTAAGGCGATTCGCATGCCTCTGGTGGTAAGAATATTCACTAGATTTGTAATAGAACTATTATCATTGATTAACATATTATATGGGAAGATAGTGATTCCATGTACTGAAAAATATACTATAGCTGCCCGCTTACGTTTCATTCCCCTGGCCCACAAACTCAATGTTGACTTGTGCTTCCACCTATATTATTGTTGAACTAACAGCTCAGATATTGTCAATGCTACCTCTAACTGATCCTAAATAATGATATAAGATATTTACATCACTGCCGCAGCTGACATTATTTTAATGTTTTGAAATTTGTTGAGACTGTATAAAACTTATATAAAGTGAACTTAGTTTAGTTACATAATTTATCTGTAAACGCTATCTGATTTTATATTTCTTTGTCTCTGAATAAAAATTGTTCAAACACTCGTAAAATATATTTTGATGTATTCATAGGCTAAGAGCTGATAACACTTTTTTCATGTGTTTTTATAAGACTTGGAACTTTTTTAAAAGATGAATTTTATATATCTCTACAAGGGGTATATAGTCTGTCATTCCAAACGCGGGGCAAAACCACCCCATATTTTTTTGTTCACTCTTGCGAAAAAAGACTTATGTGTGTTTATCATTAGTAAAGTCTAGAAAAAGTTTTGCCCCGCGTTTGGAATGACAGACTATTTACCCCTTGTAGAGATATTTAAAAGTTATCTTTTAAAAAAAGTTCCAAGTCTTCTAAAAACACATAAAAAAGTGTTATCCGCTCTTAGTATATCATAGCAACTTATACTAATTAGTTAACAAAAGCAAGCAGTTTAAGAGAATTAGATAATCAAATTCATTAAGATTGTAAAATTTGTTGTTAAATAAAAGAATTTAAAATAAATCTTTCACAATTTTTCCAATCGTTAGGGGCCTACACACGATCAGTTTAACTTCGCAGTTTATCTGTGCAGTCAAACTGCACAGTTGTGTGAACTGTACGGTGTGTGGGCTATTTCAGTTTGCTCCTCAATTGTTCTCAGTTTGAAGAGCTGACGTGCGTGGCTAGACACGACTAGAAAGGGAAGTTCGGTTTTGCGCTCAGATTGATCTGAGCGCAAAACCGAACTTACCCAAAGACTACACATGACTGTGCCAACTGTTCAATTAACTGAGCTGACTTCGCAGTTTATCGGTGCAAAGTAGAGTCAAATGCGCAGGCCAAAAGCCTGCGTTAAAATTTGTCGGAACTATGCAGTTATCTCAGTTTATCGCTCAGACATGACGCCACAAGGGTTAAGCTGCGCAGTTAAACTGATCGTGTGTAGGCCCCTTTAATGAATTTGATTATCTAATTTTCTTATGTATGAATATTTTTAGTTTGACATAATAATGATTAACATTATTAAGTTTAAAATTAAATAAAATATCAGAATGGTCCAAAAGTCTTGCCCTAATGTTAAATCCAATTAAATTCAATATAATGTCTATAGAAAGCCGGAATCAGTTGGCTAAAGTGCCGTAACGCTGTCTGGTCATCAAACTAATTCTGTAGACTACTGCAAAAATTTAGGATTATACATAGACAAATACTTAGTGGAATCGCTCATTTTATCATCTTTTAATTATCGTGATATTGTGTACGGACCATGTATAAACCAGTCAACATCGCAGCTTATCCAAAAATTTTAAAATATATGCTTCAGATATATTGTATACAACATAAATTTACATATCGCATACTTCGTAGACAACTTGATCACAACCGGGCAGCCAGATTATCTAAATTGCAATTTAAAATATTTATCAGATTATCATAATAATAATAAAAATACGATGTCACAGGATACAACATTGTCAATAAACTTGCATGAAACAAATTTTTATAAAAAATCTTTTACTTATGGTTCTGCCTCTATATACTTATAATAATATTCCTCGTGAATATAAACATCTCAAAAAAGAGGCGTTTCGAAAGAACGTTAGGGGTTGTCTATTAATAGTCACCGCGAAATATTATGCAATATGAACCAATGACGCAAGATTGTCTTAAATAGAATTAAGATGCTAGTCACCAGATGGCCTAACGATTGTCAACACAACTCACTTCTGTAAACTCTACAATTATTCTGTACTCAAAGATTAAATAATAAAACTTAGCATGCTAGTCAACAGATGGCCAATAGTGCGACGTCTAGCTGCCTCTATTAAAAGTGGCCTCATTTACGCTCATAAGGATCAAAATCTTCTAGTAATATGTTAAACAATGCTATTATTAACCCATTGAAGACAGAAAAAATTAAAGATCAGAGAAACTTACGATGTTTTTTATAGAGTTATGGCCGACAAATAGCAAATGAATCATTCCTATCTCTTATTAACTTATAAAGTATTTTCTATACCGTTTTAACTAACATAAAATGTTCCGCGATTCCTGGGGTACTATAGTTCAGTTCGAAAAGTGCAGTCAGTGACTAAAATCCCTATATTATTAAACGAGTAAATCTTGTATATATGTTTCTATGTACCTATATAAATATTTTCTCGAAAACGGCTCTAACGATTTTGATCAAATTTACCGAAAAGGGGTTTCGGGGGGCAAAAAATCGATCTAGCTAGGTCTCATCCCTGGAAAAATTCGTTTTCTTATCGATTTTATCATTTTAAAAAACAGTTTTTAACGTCATAAAACAGTGTCGTATTGTGAGTAGGCTTTGGAAAAAACAAACTATTTTCATTATTTATGTCAAAATTACTCTGACAGTCAATCTTTAACTTATGAAAATAATCAGTAATTATTTGAAAAGTAAAAAAATAACAACAATAAAATCTAAACATAATTATGTAAGTAGTTTTAGATAATATTTAAATAAATAGTTATGTTATTTTTATATTACCTATATAAAATATGTAGTATAGGTAAGTAGGTATGTTAAATGTAGTATGACGTATAATCTTACCTAGACCTTTTTTTCTCAAAAACGACTAACGATTTTGATGAAATTTACAGAATGGGGATTTTTCGGGGCGAGAAATCGATCTAGGTAGGAATTTTGGTTCCAGAGGGGAGCAATTAAAAAAAAGGTGTTTTTTATTTATTATAACTTGCTCAATTAAAGTCAGATTGATTCGAAGTCTATTTCTACATAGATTTTATATAATATATCACAAGTGTTAAAATTGTAAATGAACTCTAATATAAGAAGTGTCTTGCACAATGTGTAAATAATGACAAAACGGTGGCCCAAAGGGCCGCACTTCTGGCGCCGCGGGTCTGTGTAAAAACACATCGATTTTTAAAAACTATTGTTAAGATACATACAAAAAAGTTTTGCGTATCTAAAAATTGGCACGGCAGGCATGTATATCAAAACACATCGATTTTTAAAAACTATGGTGAAGATACGTGCAAAAAAAGTTTTGCGCAGTCTGACGTCTGTTATTAAAAGAATCGATTTTTGTGAGTTTTTCAGTAGGTACCTATGCAAAAAAAATATTTGAAATTTACTGGAAGTTGTTAATATGACATTACAGAGAAAAAGTACTTCGATAAAGTTGATATTTGGTATCAATGCTTAAAATTGGATTGTTAAAATGGCAACGGGCGAGCAAAATTTCATCTGATTCGAACATTTTTACAAGATATTCAATCTATGAAAATCGGTTTTTGCGAGTTCTTCAGTCAACAAAACAATAACGGCGGTAGATTTGAAAATGGCAACCTAAGTAATATTTACAGGGGAAAATGCTTGATTCAAGTTGATACTTAGTTTTTACGCTTAAAAATACACATAGGTAGTTAAAATATCAGAAACAATTATTTTAAATTATGTTACAGAAATAAATTCGTTTCGGAATAATATTCTGAGAAAATAATATCTCACAGCATATTAAGTACCTACTGTTTTTATTGAACTCATCCGAGCAAAGCTCGGTCACCCAGATATTATTTACTTAATGGAGCGGAAAAGCAATAAAACAAAGTAAAGCATATCCGTTCTTAGATTTTCCCATGCATACAAACTGTGCCGCTTATATTGCATTGTGAAACTTTTAAGTCACTGCCTACAATTTTCGAACTGAACTAAAAGTCAATTATATTTTATTTGAACAAAGTGAGCTCATAAAACTCAGATCAAATGGAATTAAAATCGCATATTTAACTTATAAAATGAGAACGAAATTTCAGTGAAATAAATTGCACGTTAGAATTTATGCAAATACGTCTTTAATTTTATTGTAAATTATAGACGCGTCGACAACTCAGGTCATTAGCGTCTAAATACGTCTTAAACAAATTGTTGTAATAATGCTTTGTCTCTGTCTTTAAAATGTACAACAGTCGGTTGGTATTAATAGGCTACGCAGTAGGTATCCGAATCCATCGAATACCGAATTACGCTGATACACTTATGCTATAATAATATCATACATCGGACGGATACATTTAAATCATATACCAGATTCAGCAATTCCTTCATCATCTGTAACAATGCAAAAATTTATATAATATTTCTTTTAAACTTATTACTTACGCATAAACGCATCAATATATTACAATTTTCTTTCGTCACATTTTTAATAAAATTAAGTACATATATTTTTTATACGTGCAGTATTTAGGGCCAGCGCATACATACAACTTTTTATATCGAAAACGCGCGTTTTGGCAACAGCATGCGCTTGATCTAGCGATCGAGATGTTTGTTTTTCATTCGAAGTGTGTTCGACAATCGTGCGTTCGTGACACATCCGTTGATTTCAGCGACAGGCCCGGATTTCTGTCTAGGCCAACAAGGCACCGGCCAGGGCGAAGATGGAAATTAAGGGGAAAAAAAACAAAAATTTTGTAAGATAACCCAATTGGCGACTTTTTTTTTGCTAAATTTCCATCCAATTCCATTTTTTCCCCCTTTTTTGGACTTGGGGGGCCCAACTGTCAAGTGCCTAGGGGCCCTGAGTCTTTAAGTCCGGGCCTGTTCAGCGACTAGTTGGCGGCCTTACGCTGTTGGCATCTACATCTGACAATCTATAAGCGACTTAAATCCCACAATTAGGAAGTTTCCCTTTTTTATTTTTTTGGTCTAAATCATAGTTCTAAAAATTATAAAATTAATGGCGGAAGAATTTTTGAAATATCTTTAAAAACAACAAAGTTATGCTACTTCAAAGTTTGAATTGACAATTCTCCAAGAAATTCCGTTTTCAGTCCGGATGACGTCACGGGGCACGATATTTTTAAAAGTTATTTTCAGTTTGTACGTGTGGTAATTTAACATGGTAACTTCCGATAAATCTCTTTCTATAAACTCGTAAATTGTTATGGAAACATTAAAAACAAACCAGTTGATGACGGAAAATATTGACATATTTAAATTTTTGACAGTTAATTTTAATTTAATATAAATAGAAAAGTCTGTATTACATCAAAATAGTTACTAAGTAACTTAGGTTCTAATTACTCACAAAGCTAAAAAACAGCAAACTTGTACCGCGTGACGTCATATTCAAAAATCAGTTTCGTTTGCGACCCCACGTACAAGAAATTGAATATCTCCGTTGAAATTAAAGATATCAAAATAATTCTTTCAGAATTTTTAAAGTTATCTTTATTATAATGATGTGACAGTATCATAATTAGTATTTTCGTCCAATGGAAACTTCCTAATTGTGCTATAAAAAGTCGCATGTGTGTGATGTGTCGAGTGTGTGCTGGCCCTTATAGTTAATAACTAGCGATTGAAGAAATTCAAGCAGTTAAGAGTGTTTGATTTATGCGCTATTTTTAAGTATTAACCGATTCGAAAATATGAATATTAATTGTAGAGAGAGAGATTGCAGATTACAGACGCTTGACAACTGAGAACATTAGCGAATTTCATTTAAACCACACAGTTAGCTATAATACCACGTCATAAATCTGAAAGTTTTTGCTTCACGAACAACGAATTAACTCGGAATTAAAATTATAAATTGTCTTTAAGCGCCCCCCTATACGCACATACAAAATGTAGAAACAATATGTTTCATCCCTACGCAGGGCCGGATTAACCATGTCGGGGCCCCTAGGCAATGCAATTCTCGGGGCCCCTTTTCAAAATTCACAAATCGCAATTACAGCTATCAAGTACTTCAAAATTTTTGTTTATCATACTGTATTTCGACGCATGCTGTCAGTTGATGAAATACTTCATACTTACAGAACAGAACCATCTACTATCGAGTAGTAGAACTAATAATATGGATGCGTTACGTAGCGTATTGTATGAATCATACAATAAGCTACGTTACGCATCCATATTATTAGTTCTACTACTCGAAACTAGATGGTTCTGTTCTGTAAGTATGAAGTATTTCATCAACTGACAGCATTGAGGATACAAATTTTCCAATTAAATTTTCACTCTATGAAACATTTTTAATTTCTTTTGTGCGCGTGCGTAGACCCTAGCCGATGCGGGGCCCCTAGGCAGTTGCCTACTCTGCCTAATGGTTAATCCGGCCCTGTCCCTACATTCATACAAATCTGTACAAACAAACAACTTTCAGCATTTTGTATGCACATACATGTCGAAAAAAACTACACGCAACGGCATAATGTCGCTATGTTTTGTTTGTACAAACAGAAGGATCGAAACATTGTTTTTTTTTAAATCAACGTCCTGTGATTTCTTTGTACGATTTTTTGCACTGACATGTTTGTACAAACAAGGCATACAAACAAATCGCTATGTGTAGTTGTAATATTTGTAGTACAAACATGTCGGCAAAATCGAAAAAATACACGTCGAATGCGGGCTACCATATTTTTGTCAGATAGCGCTAATGGCAAATAAGGTATACGTCAAACGCTTACATTTTTTATTTGTCTGATGGCGCTAGTGGCAAGTAAGGCATGTCAAATGTTTAGAGATTAACGGTTTGTGTTTAGCGATTCTTCATTTATCCATTATTAAGGAATAAATAATTAAATAAATACAAAACTTTGATTTAGCCGTTAAATGATTGAATGGCAAATACTTTACTAGGTAGTGGCGCCATCAGGTGGGTGGAAAACAAACATTACTGACATTTAAATGACATCAAAGTGACGCATACCTCACTTGCTAGTGGCGCTATCAGGTGGCAGAAAAAAGCCCGGTAGCCTTCATTGGTAACATTTCTTTTTGAGTCTGTTATTCATTTGGTTATTGACACGCCATTTTGACTTCTTATTATCAACTAAATGAAACTTAAATATTATTTTAGTAAGATTTTATTAATAAATGCACAAGCAAAAACCTAAAAAACTAAGTTTTAGTTGCAGTTACATAAAAATGTTAATAAGTAAACTTTAAAAAAGCTCTAATAAACGCAATCTTAGGATTTATAATATAGCGTTACCACAACGAATGGAGTGCTCTCATCTTTCTTTTTCTCCCCCCAAACGGTCATAGTCTTCTCCCCTACCACCACCACCACCTCCCTTGCCTGAACCATAAATTAAAATATCACAGCATAAGGTTATGTCACAGGTCAGTGTCGGCAATTCTTTTTTCACTTAATTAGTACAATACTTGCCAACGATGCAAATTTTTAAGCCGCCTGCATGGCATTTTTTTCTAGGAGAACACACAAAAAATATTTTGGTGTAAATTTTTTTTAATAAATCAACCATTCAATGGATAAGCTGTTTAAAAGCAACGAAAATGCATTTCTTAAGCAGAAAATTAACAATGAAATGACAAAACAAAATATAGTCTGGTCTGACTGAAATGCTTCAAACGGCAGAGTTTAATTTTTTGTTTGATGAAGTATAAAAAAATTTTTGACTAAAGCTTTGCACAGCATAGCAATATGAATGAAACATGAAAATAAAACAAATGATAATTGTACTGTGAATGGAAGCTTATGCCAACACTTACTTGTGAATTACAAGTTTTAAAGCAATAAATTAAGAATGATTAAGAATCCTTAATTATTTTTAAATATTAAAATAATGCGGGCAAATAAATTTAGATTTTGGATCAGCTATGGACATTAAAATCCAACATAGCTTAAAACAATTGAAGTTGTGACTTGATACAATTTTTTTTATAACCTAACTTAGATGGAAATTTATTTGCTCGCATATTACAATATAAATTTGATATAGTCTTATAAGTACAGTCTTTTTTCAACTTAAGGTACAATAATACTTTTGAACATTGACTAAAACCTAGTAAATATTCTCACCGTCAGAGGCACATAATTTGCCTTGCACTGAAATTAACTTCAAAACATTTTACTATTTTAATTTCAATTATGGAATAGGTAAAACGATCTGCAATTAGGGATGCACGATATATCGGATGTGCTTATTCGATATTTTGAAATTCGATATGTCGATTATATCGATATGTAAACACCACTTATCGAAATCCATTAAATAATCTTAAAAATATACAGGAACACATCAGTTTGTTTAGCCGTTAATATTCTAACAAAAAATTTTTTATTTATAATAGAGGATTTTAAAATTTTTTAACTTGTAATGTTGATCACTGCGAATTTAAAATAAATTTTTTGGTAATTATTTTTTTTAATTTGATTTCTAACGCTATTAATTAAAATCGTAAATTTTATGCGATATATCGATATTTTCTGTGCAATATTTCGTTATTCTTGTTTCGATATATCGAATCAATACATATATCGTGCATCCCTAACTGCAATCTGCATGCCTCTGGCGGTAAAAACACTCACTAGATTTTTATTAAAAGGTAAATTATAATTTCACATACTGACATAACATTTATGTGTCAGCAAATTTCACATTAGGTCAATGATACCATATTTTCCAAAAAAATTTCACAATTTGCAAAAGCTAATGATAAACTCAAAATGATTTTAATGAATAAAAAACCATTTAATGCACGACTTACCTTCATAACCTTGATTGTCATGTACCTCTCTGAGTGGTCCTGTTAACTCTTTGCCTTCCAGTACAGCCAACAGACATTGGTGTATACAAATGTATTGCTGTTCGGTCTGTACCATCCACACTCGTTCTTTTCGCATCGCCCACACGATGCCGAATATATCGACGTAGTCAGACACATGAATCTGTTGCAAGATTCTGTCAAGCGTTATGAATGTACCCGATCGACCCACGCCCGCGCTGTTAACAAAAATAACACATCGATTATTTATTTTTTTGTAAATAATTTACGTACATCTGAAGTCGCAATGTGAATTTTTTACGCCCCAGGCCACCGACTTATATACTACTGAACGAGCCCTAGCGGGATATAATTGTGACCCTAAAAACAAAGTTACAGACGATGAAATAAAAACCGAATATTTTTTGAACTTTTTTTGCTCTTAATCTACTATAAATGTGAAGTAGGCGACGTAAATGAACCGTCAAATATTTTGGAAAATACTGAATATGAAGTGAAAAGCAGCTATTTTATAGTGGGTATGGCAAAAAATACCATATATATCTCGTGCGTAATGATACTGATTCGTGTGACTGTTACTACTCGTCCGTAAATACCTCATTACGCATCTAGACATACAATCTACTGTTGATGAATTAGTACCTGCAGTGAACGACGATAGGTCTTTGATCTGCTCCTATTCGTTCTCTAAATGCACGAACAAATCTAACGAGTGTATGCGGTGGATTCGGCACACCAAAATCTGGCCATGTCGTAAAATGGAAATGCCGGATTACTCTTTGTATGTCTCCCTAAAAAAAGTAAAGAATTACAAATTACCGATATGAAATAGCTGAATCACTCGACTTGTAAAATTAATTTCACGCATACGTAATTATGATTCGAGTGATTCAGTTGATATATAGGGTGTCCCAGATACGTACTTGGCAATCTAACTTGACGCCAAGTTAGAGATTACTCACATAAATATGCCCATAGCTTTGACATTTTTTGAGCACTAACGGAAAGTTTTGGGGTTTAGCAGCACTAACGATTGACATAAAAAAAATTAAAAAATCTGTCATGGGCAATCTAACTTGACGTAGGTACATAAAAATGTTGAATGTCACCTCTCTGGCCTATACAGAGATATTGTAGATAATTTACGGTCATCTTGTAGAAAATTTCATCCCATTTACGAATATATAGGCTTTGATAGAGTTATCTTTAAAAATAATCGAGATATAGATCTGGGGAGTCTTGTCTGAGAGCATCTTATATGGTATTTAATATACTGTTACGGATACCCTGTATATGAACGACAGGCAACAGTTCCGAGAAAACGGTGTCTGCTTACCGAACTACTAGTAACCGCGCGAAGATTCTAGACGTTCTGGAAAACGCTAGAAGCGCTGTGCTTAAGCCACGCAGCCTCTATATAAGCAGCGAGTCGACGGGAGTCAGTCAGTCTACGGTGACTCACGCAAGTAATCAAGTGCGTCTGATATAAATATTAGGCAGTCATTAGTGACTCGTGCAATCAAGTGCGTCTGATATAAATATTAGGCAGTCAATGGTGACTCGTGCCGTCAAGTGGATATAAATATTAATCAGTCAATCAGTCAGTACAATGATATAAATAGTGGAATGGATATAAATAAATAGTACTGAAGTAATTGAGTAAATGACTGACATAAATAAACGTTAGAAATAAATCTGATATAAATACAGTGATGTAAATAGTCCTTGTATATAGTTAATAGTTACGAATTATTGTATATAGTTGTTGCGTTCGTTGTTATGTATTTTTAATTATTGTAAATAAATATTTATTCCGCCAACTCAGAAAACAGTTATGTAACAATACTTACTCTGCACATCATAAACTCCGTAATGCTCCAGTCAGGATAATGACTATCGTTCAAAATTTGTACAGAAATGTCGCCGTAATAAACCGGCATTGTGTCGAAAGGCCAGTAATGGTCACATTTCTCGCGACCTTTTTCAATACATCGCGTCAACATGACAATGGCACGAGAGTTGGACTCCCAGCACATTCTCCAGAAATCGTCTCTAGTGGAATGTAACGGTCCCTGAGTCACAATAAACTCTCTCGGCGAATTGTGACCCTGAAAACAACGTTGCAGATGAAGAAATTAAAACAAATATTTTTTTTAACTTTTTTTTTAAGTCGCCTAAAAAAGATCCAAATTTTTACTTTTTATGTTGGTAACGTTAGAGGTTTTATTTATTTTTCTTTTTACAGTTGGTACTTGGTTTTAGTGCTTTTAATTATCACACGTATGAAACGTATTGGAGACTAGTTATTTTTTTCCCTACAGTTGATTTTAGTGTTTTTAACCAGCACATATGAAATGCACTGGAGACTAGTTATTTTTTTCCTTAAAGTTGGCAACTATCCTTACCGGTACATAGTTAGCATTGATATAATCTGATCCTTCTTCATCGTCGACAGGTTGCAATTTATATCTCGAATGATCATACGGAAGAATGTTTGTGAAGCGATTTTTGGGCCTGTTGCACGGTAAGTCCGCAAAAGTACACGGCTGATCCCTTCCGACGTGTTTCAATTCTTCAAACTCTTCGCTGAATCGGAAATCTGAATCGGCTGACATGACGCGATAATGTTCACCAAAATTTTTAATTATAACCGGCCGGTTTGGTTCAACAACCGAATCCGGTAAGGAAACACTATCGTTTGCTCTCGTTTCAGTTGTTTTTCTGCCAGCCGAACGTCGTCTTTTAAATAAGATGACGGCAATGAATAATAACATTATTATAAACAATGGAATTGTTATTCCTATTATTACAGCGGTGTTGTCTTTGTCTGAAACAAAATTTTTGTTACTCGGTACGAAGTGGGTTAAAATAATTAAGCGTGACAACAAAATTTCTGAATGTAATAATTACTCTACTCAAATCGTGTAAACGAAAAAAAATGTACACTTGTACATTTTTTTTTCTTTCTAATTAAATTTGTTTGTAAACTCACCAGCAATTAAAATTCCTTGGATGCACAAAAAAAAAGAAATAAATACATTTCAAAAGAGCAACTTGAAAATATATTTTATAAACATACCTGTCTGCATCGGAAAGCTGTAGAAAGTATCGGTAAACTTATCTGGAGCTGTGAACGCTCTTATTTTTACCCGATACGTCGAACCTGATTTTAAAGGTCCGTTACAATATCCGGCTTGTCTTACATCGCAAGTCTGTGCTCCTATAGTGAAATCTTCGATCGAACTATTCTGGAACGGATAATACGGTTCCATAACTTGATACGGAGGCCATAACGAATACGCCTGAACATCGCGCCACGAAGGCATTTCAACACCGGACGCGTTTTTCGAATCATCTTCCGCTACTATAATCGCGTACGATATAATTTGTCCATTCTGTTCAGAGAAATAATTTTTACGGAATCTTATTTGAATAGTTGCCGATGTTTTATACACTTCTGTGGGCACGACGCCATTATTCGGTTTAGGTGGAGCGAGTATTGGCATTTTTTGTTTCCATGTCGTCTCTGGACCAAACCCGACTTTTGTTTCGGCTTGAATTTGGAACACGTACGTTTTTCCTGGTATTAACGGACGTATCGTTCCACTAAATTCGTCCGGTAAAAATTCACGAGTCTAAAAATAAAAATATAAAAAAGTTGTAAATTTACCAAGTTGCTGGCGCTCTTTAACCGAGTCACTGGCACCCTTTTTCAGATTACACGAGTGACCGATACCGCGTTTGAAACGTAATTTTTATCATGAAGTGAAACGTGTTATTTACTGTAAAAATTTCAATTTTAATAATGTTTGTTAATTATATTGGATAGTTATAAATTACAATATGTTGAGCTCAGCTTTGATATTACATATCCGGTTTCGAATATGTGTAATCTCTTAGCTTAAATATTTAATGTTTACCTGTGTATAAGTAGAACCTTCCAATCCATAAGTAATTTTGAATTTTCTTATGACGCCATTTTGTTCAGTACTTGGTAACGTCCATTCCAGCACAATGTCGCTAGGATGAACATCGATCGGTTGGAATCTGTCAACTTTACCCGGTACCGATTCTTTGGTCGTAAAAATGGCAGAAACTGGCAAAGATTGTCTCAAAACACTCGATTCCGTTCCCGATCGAACAACTACGGTAAATGTGTAATTTCTGTGCGGTTTCAGATCGACTATCGTAATGTAATTATGTAACGTTAGATTCTGTATCAATATATTTTCAGGTAAATACTGTACTTCAAATGCGTTGTACTCTCCGCGTGGAATTTCCCAACTTAATGTTATTTCTGTATCTGCAACGCGACTCGCGTTGATTCCGGTAATAGGTTCAGGGTCTGAAAAATCATATCGATGTCTTTGTTATTCTAATAACGTTTCAGTGGGCGTGACGCGCGTGGTTCACAATAGTGACAGGTTGACAAAAAAAAAAACGCACGTGTAAAGTGCCCATATGTTAAAACCAAAGACGATACAATATTCTTGCCATACCCGCTATCAAATAGTTGCTTTACATGCATGTATGTAAAATGGCTTTAGACAGGCCGGTGTGCGGGAACGTATCTTTCTCATAGTGACTTATATTATGTTTATTCGCCCTAATCCACCCGCTGTTACCTACTGACAGCTACTCTTGGCGACACAAAATTAACTGTCAAAAATTTTTGAAAATACTGAAAATGAAGTGAAAAGCAGCTATTTTACAGTGGGTATGGCAAAAAATACCATATATTTCATGCATAATGATATTATGACTCGAGTGACTTAAACTCGCTATCGCTCGTTTTTACATACTGTCACTACTCGTCGGTAATATACCTTATTTCGTCGCTACACATAAAATCTACTATTATTTATCTGAGGCTAAAACTTACATAGACGTTCCTGTCTCTGCAAAGGTTGACTCGTAACATTTTTCGATACTGTCCAAACAGTGATGTTATAAAGTTTGCCGGGTTGCAAACCTGTAAATGTAATTCTTCTATCTGAATCGTTAGCTGCCTTTTCTTGAACGGGGACATCCGGTTCATTTATCGAGAAACGATACAAATCGAAACGCGACGAAGCTTGCGGCGTCGGAGTGTAACGCAAACTCAAAGTATCAGTTTTTTGTGGATCATTCACAACCACCATTTCTGACTGAATCAAAGGCACTAAAATACAAATCATAAATTATAAAAATAATTATGGTTTTTAACTGCAAAAATTAATTTAGTTTTACGAAAGCTCGTAATATTTATAGATCTAGACATTGTATGTAATATACATAGTTAGCATTGGTGGGGGTAGATCGCTTATTGAGCCAAAATTTTAGTTCATAATATGCGACGCTGCAATCAGGAAGTCAAAGTAAGACAAGGAAATTATTTTATTGAAAAGAGATGAAAGATCAAAGAAAAAGAATTGAAGAGAGATAAAAGACCAAAGAAAAAGAATTGAAATGAGATACAATATCACAGAAAAAGAATTAAAATGAAATAAAAGATCAAAGAAAAAGCGGTAAACAAATTTAAAAGTTGTTCATTTCTTTTCATCACATGTTTTATCTTTATCTTTCATTTGCCTTACCGATAGCAACGCCACAAAGTAGATTTGCAACGAAATACAAATCTGGCTTCAATAAGGGTTACCCCAGTCTGGAGCAGTGTCAAGACCTGTCCATAGGAAATTCAAGGTAAAAGATTTCAATTTGCCTTTAAAAAAGTTGACTGTTAGTAGTATACCGAAAAATTGTACGTTTACTTACTTGTTCTGGTAATAAATGTGGTGACGTCACTTAGTAAATTATAAGACATGGTTCTAATATTGAAAGTATATTCGACACCGGGCATTAAATCACCGACCAAAACTCTCACATCGTCCCACTGTTCGGGCTGCGTTAAGTTTCGAGTCTGTCTCATATTTTCATTATCGGTTTCCCACCAATCGACTATATACAGTTCAACTCGGCCTTCCGGTTTAGGCCATTCCAAGGTCACATTGCTCGAATCGATGATCGATACTATTTTGGCTACAGGGTTCGGTCGTACCGTTTGATTAACTTGTTGCGGTCCATTACTTTCTATACCGAAACTAACCGTGTTCACCTGTATGGTATACCGTTCTCCTGGCGTCATATCAGCAACTTCGGCCTCGTTATTTTTTACAGGAGGCAACTTAACCCAAATCCGATCGGAATCGGTTCGATATCTGATCGCGTATTCTGAAAATAACGAATTCTCCGGAGGCTCCCAATGTACGAGTACCGATGTACTGGTGACACGTTCAATTGTAAGGTTACGAGGAGGTTTCGGAAATACGGCTTGGAAATAGTCGTGCGGTTCACTGTACAGACCTTCATGACTGACAGCAAAGACCTTGACTTGATAACCAGCACCTGGATACAAATTCATCAATACAATATGTGAATCTTGACTCGTTATTTTTTGAACTTCACCCGTATCATTTCTTACGTATTTAATCTCGTATTTATCTTGTTTCGAATTCACATCCGATTTCCAGCTAATATTCAAACCGTTTATAATAGGTCGAAGTTCTTCAATAATCGGTGAACTTGGTTTGGTAGCGATGTTGATCGATGTTTCGTTCGATTCTATGCCATCTGATATTGCCGTTACTCTTACTGTATAATTTCGGCCAGGTAATAAATTTTCCAATTCGAGTGATGTTTTTTCTGTATCGATCATATTACTGTCTCCGTTTAATGTTTCTATTTCATGGTACGCGACACGGTACTTTTGCTGAAAACTAGAATTATCTGGAGTCCAGTAAACGGTAACTGCACCAGTTTTTTCATCGGTAATCGCGTTCAGATTTGTAACTGGCAATGGCACTACAAAAAAAATCAATAATAAGTACTTATAGTTTACGCACTGAAAAAAGATCAAGTATGTAAACAAGGATCCACTGTTTCCCGGTTTATCAATAATCCTCTTTTCATTTTTCATCAGCCTTTCTCATCGCCGTTCGCGACCCCCTGGGTCCGCCACTGATAATACTACTTTACTTCCGTATCTCTTAATTTAATAAACGCATTTAAAATGGTTTATGACTTTCAGCTTGGAAAAATGTTCGTAGTTTGAGAATTAAAAAAAATGCTATTACATAAAAAAAATTTACTTACTCAGTGTGACTTCTCCGGAAGATGGCCACGACGTAACTTTTCCCGATACCGTTTTCACGACAACTTGATACGTTCTTCCCGGTTCTAAATCCCTGAATTCCCACCATGTTGCATGTTCATCTCTTGCCCTGGTCACGGGTGCCATTTTCCGTGTCGCCGATGCTAACGAAACTTGATATTTATCGAATTCACTTTCGCCTTTCGGCGGTTCCCAATTAGCTCGAACCGACGACGACGTAACTGCTTCGAACGTGACGTTTAGCGGCCTCAATGGCACCGTACGGTACTGAGCTGTCGTCGGTGCAGAAATTTCATCTTCGCTCATCGTTTGTACTGATATGTTGTAAGCTCGTCCGGGAACCAAACCTTTGAAGGCGGCTTGAGCCGGGCCGGGCGGTTCGCTGTCTTTCTCGACGTACAAAACGCTTTCAACTGCATTCGGAGGTTCGATGCTGACTTTATAATGGGTGTAAATTCCAGCCGGATAGGGCGGCTGCCATAGAACGAGCAATGTTGTTTCATTGCGGAACCAAACAATAAATTTGCCTGGAGTATTCGGTTCTGTAAAAAAATAGAAAATCAATTAATTTTTACTTCAAACAGAATGAGATTCACCCACGTATTTTTAACTTCCCATCGGAAGTTATTGTAATGGGTCCGAAAATCGAAATCAAAATGTATAACAAATTTTTATGTTTCAAGGTCACTACACTATTTTTAGAAAGATGTCTGTGTGTGTGTATGCGTGTGTGTACATATGTACGTACGTACGTATGTGTCCATTTCTTTCTAAGACGAAATCTCGAGAATGAAAAATGATATCGACTACGTTAGGGTGCCAATCGACGCGTATTAACGTATATATGATCTGAAAGAAATTTTTTCAAAATCGGTTCAGCCGTTCTTTTTTCTTAACCAAATAGACTCTAAAAAAGTAGATTTTACACAATATCTCGCGAATAAAAAATTCTATCGACTTCGTAAGGGTGTCAATCGTGGCGTGTTAACGTCATTTTGATCCGACATAAATTTTATAAAAATTGGTTCAGCCGTTTTTTTTTTTTAATTATTGTTAAAAATAAATAATAATTATGTTTTAATGATTAAAATGATTACTTTTCTGTGTAATATCTAATTTAATTATTATTATTAAATATTTATCAAACTGGGAAGTTCGTCGTGTGGACCTCAAGGGTCGCACTTTAGTCCTAATAAACGACCCACCTCACGGCTTGTTTTTTGTTTAAAAGAGTATGATTGCGAGATGGTTCTTAGCTATAGAGTTTTGTTTATTATGTAGCATTTTTCAGGTGAGGTTGTTAAGTTATAGAATATAGATCATTCAATTTAAGGGGAGGGGGTGCGCTCTCGAGCGACGAACGGATATTTCCGCTAGTCGAACATAACGAAATTCAAAGTAAAGTCGATAAATTAATGTAAAGAGGAAATTGTAATTTTTATTTATTAAGAATGTACATGAAACAGCGGAATTAATAATAAGGTCATTGTATCATAAGTGCCTTAAATCATTTGCAATTAATAAAGAATGGCTTTTAGTCCAAGCTAAGACCGTACAAAAGTCTACTGCATAGCACTACTAAAATTTTATTTTTGAATTTAAAAAACATCAAATCTGTGCCAGAATAATTTATTTAATTTTTTAATATCATTTTTTGTTGCCAGTATTTCAAATATGGCTCAATACTACTTGATAAAATTCATACAGATTATAGAGAAGTATTAATTATTTACAATAATTATCATGTCTGCCTTGCAATTTTTTTTGCATACCTGGCAGACCTCTCTTCAAATGAATAAATGTTCAATATGAGGTCTGCCAGGTATGCAAAAAAAATTACAAAGAAGACGATGATAATTGTAAATAATTGATACTTTTCTATAATCTGTATATGAATTTCATCAAATAGTGTTGAGCCGTATTCGAGATACTGACAACAAAAAATGATAAAAAAAATTGAATTAATCTGCCGCCGATTTGATGTTTTTCATCGTATTTGTTAAATTCAAAAATAAAATTTTATTAGTGTCGTCCAGTAGACTTTTATACGGTTAGAGCTTGGACTATTTGTATAAAGTACCGTCTCGATATCTGGAATTATTGAGGAAACCGTGGAAAACTTTAACAATATGGGCCGGACAAGGAATTACCGTTTCTGAACGAAAGGCAGTAGTATATTCCGAGAATCCGATTATTAATGAGTCTTAGTGTTCTCGCCGCTACTCTACCCACACGATAACTGTTTACTAATAGAATTTTGCATGATTCACGTAAATAATTCTTATAAAGAATACCTAATTAATAATTATTATCGTAATACCAATGTTTGTTAATTAATACATAATTGGTCTCCAGAGAGTACTTGTAAAAATACCTTTTAATTGAACAGCTATAAATCAGAACTTAAAGATGTTTTCTGAAAACTATTTATCACACTATTAAATGTTGCATTACAACGCAATATCAAACAATTAGAAAGTGGGTAAAATCGGTCATTGAAAATGTTTTTAGTGCACACATACAGGGTCTGGCAGAAAGTATGAGTCGATTTTAATCTAGTGTCAAGTCTTAGAAATTACGAACTCTCGCTTCATAATTACAAGCTTTTATTTAACTTGCATGTTTGTTGGTTTGTGTGTTTGTTTGCAAGTCAATTTTGAACGACTTTCACGTATCCGATCGATTTGAAATTTTGTACACATGTATTCCCAATGACAATACATGAATAAATCGTTTTTAGAAATAAATTCAACCCCTAAGGGGTTCAAACAGGGATGTAGGGTTTTTTTTGACTAATCAACGCCCAGGCCAAATCGCTGAAGCTAGAAACTTGAAATTTGGACAGTTGGTTCCTTTTCTGACGTAAGCATTACTAAGAAAGGATTTTTCGAAATTCAACCCCTACGGGTGTCAAAAGAGGGTAAAATTTTGAAAAACTAAAATGAACAAAATAAATATGTATTAGTAAAAAAAACTTTTTAGAGACAAGCTTTTATTTAAATGCACTAAAAAGGAAAAAATAATTTTTAATAAGTTAGGTTCATAATTATAAAAGCGTGGGTCGTGACTAATAAACTATCAGAGTTCACGACCCACGCTTTTCTAATTATGAACCTAATTTATTAAAAATTATTTTTTCCTTTTTAGTGCATTTAAATAAAAGCTTGTTTTACTAATATTTTTTTGGGATAATGTTATCAGGGAACTGAGCAGAATATTTGTACTTATGACAGTTCTGCCCCAGGACTGTCCATGAAAAAAATAAATATAAATTGAATTTTCAATTTATTATAAAAACAATATTACATTGAAAATATTAACTGGTATACTAGGCCCAAATAACCCTGAGTGATGGTGGATTTAAAACATAAAAAAATAACTGTCATTCTGTTCGTCTGAGTATCACGCAAAAATATGTTGAAGCCGTTTTCTATGGCAGGCCCTGTACAACAAAATGAGGTATTGTATACAATTATTATACAATTTGATTAGTATAGTGTTGCATGCATAGAATGAGTTCAAAGTAGGGATTGGAATAATATATCTAGATTTATAGTTTTGTAAACAATTAAATTGGTTTTAGAATACAAAAATAATCTTTCTACTTCAAATTTTTTACATGTTTTCGTATTAATAATATATTTTTCAAAAAACGCGTGAGGCACTAGTAATTTACACATCCATGTAAATCGACATTTTTAAAACAATATTAAAACAAAACAACAACAAAAATGTAACATAAAATTATAAAAAATAAACAAAAAACTTTTTTAGTTGTACGGAGTCCTGTGCGCGCGAGTCGAACTCGCACTTGACCGGTTTTTTTTAAATCAATAATTAAAGACATTATTATTGTAATTTTATTAATTAGTAATTATAATTGCAGATGTTACGCGCCATGAACAATTAATGAATAAAATGTGTAACACGTCTTCATTATTTCCATATGTTTATTCAAATGGAACGACATACAAAATATAATGTGGGAAACTTTTAAAATAATTTCCGCAATATCAGTCAATAATATTTAAAAGTTGCTGAAATTTTTGAGTGGGTTTGAACTTTTAGGGTATGGACAATGACATGCCGAAGATGCCTCGATGAGCGCGGTTTAGGTCGAGGTCGCGGTCGCTACATCGATGTCACCTCTGAATGTCTCTTTAGCTGTTTAAACAGATGATGGGATTTACCTATAAATATTTATGATTTATGGGATTCGCATGAAACGGCGATTTGAAAAATTAGAAATATACACGTCTTGAAGACATAGGTAAGTATCGTCACTATTCTCGCTGCTATCACTCTTTATAAACCCACTAACCGCTACCCGTGGCTTCGCCCACGTATATTTCGATTTATGATTTATTATCCCCACCGCGAGAGATTCTCCCCCTGCGAAGCTAAGTCGAGCTGGTGGTGTTTATAATATTAGTATGATTCCACCTATACGCTAAAATGCAAAAGAATTTCAGAGTTTAAATACGTTTTATTACTATCCCATAGGAATTATCCCACCCCCGCGAGAAACTTATCAAAATAAAATATAGCCTATATCACTCAGCGAGTGTAGTTTTCTATTAGTGAAACAATTTTTAGAATCGGTTCAGTAGTCCCCCCCCTCCGAGAAGTAGTTTGTTTTTAGCTCGAACTATTGGTGGGATGCTTTTAGGTACCTTTCCACAATACAAGCGTTGTTTAACGTGGTTTACTCGTCCAGTAGGGGGTTAATTAAGCATTGACTAGATTCAAATAGTACCTACTGCTGCAAATATAATATTATGTAGATACCAGGTTATATAAATACTTATTGTTTAATTTTAAAAATAATAAATTTAAAAAAAATAATAAAATTCTAAGTTACTTAAATGTGTTGAATAGCAAACTAAAATTCAAATAATTTTTCAATGCGCTGAATCACAGTCACAGATAAGAAAACAAATAAAAAAATGAAATCTAACCTTCAATGACATCACCTTTCCTGCTATTTGTTTCCAGAGCTTTGTTGATAGATAATAATAATAGTTATGAATCCCAAATCAGCAAGAATATGATTTTTTAACTCTTTGATATATTAAGAGGAATCTAGCCCCCTCCCGGCTGCCTAAAATTTTATTGCATGCTTCCGATCTTATCTTTGACCCGATGATAGATTTTTTGCGTGAAATTAAAGTTAATGGTCCCCTTTTGAGGCACTGCAAGTAAAATTTTAAATTCAGGTCTCGCAACGCCAGTTTGAATATTGAGTGGTTTTTTACGTGCAACTCTACTAAAAAAGCTTTCAATATTTTAAAAAGTGCTTGCTAAAACAAAGTCCTCCGCCGTGTCCGTCTGTCTGTCTGATGCCCGATTTTTTCCGTAAGTTTTGAACGGATTTTGTTTCGGTTTCCACAATTAGATAGATTGATTCACGAGGAAGATTTAGATTATAATTGAAACTGGCTGGCCCGACTTCGCTCGGGTGAAAATCGGGAATAATCTCAGAAGACCGATTTCAATTTTTTGAAGTTATACTGCTTTGGCGCGTTATGGAAAAATGGTGAGAGCATGAATTTTTACGATGCGCGCGCATCGCATCACGAAAATTTAACACCATGAAATTAGTCGGAACTTCTGTATTCTCTTAATGAATTTAGTATGCTGCTGTCCATTTAGCTTTTAAAAATTATTTTACTAACTGACCATCAAATATTTATTAGCTATGTGTGAATAAAATTTCAAGAATTTGCTGAAAATTAATTTAAAAATTTGTACTTAATTTAAGAATTTGTACTTTTTAAACTGACGTTTTCATGTACACTTCGTATATTTTCGAAATAAATAATATTCAATTCAATTCAATTCATGATTATAATACCCTATTATATATAGCACTGCTAAGTAAGATTTACGTAGCGTAACGGATAGCACCGATGCGCCATACGTCTTGGGTTCGAATCTCAACACAAACAAACTTTTTTTAAATAAATAATTAGATATAAATATACAAACGTTTAGTTCTGGCACGCGGGATAACATTTTTGGAGTTAATTTTGTTTTGTTACGCCAAAGAAGTATAACTTCTGACGTGCGTACATAAGTACACACACACTCTTTTTTTCACTGTTCGATAGGTGATATACTTTGCACTAGGTAATGTTTAATCATAAATTCATAGCAACCGGGTGAACCCGGACCGGGCCGATAATCTGAAGACAAAAATAAACGAAAAAATCAACTTAACCGGTATTTCCTTTTGACCACTGATATTGTTTATTGGTATTTCCTTAAGACTTCCTTTTTTATATCAATTCATATACATTAATAAATAAACAAGTTCACCTTGATATCCACAGTTTGGTCATCGGCATATCGAAATGCAACGTATTTACAAACACCGAATAAACCTGAGGATAGGTAATCTCTATTTTACGTACTGGTTTATACACATTATTTATTATCGTCTGATTTCCCAATACATTTCGTTTGGATTTCCGTATTACATGAACGGAACCACACTTCGAAATTGCGATCGCAATGTCGCTGGAATTTGTAAATAAAAATCAACTATTCGCTATTAAATTTAAAGTGGCTGACATCTATAGTCGGTAACTGAAATTAATCCTAAGTAAAATAATCTCGAAAACAAATATGGCCGCTGCTGAATGTCAGAGCCTTAGACAATAAATAACAGCTAGTTACAGCTCCCTTTCCCATAGTCGCAATGTAAAAGTTGGCGTAGCTAGTCCATGGTTTTATAGGGTACGTTCGGTTTTACGCTCAGATTGATCGGAGTGCTCTAATACGTTCGAATTTAACATTTATATGTTCTGAAAGATCCCTATCCTGCGTTCGGTTTTAAGATCTGGAGCAGATCGAGCGCGCTCGATTTGCTCCGAGGAAAGCGAGCGAGCAAGCAGATTTAACCAACTTCAGAGCATTCATTTTAAAAATGAGCGGAAACCCTTGTTGTGAGAATGGATAAATTTCGAAGTTTATTTATATGAGGTAATTTTTCAATAGGTAAAAATACACGAATAATATTTATTCAAAGAATAGTAATAACCAATAAGTCTATATCGCACAGAATGATTAAATAAAATATTTATTATATCTATGGGTCGAAAAAATCAACAACCGGTAGTACTATTAATTTTAAAATAAAGTAATAAAAACGAAAAAAATTGTGAATCATGATTTATTATTATAACAATGTTGAATTAAATTAAAATGAGGAGCAATAAAGAATGTATTTCGGCTTTAGTAATAAGAATTTAACTTGCTGGGGCCATTTTATTCTGACGTTTGGAAAAATCTGCTAGATTACGTTCGGAATTGTTTAGATGGCTCGATTTGCTCGCTTGTCACGTGACCAAAAATCTGTTCGCTCGGCTCGATCAATCGAGCGTAAAACCGAACTTACCCATAGTTAAAGGTTAGAGCAGGATAGAGATTCGATTGTCGTGTTAAATGGACAAGGTCATCCTGCATAGAACATCACCAATGCTGCCACATACCTAATAGTTCGATTTAATTGCGAATAATTCAGTTCTAAAATTGTGGTCATAGTCCAGCAGTCAGGTACTTTTTACCTGGAAAGTATTCCGAAGTTAATGATATTTTGGTATGTTGTTTGTGGGTACTCTGTGGAGTAGAATCTGAGTTTCCGACCTCGATGACCCTATGCTAACGTGGGGGGAGCCGAAAAACCACGAAATTTTACCACCTTTTTTGCTTTTTTCGAAATCTTTCAGAAACGGTCGACTTAAGCAATTCTTTCATTATGTAATGTTTTAAAGAGGATCACATTTCCTACAATTTTCATTCCCAAAACTTTCTGTGGTACTAATGGTAAGCGCGCTGCAGCTTCTTGAAAATCACCCACTCCGCTTTTTGTAACCTTGGTAACCAATGTGTAAAAACTATTGAAAAGAACACATTTTAACCATTGGTTACCAAGGCTACAAAAAGCGCAGCGGGTGATTTTCAAGAAGCTGCAGCGCGCTTACCATTAGTACCACAGAAAAGTTGTGGGAATGAAAATTGTAGGAAATATAATCCTCTTTAAAACATTACATAATGAAAGAATTGCTTAAGTCGACCGTTTCTGAGAGATTTCGAAAAAAGCAAAAAGCGTGGTAAAATTTCGTGGTTTTTCGACTCCCCTCACGTTAGCACAGGGTCCTCGAGGTCGAAAACTCAGATTCTACTCCACAGAGTACCCACAAACAACACACCAAAATATCATTAACTTCGGAATACTTTCCAGGTAAAAAGTACCTGACTATTCGCGATTAAATTCAAAGTGACTGACCTCTATAGTCGGTAACCGAAATTAATCCTAAATAGGATGATATCGAAAACAAATGTGACCGCTGCTGAATGTCAGAGCCTTAGACAATAAATAACAGCTAGTTACAGTTCCCTTTCCTATAGTCGCAATGTAAAAGTTAGCGTAGTTAGTCCATGGTTGTATAGTTAAAGGTTAGAGCAGGATGGAGATTCGATTGTCGTGTTAAATTGACAAGGTCATCCTACATAGAACATCACTCATGCTGCCACATGCCTAATAGTTCGATTTAATTGCGAATAGTTCAGTTCTGAAATTGTAGTCAGTGTATTTATAGTTTCACAACGGAATATATAAGCGGCACAGTTTTTATGCATGGGAAAATCTAAGAACGTGTATGCTTTACATTGTTTTATTGCTTTTCAACTCAATTAAGTTTATATTCCAAGTCTTCATGGTTTCCGGGCTTGTGGCCGTGGTCCGGTGGTATTTCTACCTGACGTTTCGTCTACAACTGCAGTAGACATTCTCAAAGGCGATGTGGCAGCGATCGAAGTGTTCTCCAATTGGCGGTTCACAGGTCAGTGTGAGCCGCCAAGGAGGACACTTCGACCGCTGCCACATCGCCTTTGAAAATGTCTACCGCAGTTGTAGACGAAACGTAAGGTAGAAATACCACCGGACCACGGCCACAAGCCCGGAAACCATGAAGACTTGGAACAATGCTGGCCGTGAAAGCTTGCACACCTGGATAAGTTTATATTAGTTGCTGCCTACAATTTCCGAACTGGTCTATAGTAATCTAGTCTATGTTACTTTTGCAGTTCTTATTATGTCGATGTTGTGTGGTGGAACAAATATTAAGTCTATAGTCGGGCCGCTTAACAGATGGAGCAATGAAAACGCATGATCACTGTATGATCACCGCGTGCAAAGTAGGTACCTGATTGGTTACTACGTTCGGGAACGAAACTATATATGCGAAGGCCACGCCTGCGGCGCAAGTTATTCATGTGCTTTTCACGTGATCACTCCATCTGTTAAGCGGCCCGACTATAATACAAAAATAATGACAATTTTTTTAAATTCCCCCACTGGTAAAATTCACTGTCGGTTGGTAACTACAGAAAGTTAATAAAGCATATTCCTAATTCTTCGCGTTTTTGTTTAAAAAAAAACTTTTTAACAAAAAAAAAACCTTCAAAAAGCCACCAAAAAGAGGAAAATATTGAAATTTTGAGGTCTGCGCCAATTTAATAAAATATGAAGTCGTTAAAAAGTATAGTATAATAATAGTGATTAATATCTTCTTTTTAACCAACTTCATATTGTATTAAATTGGCGCAGACCTCAAAATTTCATTATTTTCCTCTTTCTAGTGGCTTCTTGAAAGATGTTTCTTTGTGTTAAAAGTTTTTTATTTTTTACTTTTTAGCGTCAAAAAGTGACATTTACCTTAAAGGAATTACACGCCGTTACTCCCTTTTATTAAACCGACTTTCTTACGCTGTCTGATGTGTCAAAAAGTGACATTTACCTTAAGGATCACACGCCGTTACTAACTTTTATTTAAATCAGCCGAACTACTGAACCGATTTTGATGAAATTTCTATGGGACTAATCTGAAAGTATATCCTTTCAAATAAAAAAAAAAATTCCAAATCGGTTTATAAATGACGGAGTTCTGAGGTAACAAACATAAAAAAAAAATACAATCGAATTGAGAACCACCTCCTTTTTTTGAAGTCGGTTAAAAATAAGAATATTTTGTAAATATATATAAATAAATACATAAATCCGCTAGGCGCTTGCATGCGAGGAAGGGGTCACACTAACAACCGACCAAAATGTCGTTCTTGTGCTATCAACCGAAAATACCGTTCTTATAGTTACTCGGCGAGTAAAAAAATTAATCCCATTACTTTTATGCCACACCTCGTAGACAGCCAGACAAGACAAACTAGTTGAAAATGTAGCACCCCGTACCTATACAATATGCAAAATATTTAAATTTTATCAACTGTTCTTAATCTTAACAGTTATTTTAATTACGCTTGAAAAAAATTACAGTTATTTAAGATAAAAAGTACAACTAGTTATCTAAAAATATTATAAGAAGAAAATAATAATAATAATAAACGGATTGTTTTGTTTGAGACATACCTAAAAATGTAACAAAACAACGTCAAAATAATTACAGATTGGTAATTAAATCTTATCTATTAATTAATTATTATAAGTAAGTCTTTTACTCGGTAACTCCATTAAACACCTATAGAAATTCCTATGTGTAATACAAGGCCAGTTTACATCGAATTGTTATCAAACAAATTAAATTAACAAGAAAATGAGTGACAGACATTCAAGAAAACTCATTTAATAAAATCCTTGCCGTTTAAAATCGATTTAAAATGGAATATTAAAAAATAACCACAAAAAAACAACATTTTTAAAGTGAACTGAAGATTGTAGGTAATGATAACCAATTTGTTGTGGGATACGTCCATATCCCACAACAAATTGGTTATCGTCACATATAATATGGACATTAAAAATCAACACATTGTAGGTAATGATGCGAGTGTTATTTGTTAGTGTTATGACAAAAATGTCAAGAAACGAACGTTACTACTTATTATTATATACAGCCTTTAGTGTCGTTTCACACTATCAGGTTTGGCCGGTCAGGTTTTAAATCTGAAGAAAATCGGATAAGTATAATAGCGCATTTGTTATGCATTCTTCAAGCAAAATTTTTTTTTTAGAATTAAAATTTTTATATCAAATACTGCACTTATTGTTATTTTTAACGAATCGCTAGAATAATTATTTGTTTTTCACTCGAAATTTCTACTTTCAAAAATACGGATAAGTATAATAGCGCATTTGTTATACATTCTTCAAGCAAAAATTTTTTTTAGAATTTAAATTTTTATATCAAATACTACACTTATTGTTATTTTTAAGGAATCGCTAGAATAATTATTTGTTTTTCACTCGAAATTTCTACTTTCAAAAATACGGATAAGTATAATAACGCATTTGTTATACATTCTTCAAGCAAAATTTTTTTTTAGAATTTAAATTTTTATATCAAATACTGCACTTATTGTTATTTTTAACGAATCGCTAGAATAATTATTTGTTTTTCACTCGAAATTTCTACTTTCAAAAATACGGATAAGTATAATAGCGCATTTGTTATACATTCTTCAAGCAAAAATTTTTTTTAGAATTTAAATTTTTATATCAAATACTACACTTATTGTTATTTTTAAGGAATCGCTAGAATAATTATTTGTTTTTCACTCGAAATTTCTACTTTCAAAAATACGGATAAGTATAATAGCGCATTTGTTATACATTCTTCAAGCAAAATTTTTTTTTAGAATTTAAATTTTTATATCAAATACTGCACTTATTGTTATTTTTAACGAATCGCTAGAATAATTATTTGTTTTTCACTCGAAATTTCTACTTTCAAAAATACGGATAAGTATAATAGCGCATTTGTTATACATTCTTCAAGCAAAAATTTTTTTTAGAATTTAAATTTTTATATCAAATACTACACTTATTGTTATTTTTAAGGAATCGCTAGAATAATTATTTGTTTTTCTCTCGAAATTTCTACTTTCAAAAATACGATCGAAAGGCTGGGAACGCAGAGAACATCTACATTTAAAAATAATTACAGATTTCGCGCCATTTATTTTCAAAAACATGTTTATTGTTCTTTTTTTCTATGCTAACATTGAAAAAGAAACATTCTCCCACAATTTAAATTAAATTAGCATTTCATATCTGATTAAAATTAACCTTAATACGAAGACGTTTGCATAAAATATACGGAAATAAGTCAGTTTTACAAATATACTTAATTCACGTTGGACCGATTTAAGTAAAATTTATATAAGAATCATCCCAAGGTATGCCCTATTAAATAAAAACAAATCATAAAAGTCGGTCATCATAAAACGGTCGTGTTATAGTTTCTGAAAAAATACAAGGGAAACACAGAACTTCCTTTTATTGAAGTCGGTTAAAAATAAGGATGAGCAATTAGTATAAAGCACGTCGGGGATCCCGCACGCGATTTTGTGAGTTAAATTGGTGTACGCTGGCTAAACTATAAGAGATATACAGTTAAATCATGATATCTAAGAGATTTGTTGCTTTTGATCATTTCGTTGCCAATCCAAAATTGACCCGGGCGAAGCCGGGCTTGAAAGCTAGTTAGTAGTAATAGGGGCCGATTTAGACAGACAGCGATTTAGACGTGGTATTTTATTTTCTTTTCTTCTGGTCTTGTGTTTGAAAAACGCACACGGATGTGCCAAATCTCTGCTAAAATACGTACGTGAAAAACGCACCCGCACGTGACAAATAAACGCACGTACTTGAAAAAATTTCACTTCCGTGTGCGTTTTTCACGTCCGTGTGCGTTTTTCACGTCCGTGTGCGTTTTTCACGTCCGTGTGGGTTTTTCACGTACGTGTTTTAGCAAAGATTTGACACATCCGTGTGCGTTTTTCCAGTGACTATAGGATTATTCTTTCACTCAACGGTTTTTCAAACACAAGACCAGAAGAAAAGAAAATAAAATACCACGTCTAAATCGCCCCTTTTACTACTCTAGTCGCTTTATAAAAATAGATAAAATAGTACTCACTCGTGGTAAAATTTCGTGATGTGTAAGCGACGCTTTCTTTAGAATCGAAGACGGTGTAAACCTGAACTTGATATGAAGCTCCGGGTGTCAAGTCCTTGATTGTATATGGCAATTCATTTTGATCAATCGAAAACGACTGAGTCTTCTGCGATCCTGATAACGGTAACAGATTCATCTTGTAACTTGTGTAACCGCCTTGGACGGGCGGATTCCATGATACCATCGTTGACTTCCCATTTCGAATGATGACCGATAAATTCGATGGCGGATCCGGGGCTGTCGTTATGCTCACCGTCCATGTCAACTGATCGAACGATGTTGAATTCGAATAGTACAACCAGAAATCGTACTTTGTTCCCGGTAATCCTTGAGAGAATTTAAGTTTGTCACCGATATCTTTCGATTTTATTGTTGTGTTCGGTGCGGGATGACCGTAAGGAGGTGTGTAATCGAGTCGGTACGTGATTCCATCTTGTCCTAAATTTCCGGGGATTTCAATGGCCAGATCGGCGCATATTGCAAACTGGAAAACAAACGCGATTTTAGTATCTAGTTAAAAATCGGCACCAACTCTGTTTGTACACAATAGCTACTATTAGGGCTCGTTCAAACACAGCGGAAGCCGCGCGTTTTGAATCGCGGAAAAATCTACTGACTTCAGACAGCCGCGTGCGGATATGCAGGATATACACCTCATTTCAAAGATGCGAACGTCGAAGAAGCAATGTATTTGTATTTGTTCACACGTTCGAAACGCGCGGTCTCCACAAAGCAACTAAGCGCCGTCAGGCGTCACGGCACGCCTGACGCCATTAGTAATAGGACCGCGCAGACGCCGCATGGTTCTATTTTCCGGCAGTCGAGTGGCGGCAGCCGCGCGGGATTCAAAGATGGAAGTCGAAGAAGCAATGTGTTTGTAAGTTGTTCACACGTTCGAAACGCGCGGCCTCCGCAAAGTAACTGAATGCCGTCAGGCGTCACGACACGTCTGACGCCATTAGTAATAGGACCGCGCAGACGCCGCATGGTTCTATTTTCCGGCAGTCGAGTGGCGGCAGCCGCGTGGGATTCAAAGATGGAAGTCGAAGAAGCAATGTGTTAGTAAGTTGTTCACACGTCCGAAACGCGCGGCCTCCGCAAAGCAACTGAACACCGTCAGGCGTCATGGCACGCCTGACGCCATTAGTAATAGGACCGCGCGGACGCCGCACGGTTCTATTTTCCGGCGGTCGAGTGGTGGCAGCCGCGCGGGATTCAAAGATGGAAGTCAAAGAAGCAATGTGTTCGTAAGTTGTTCACACGTCCGAAACGCGCGGCCTCCGCAAAGCAACTGAACGCCGTCAGGCGTCACGGCACGTCTGACGCCATTAGTAATAGGACCGCGCGGACGCCGCACGGTTCTATTTTCCAGCGGACTAGTGGCAGCAGTCTCGCGAGTTGATGACCCGCATGTATGGACGAATATAAAGACGCTAATGTAAATAAGCTTCGCGCGGTTGATCCGCGCATTTTGCGTCCGCGTGGATTAATTCCGCCGTATTTGAACTAGCCCTTAATATCACGAGTTTATAAAACGGTTATCCCAGAACCAACTGGGCCGATTTTGATAAAACTTGTTCGTTAGTTGTATAATCGTGAATACTATACATATAAGTATCTAGAGGGCAATGTAGTCTAGTGGATAGCGTACTTGGTACCAGCCTCTAGACTAGACTGTCGTGGGTTCGAATCCCACCTGCGCTCATGAATGTTTTGTGATGTTATTTGGTTTTAAGTTAGTTGTTATTTAATGTAATTTAAGACGCTAATGACCTAAGTTGCGACGCGTCTATAATCCACAATAAATAAAATAAATATAAGTATCTATCAAATTTATAGGTCAAATATTGTCCAAATGCGACCGGAGAACACAAAAAAATTGTCTACTTTGCGGGGCCCCACGTCAGTCTTTTTTTTATGACTCTACTCGATTATAGACATAGAGGATAGGACAGTGAGCTCCCTATTCTAACCATAGGCACAAAAATGACAGAAAGAGAAAGCTATTGTAGACAACTATCATTCATTTGGATAGTTTTGTGGAAAATGTTTTTAAAAAAATGTATCTACAGAATTTATCTGATTTTGGTGTTTTCTATTTTTCTGGATATTGGAAAAGTGGATTGATATAAAAATATATTGTTAATTTATTATCCCTCCCGCGAGAAATTCTCCCCCTGCGAAGTGAAGTATGATTTATTATCCCCCCTGCGAAGCGAAGTCGAGCTTAAAATCACTTGGAAATAGTTTGCATTAACGGTTGTAACAAAGTTTGCTGTTGGTCAGATGTTTGACCTTATTTTTTTGGTGCAGTGGAAGCTTGTAAAAAAATATCAACGGCCCGTAGGAAGAACAATTTTATTTTAGAGATCTCCAAATAACACGTAGATACAGTAACATTTAAAAATACAATACAATACGATTAACACACTAATGAAATGCAAAAAACTATAACACACAATTAACTTTACTGTGGAATAAAAACGATTCGGCCACAGTGTTAATTGGTGTCTTCAAAAAAATTAAGCTGCCGACGGCTTGAAATTTTAAAACCAACTCTCTGATTTTATGAAAGGTATTTTTTGAATTTACAGTAATGAGGTGTTATATAATTATTTTTTGTATAGTATTAAATAATTACGGCAAAACCAACAGTGGCGTGCAACAAAAAAATCAAAAAAAATAACAAATAATAATTGTAACATCTTAATGTTACAGCCACCCTTGCTTGACAAAAAAAAAAAAAAAAATGAACTTGAGTATGTTATTTTTTTTTTTTTTTATATATTAAATTTTTTTTTTTTTCCTAATATAATAAATTATTATCAAAACGCTGGTGATACGGCCGGAGATGCTGGATATGAACCCTATAGGTTTTGCGAGTACGATCATCTCGAAGCAGAACCGACACCGGTGACGTGAATCTGAGGATTCTTCTTGGTTCAGACCACCTAGGTAAAAATTTCTTCCCCTGATTGTCTGAAGACGCTGGGGCCAAGTTTCTTTGCAGAACCAACTGACCTTCATGAAATTGATGCTCGACAGGATGGCGTTGATCATAATAGCGTTTCCGTCTTGCAAAATTGGCATCTAGAGATCGTTTCACTTCGTCTGCGGTCGGAACTCTGTCATGCGTTATTAATTTACCTACGTCCCATTGGTTATCAAGAGGTCTATTAAGTTCTCGTCCCAAAAATATTGAGGCCGGAGATGATCCTGTAGCTTCATGTGGCGAATTGTTTAAGGAGAAACATAACCACTTCATCATAGTGTCCCATTTTTTATGTCTCTCAGCGCACTGTTTTAAAATAATTGCCATACTGGCAACTATGTTGCGGTTGACTCGTTCAGACATATTTGGAGCAGGATTATATGGCGACGTATTTATACGTTTGATTCCAAATCTTAAACAATGGTCCTTAAAAGACTTACTCGTGAAGCATCTAGCGTTGTCACTCACAAGTTCCTTGGGTGGTCCATATCGACACCACAGTTCGTCAAGTTTACAAGTTGTTGCTTCGGTTGTAGCTTTGGTTAGGGGGAAAATTTCTACCCACTTGGAAAAACCATCGACTAAAACTAAAACATAACGTTTTCTGCTGCTTGACATTTCCAAAGGGCCAATATGGTCGATAAAGACTCTCTCCCAAGTTGCTGTTGGAACTTTCGCGGCCATCGGACCTCCTTGGTGAAGATTTGATGCCTTGCAGCGTTGACAAAGGTCGCATGACCTTACATAATCCTTGACCTCCTGATAAAGACCACACCACCAAAACCTTCGGGCGACGTCTCTGTACGTTTTTGTAATCCCCGGGTGTGCGCTCATATTTACATCGTGATAATAATACAACACCATTTTCCTAATTGATTCTGGAACAAAAATTCTCACCAGCCTTCGTTTACCAACATGGCGCACCAAAACTCCGTTCTTTATGTCAAAGTTTTTTACATTCTCTCCAGCGAGTATTCGCTGGCGAACGCCTTGACAAAATCGATCAGATTTTTGATGATCCTTAATGGAAGTAAACGATTGCGGGATATTGGTTAATATGTTCAAAACATTGTCATTTGTACAGTTAACTTTCATGTTGTCATTTTCCGGACTATCTTCATCATTTTCACTGGAAAATAGACGCGATAAGGCGTCGGCCACAGTGTTGACTCTTCCGCCTATGTGAATAATGTCAAAATCGAATTTTGATATTTCTAAAATCCAACGTCCGACCTTTCCAAGTTGACGTTTGTGGCTAGCTAACCAAGATAGAGCTCCGTTGTCTGTCTGTAGCACGAATTTGCGACCTAGCAGGAAATCTTGGAATTTTCTGAGACCGAATACCATGGCTAAGGCCTCACGCTCGTACGTGGTATAGCGTTGTTCGGCAGGAAGAAGCTTCTTACTGGCGTACTGTACGGGATGAAGTCCATCAGGATAGTTCTGAAGAAGAACAGCGCCGACTGCAACTATGCTGGCGTCAGTTCTCAAAATAAATTGCTTATCAAAATCCGGAAATTTAAGAACTGGTGCAGTGGTTAGACTATTTTTCAAATCATTGAAAGCCTTAAGATGATTTTCCTGTAGCACGAACTTAACTCCGGTCTTCTTCAAGCAATTTAACGGGCCTGCAATTTCTGCATAATTTTCAATAAATTTGGCGAAAAATGCCGTCATTCCCAGAAATGATCGGAGTTGTTTTATGTTTCGTGGAGCTTCTAGATTTTGAATTGCTTGGACCTTTTCTGGATCTACCTGTATTCCTTGATGACTAATAACGTGACCCAAAAATTTTAGGCGAGACATAGCGAACTGTGACTTGTTAGGATTTGCCGTTAATCCCGATTTTCTTAGCCTCTCCAGCACAATATTTAAATGTTCCAGGTGTTCTTCAATGCCGCGGCTGTGAACGAGAATATCGTCAAAATATGGAATGACGAAGCGGTATCGAAGATCGCTGAACAAGTCGGTGATTACTCGGTTCAATGCGCTAGGAGAAATAGCGAGACCAAATGGGCAATGAGTAAAACGATACTGACCCAAAGGCGTTACAAACGCTGTAATATCTCTGGAGCGTTCTGTGAGAGGAATCTGGTAGAATGCGCTCGTGAGGTCAATAGAAGAAAATACTGATGATCCGTGCATGGTCATAAACATGTCGTCCATTCGTGGAGAAGGAAAAGCGTCAAATATTATCTTTTTATTAAGCTCTCTGTAATCAACACACAGTCTATGTGATCCGTCTTTCTTATTGATAAGAAATGCGGGTGAAGCATAAGGTGATATGCATGTTTCGATAACGCCGTTTTGAATAAGCTTGTCTATGTGCTCTTGCATTATGATGGCTTTGAATGGAGTTAGCGGATATGGCGCCTTTCGAACTGGCTTATTGTCTTGAAGTCTGATCGACATCGTATATAGATCCGTGTGGCCGATATCTTCGGTCAGAACATCTTGATATTGGTTCTTGATATCTTGAAGAATATTTGCTTGGGATAAATTGAGCTGGAATGGTTGATCAACTAAAAGAGCGAGTGTAGCAGGGTTACTGGGAGATTTAAAAATTAACGGAGTAGTATCACTGGCAATGGAAAAGGTCAATTTATTGTTGTGAAAATCAAGAATGGCTCTCATATGGAAAAGGGTAGAGTTTCCAATGATGATAGGAACTGACAATTTTGGAATAATTAAAAAGGAAATCTTCCACGTCAGATGTCCAATCTTGACAATCGTAGTAATGGATTTTCTAATTTGAATACGGCGACCATCTGCTGTAGTAGCAAAGGAAGAAATTTTTTCAATTCGAGACTTTTTAAACTCTTTTATCTTCTCTACAACCGAAGTATGAATGTAATTTGTAGTAGCTCCCGTATCAATGAGGCAATGATAGGAATCGTGATGGATTTTAATTGAAATGAAGGGTAAGGTAAACAACGAGGTTTCATTTGATTGGTTTAAATTATGTTTAGTCAGGAGAATATAAGGTTGATTTTCTGGGGAAATAATAAGCTTATTTCTCCTGAAGTAAGTCAGTTTTTTGGATTTTTATTTTTAATTGTAGTAGCTGGATTAATTCTAGTGCCAGCGTCGACAACTTGTATAGAAAGTTCCTCACGTTGTTTCGCTGCGTGTAAGCGTGCTTGAGTTTCTTCTATGTGTCTTGCGGTATATCGGAGCTGTTGTACAGATTCTGGCATTTGAAAGTTTTTCAGATTTAATAATGTAGTATAATTTGCGTTGGCCCATATTTGAAGTATAAGGTCTTCAGTATATGTGCATCCAGGGCAGAAGCATTTGCAAAAATATCATTTATATAATTTTTAAATGATTCATTTTGGCGTTGACTTCTTCGAACCAAATTATTAATTAACTGATTCTTCATTACCGGTGAAATAAATTCTGAAAGTAGTGCCTTCTTAAGTGTAGACCACGATGAAAGATTTTGCACTGCTGAAGCCCACCATATACGAAGATCATCGTGCACGATATTTAGTAGCGACCTTAGTAGTGTAGATTCTGACGATAATTTGAGATCTACAACATTTTGAACTTCTTGAATGAATTTAACAAGTTCAATTGGATCGTTACCAGAACAATGCGGAATTTGGGATGTAATGTCTCTCGCATCAACTCGATAATAACAAAGTGGAGGAATTTCATTATACGATGCCTTATTAGCCATAAGTGTTAGATAATCGACCTTATCTAACAGTGCTGCCGTCATTTGCATATGTGTTGCGGTAGCTTTGGCCATTGGCGATGGCTGATCTGTTGTTGATGACGTTGTTGTGGGTACAGAATTTGAAGTTGTAGATGCTGAATTTGATTGTGGTTCACCTGTGACCGTTGAAATCATTACTGATGATATTGGATTCATTTGAAGTTGTGTAACCTGTGTAAGCGTATCTGATTGCATCATTGAGACTATAGGACGATAATGAATTTCTTGTAAACTAATGTTGCTAGATGTAAAATAATTCAATTCTTGCGAGGCTTCATTTTCGTCAGAAGTTTTAGCATTACGAAGTGTCTTCTTCCTTTCATTAGATGTCATTTTATTCTTCAGAAGTTTCAGTTACACAGATTTTTTTTTCAAAACTACGCTCGGTTACCATATGTAACAAAGTTTGCTGTTGGTCAGATGTTTGACCTTATTTTTTTGGTGCAGTGGAAGCTTGTAAAAAAATATCAACGGCCCGTAGGAAGAACAATTTTATTTTAGAGATCTCCAAATAACACGTAGATACAGTAACATTTAAAAATACAATACAATACGATTAACACACTAATGAAATGCAAAAAACTATAACACACAATTAACTTTACTGTGGAATAAAAACGATTCGGCCACAGTGTTAATTGGTGTCTTCAAAAAAATTAAGCTGCCGACGGCTTGAAATTTTAAAACCAACTCTCTGATTTTATGAAAGGTATTTTTTGAATTTACAGTAATGAGGTGTTATATAATTATTTTTTGTATAGTATTAAATAATTACGGCAAAACCAACAGTGGCGTGCAACAAAAAAATCAAAAAAAATAACAAATAATAATTGTAACATCTTAATGTTACACGGTGTCACAAAAATAAACATTCAACCTAACCTATTTATGCGCGAGACGTACTTTAAAATTGACATATCTTTTTTATTTGTCAACCGATTTAAATGAAACAAACACTGAATGTTAGCCCAAGCTTATCTCAATATACATCACTGAAAACCACATCCAAATTGGTTCAGCCATTGTGGAAATTAGCGTGGTCACACAGACAAACATTATTATATAGATCTTCAAATGAATAAAATTGTAGTCAAAATATTTCCTAATAAACTTTAAATCAACATTTTTTAAAAATTAACAAAAAATTTCAAAGTTGATCAAGGTTTATACGCGCTCAAAAAGTCTAAAAATGTACTCTTAGACCACCAAATTTTAAAAATGTTTACAGGGAAGATCCTCCCATTTCCCGTTTCATTTTGGGAGGTTTTCCATACCCCTCAAGCCCCTGGTTATCCCATCGTCTCGCCCCCGCCCTAGAAAAATTCCTTGTAGCATTCTATAGATTGGACTCATACGATATTCTACTCATCCACTAGGAACGCTTTTTTGGGGAACTCCCCCCTGTACCGCCTCGTTTCATCTCACAGAGAAACGCCATTGCACCACACCGCGAAAAACTCTTCCCCTATGTCCATAAACATAGAAATCTAGTGACGTAGTACAAGCGAGTGGGGTGGTTGCTGTTAAGGAGGGCGGTGAGGAAGCAAGTGTGCCCACATTCTATTGGTCGCTTCAGTTGCGCAGGCGCTGTACGAGCAATTGAGCATGCGCAAAGACGCGGCCAATAGAACGTGGGCACATGCATAGCATGGACATATCCATAAGATAGGCATGCAGCCTCCCCTGAATGGCTTCGATATCTATGCCTGTAAGAAACTCTCCACTCCGCGAGGATTTGTCTAAAAAATCACCAAAAAACGTGTGTTCATTCTGTAGAATTTTACCGTTAAAAATAAACAAAAAAATATCAAACTTGTTGCTAAAGGTTTCTTTATTTCTGCAGACTACCCTGCGGGCGCCTATGCTTCATATTAAATCATAATCAGTGTTTAGACTTTAACGGTTACACAATCGATTTAAAAGGACAAAACAAAACACAGGTAAAAGTGTTAGGTGTATAATAGCACATGACATCATTGGGGAACATATGTCACTTGCAAAAAAAGAACAGAAACAGTGAAATTAAATAACACATACCTGACAAAAATTAATAAAAAAAGCAAAGCCAACAATCACACTTCGTGAATATTTCATAAAAATACACAGCCGTTTAGATGTCATAGTTTAAAAAAAAATATGTCCTAGATTAAAAGAAATTATAGAAATTATCGATGCAAACACGACATATGAAAGGCACTTTTTTTTAAATTTATAGTTTAAAACAACACAACATTTTGAAAATAAAAAATAACACATAACATAATATCAAATCATTTTAACACAATCATTTTTAATAAAATGTTTTGGTTGATATCTACAAATGTCAAACTTTCACACCAGCCATGTTCACTACACAATGCAACAGTATGTTGTATTGTACACACATACGTCATACATTCGATTCGGAACGATTCGGTAGTATTTTGGGGGTCGATACTATTTTTAACAAAATTTTAATCTGTTGTATTTTCTCTGTTCCACTGTTAGAAGCATCGATTTTTTTTTAAATATCCATAAATAAAAAGTAGGCGTTAACCTTGAACACGCCGGTATAAATTTATTGTCATAATTTTGCAAAATAATATTTCTCAAAAGAATCAGTACGTTCTAAATGAATAAAACGATTCTGAGTTGTTAAGTTTACTGTGTTCTCACGGATTTTGTTTTTATCATGGAGAATGTTTTTTATGGTAACTTCCAAGGAGGATGTTTCATGCATATGGCATCGAAGATCATATTACAAATTTATTATACGGATTGTGTATCAAAAAATGATAACAATGACGTCAAAGAACAGATCGTGTAACGTCGAGACTTAATTTGAACTACCATGCATTTAAAAAAAGTTTTTTTTGAGTTTTTTATGCCACGTTAATATGCGTGGTGTAGTCTAGCGGTGAAGGCACAGAACACATCGGTAAAGGATGAAAAAACAATACGCCTTGGTTTCAAAATTTCTTTAAAACGTTTAGCACTGTTCTTAGCGACATCTATTGCATATCGAAGTATTTGTTTAACTCTATACTGCCGCTCTAGCGTCGAACTTTTGTACTAATATGTGCTGAGTTGAACATGATCGCTATAGAGAGCGCTCAAAAAAGTTATTCTTTATTACAAGTGGTTTTTAACCATGCACATAGAAATCTATAGAGACGAATTATATTTTTTATTTTATTGTAGATTATAGATGCGTCGACAACTTAGGTCATTAGCGTCTTAATTACATTAAATAACTACTTCCTTAAAACTAAATGACATCACAAAACATCCATGAGCGGAGGTGGGATTCGAACGTACGACAGTGTAATCCAAAGGTTGGCTACGCTAACCGTTACACCACACTGTCCTCAAAGAGACGAATTATAAAGTATCTCTTTAAACGAGGGGGGAGCCATTCAGGGGAGGGTGCATGCCATGTCCATGCTATGCATGTGCCCACGTTCTATTGGCCACATCTTTTGTACATACTCAATTGCGCCAGATGCAGGCGTCCGCGTCTTTGCGCATGCTCAATTTCTCGTACGACACTTGGGCAACTGAAGCGACCAATAGAATGTGGGCACATTTGATTCCTCACCGCTCCCCTTAACAATAATCCCTCACTCGCTTGTACTACATCCCTAGATTTCTATGTCTATGTTTTTAATTTTTATGCAAATTGTAAATGCCATATTATTCGGAAAAGCTGCGATTACTTTGGCTTTTATAAAAGCCGCTACTATCATAATTTTAAAATCCCTCTTTCTAAATAGGTACAATAATTTGCGTTGGTACTTAATATATTTTGAGGCGAAATAAATTTTTTGGAAATTTCAACGATTGGTAAAAAAACTTAGTTTGATGAAACTGTTCTCCAATTTTCAATACTTATACATTTTTGTCCAAAATCACTGAGGTAAAAGGTATAGAGAAGCTATACCGTATACAACTTATACAAAGTTGAAGCCGGGCCTGACGTCACAGGGCTGAGTAAACATGGCGGCAAAACACGGGTTGCATTGGGAATATTATTCTCTTCTTCTTCTCCTCCCCACATATAAAATGAGGGCCGAGTACAAATGGCGACTTGCTTCACTTTTATATGCTTGTAGCGCCTCCATAAACTTTTTTACCTCAGTGTCCAAAATATGTTTTGTCGAATTAATTATTAGGTACTTATATATAGCTCGAGCGATCTATTAAAAACACGGATAGGTATATGCGATTTGGTGTAAACCATCTTTATATGAAAAATCTTATACTACGAGGAAATTCTACATATAAAATATTATGATTTTGGAAATTTGAATAGTTTCTGTAGCCCTAAAAATAACAAAACGAAACGATATAATATACAATCAATACACCAATATATGGAGACTTCAACGATCAGTAAGAAAGGTAAAAAAATTGATAACGCTTAATAGTTCGCTATTTTCAACGAATATTTTTTTGTTGGAAAATTTTTGCTTTTTAAAAAATTGAGATACATAAAAATTGCTTTATTTATAGTACGATGGGTATCTTCTATGACAGAATATATTGTGTTAAAACGATATCTAATAAAATAGCTATACCTCTTACCGTTTGTGAGTAGACGGACGGACGGACAGACATCGTAGGCTCATGAAATATGAAACGAACTATAAAATTATTGCTACTTTATGCGTGTCTGTCTATTTTCCCTTCCAGAGGTCTTTGAAGTGAAACTTCTTTAGCGAGAAGTGCAAGTGATTCGTAATGACCTCGACACAAAAAATCAAACATGACACGAAAAATCAAAAAATCAAAAATGACAGAACTCGGGCCAAGATAGCTGCGTGTATGTATACCGTGTATAAGGTTGCACGTTCGCGACGCGCTTGGAGTAATACGAAATATTAAATTTTTGTTTTTTTTGTTTTTTTTTCTTTTATTTATTTTCTTTATTTATTATTAGAAATAATAAATTGAAAAAATGTAGGTAGGTATACAGGGTGTTGAATCGTTTTGCGGGTAATAGGGATTTAACCCGTAAAATCAAACTTTTGCGATTTCCTGCTTCCCTAACTATTTTAGGAAAAATATCTTCGAATAAAAGTTTTAGAACATAAAATTCTGCATCTAAATCATTAAACAAAATTAATTTTGCATGCTTTGTGACGGCGGAAATTTGATATGAAAATGTCAAAATTACCTCAAAAACAGATACTTAGCGATAGCCATGGCACTTGAATAAAATGATGGCGTTTTAGCTATCAGAATAATTTCTAATCATTTTGTTCAAGTTTCATGGCTATCGCTATCTGTTTTTGAGGTAATTTTGACATTTTCATATCAAATTTCTGTCGTTAAAAAGCATGCAAAATTAATTTTGTTTAATGATTTAGATGCAAAATTTTATGTTCTAAAACTTTTATTCGAAGATATTTTTCCTAAAATAATTAGGGAAGCAGGAAATCGCAAAAGTTTGATTTTACGGGTTAAATCCCTATTACCCGCAAAACGATTCAGCACCCTTTATATATTTTGGCGCCCAACGTGGGGCGCCAAACTACAATATTATTATTAAATTCGCATGGTTGACGAAGACAAAAGAAATGTCATTTTAATCGTGCGCTTATGTGGGTGAGGCACACACTTGCCTTTTTTCGTACCTCCCGATGAGACAGAAGGTTAAAAAATTCGGCATGGTGTTTCTTAAACTTGAAAAATTCGAAAAGGGACCGAAAACGATCTCACACTTACCTTATTTTTAACTTCCCGTTGGAAATTATTGTAATGGGTCCGAAAATCGAAATCAAAATGTATAACAAATTTTTATGTTTCAAGGTCACTACACTATTTTTACACTATTTTTAGAAAGATGTCTGTGTGTGTGTGTACGTATGTACGTACGTACGTATGTGTCCATTTCTTTCTAAGACGAAATCTCGAGAATGAAAAATGATTTCGACTACGTTAGGGTGCCAATCGACGCGTATTGACGTAAATATGATCTGAAAGAAATTTTTTCAAAATCGGTTAAGCCGTTCTTTTTCAAAATCGGTTAAGCCGTTCTTTTTTCTTAACCATAAATAGACTCCGAAATAGTAGATTTTACACAATATCTCGCGAATAAAAAATTATATCGACTTCGTAAGGGTGTCAATCGAGGCGTGTTAACATTATTTTGATCCGACATAAATTTTATAAAAATCGGTTCAGTTTTTTTTTTTTTATTATTGTTGAAAATAAATAATAATTATGTTTTAATGATTAAAATGATTACTTTTCTGTGTAATATCTAATTAAATTATTATTATTAAATATTTATTAAAGTGGGAAGTTCGTCGTGTCAAGGGTCGCACTTTAGTCCTAATAAACGACCCACCTCACGACTTGTTTCTTTTCATTTTTCACTCGGACAAGACATTGGAAAACCGGACTGTCTGAGTGGAAACCGGACACCTGTTAAACCCTGGATATGATATCTAATGCGTGAAGGAGACGATGTTAATAGTCTCGGTTGTCGAGCATCTACATTCTACAATCTCTCTCTCTTTCGCTAGAAGGGGACTCCTAAATTCGTAGATGCTTCAAATTGCGTGAGGTGACTATTGCATTAAGTTACGGCCGATGGAATCACTAAACATATAGACGAAGGCGAAGTCTCGGGGGCCCCTGCGGAGTCATTGCGAACATGTACAGTTATTCGGTCGAGAGGAAAAGAGATAGCTTTATCATGCGCCGTCACTCACATTCACTAACATGAGAGTTCCTTCTAACTCACCAAGGAAATGGACGCAGAAGTTATCTAGAATAAGAGGCGAAAGTGTACTGCAGAATTGTACCAAAAACGTCGTAACTTTGGTCAATATCTATATATCTAGTTCATCGGGTACATGACACGTTAAGGGTGATCTGCCACCCCTTTAATACTGACCAATCGATCTGCAAATATTATAATGGCATTATTGGGTCACCGACAAACTATACAAACAATTTCAGCCTTGAAGCAATAATAATTGTGACCGTTTTTTTTTATGTGAAACATCTTATGTCGGGCTGTGAACAGCCGCGTGAGGGGAAATATGTAACGAAATGTTTGGTCCGCTCCTTCGCTGCTGTTCTCCCCACCACTGCGGCACTCTCTCTCTCTCTCTCGGCTTCCGCGCGCTCGGGCACGGGAAGACAACCGCGTGTGTTACAGTGCAGTATATAGGATTACGTCAGCATAACAGTTAGTTGCTGCTTTTGAAAAAATATATACTACTACATAGAGAATACCACCGAGTTCAATAACGTTTTCTTTGATGTTTCACATCTGTCGGGAGTCCCAAGACCCACACCCTTTTTTTGTTACATGTTGGGGGCGGTCTGCATCCCTCCCATATCGCTATTTAGCAAAATCCCTTACACAGGGCACTTTAATATGCCTCCCTCAACATCTTCACAAAAATAAGGCCTTGAATAAATAACACCAAAAAATTGTCACTAGCTCTCGGTCTATAAGCAATCCAAGTCTTCTGGTCATCTTGAAGTGCTCAAGTTTCGTGTATTTCAGCTACAATTAACCGCGGTGTTTTTCAGCAACTTTTGGCTTTTGGTATACCGTTTTTGAATTCTGTTTTCATGCGGTTCTCCCTTTACCAAGTAATCAACCACATATCAACCATGCGGCGTTCGTATTATTGCGACAGTATATACATATCCCAGTCAACATATTGAATATACGTGAGTGCGAGCGAGATAGCTGCAAGGGCTCACTAGTCAGTCAAACGTCCGGACAATAACCTATACGCAAGATACAGTTCTTTCCTCAGAAGATTGTCTAGCCGAGTTAATTGATATGCGAACTCGTCTGTAATGCAGACCCTTTAATAAGAAACTGAACGCGAGATAGTCCGCCATTATTCTTCAAGATACCAACCTGTGATTGGTCTGATTTCCATCATAGAGACAGAGACAGAGGAATTCATCTTCAAAATTTGTGATTTATCTGACTTCCATAAAAGAGAGAAATAGAGAGATCATAGAAACCTGTGAAATTGGTCCGCATTTAATCTTTAAGATCTGTGATCGGTCTGCTTTATCAAAGAGAGAGATAGAGGAATGGGATTCACCCACGTATTTTTAACTTGCCATTGGAAGTTATTGTAATGGGGTCCGAAAATCGAAATCAAAATTTTTAACAAATTTTTATGTTTCAAGGTCACTACACTATTTTTAGAAAGATGTCTGAGTGTGTGTACGTACGTACGTATGTGTCCATTTCTTTCTAAGACGAAATCTCGAGAATGAAAAATGATATCGACTACGTTAGGGTGCCAATCGACGCGTATTAACGTAAATATGATCTGAAAGAAATGTTTTCAAAATCAGTTCAGCCGTTCTTTTTTCTTAACCAAATAGACTCCAAAAAAGTAGACTTTACACAATATCTCGCGAATAAAAAAAAAATTATATCGACTGCGTGTTAACGTCATTTTGATCCGACATAAATTTTATAAAAATCGGTTCAGCCGTTTTTTTTTTTTAATTATTGTTAAAAATAAATAATAATTATGTTTTAATGATTAAAATGATTACTTTTCTGTGTAATATCTAATTTAATTATTAATATTAAATATTTATCAAACTGGGAAGTTCGTCGTGTGGACCTCAAAGGTCGCACTTTAGTCCTTATAAACGACCCACCTCACGGCTTGTTAGTATTATGAAACAGGAAAAATAGGATTTATTTATAGTTTTAAAAGCTATTCCTTAGAAATGAAAATGTAAGTTCACTGTTTATTTACAGTATTTTAAGTTTTACAATTTATCAACCTGAGCAAAAACTGTTTCGTTAACTTGCGGTCTTGAAAAAGTATAGAGTCGGAATTTTATTGGAATATTTAAACTAACCCAAATATTTTAGAAGACATTCTTTCAATATGTTTTAAAAATCTTGTGTGCCCATTTATTACAATATTTATAAATTTCTTTTTTGACTTGCGTCAGTGTTTTTCTTCGAAAGATGCAATTTTGAAATATTTGTCGGTTGTCACATCGTAAATCAATACACAATAAAAACAGAAGGTAAATATTTCCTATATATTTTGACATATTTCCGCATATTTGCTTTTGCTCTTGTTACTTACCTCCTACTGTGTTCTGAAGTTTTATTATGCAATTGTTGTGTAACAAGAAGTTTTTAAATTTTACACCGGTTTTAGTTATTCTTTTGATATTTTACACGGGTTGTAAAATTTGTTATCTTAAAAAAAACATCGAGATGTATGTTTTTCTTCTCGACTTAAGGATATCTCAATCTTCCCATCAAATATTGTAACTCATTTTTTATGTAATAAAATATTAGTAAAAAAAAACTTTTTAGAGACAAGCTTTTATTGAAATGTACTAAAAAGGAAAAAATAATATTTAATAATTTAGGTTCATAATTATTATAAAAGCGGGGGTTGTATAATCTCTATGATAGTTTATTAGTCGCAACCCCCGCTTTTATAATAATTATGAACCAAAATTATTAAATATTATTTTTTCCTTTTTAGTACATTTCAATAAAAGCTTGTCTCTAAAAAGTTTTTTTTACTAATATTTTATTTTGTTCATTTTAGTTTTTCTAAATTTCACCCCCCTTTGACACCCGTAGGGATTGAATTTCGAGAAATCCTTTCTTAGTAGATGTTTACGTCAGAAAAGGAACCAACTGTCCAAATTTCAAATTTCTAGCTTCAGCGATTTGGCCTGGGCGTTGATAAGTCAAAAAAACCCTACATCCCGTTTGAACTCCTTAGGGGTTGAATTTATTTCTAAAAACGATTTATTCATGTATTGTCATCGGGAATACATATTATGTGTACAAAATTCCAACTATCATTTACTTAACTAATACCTATACAGTTTAATATAATTATAGATATTATAAGGAATAGGCAGAAGAAAATCACAATTTTATGTAAGATTAAAACAGTAACTTTTGTTATATGTGTTGTGACGTAATATGATTCGAGCAGTCCAGCCAATAGCCGTATTACGACGTCATCACGGTAAAACATGAATCAATAAACGACGTACGAACTGGGCGTTTATTTGTTCGTCAGATTACGTCACGTTTAACGCGCGTTTTAAGTGCGCTATTATTATTGACGACTTTAAATTACGTTTTATCACAAAATAATAGTTCGAAGAGCATTCTAGGTTGAGTATGAGCTCTTTTGATGATGCTATAAAAATGCGAGGGCAGTGTTGCCTAGTGGATAGCGTACTTGGTACTGCAGCCTCTAGACTAGGCTGTCGTGGGTTCGAACCTCACCTGCGCTCATGGATGTCTTGTGATGTTATTTAGTTTTAAGCTAGTTGTTATTTAATGTAATTTAAGACGCTAATAACCTAAGTTGTCAACGCGTCTACAATAAAATAAAAAATATAAAAAATGCGGGAAAAAATTTCACCCTGTAAATGGCGAATTATTAAAATCAGATAAATTTTAAATTTCGTCTAAGACCTAAGTATAGCCCAGAAACGAAACATGTTACCAACTTTCTGATCGCGTCAATAAACTTATCTCTGAAAATAGCCCATAGTTGCAGACTATAGTTTCTCAGTAGTCAGTACCTATATTCTGTAAGTTATTAAAATACCCTACAAATACAACGAAAATGGAACACAACACCCTACACATTTTTGTTCTTACGTAAATTTTCGGTACAGTTGTTATGTAACTTTAGGTCGGACTCCTCCAATAAAATATTAAATCTAAACTAAGTATGTGTTTACTTTGAAAGAGAGGTTGTAGACTACTTTTTATGATACGGTTGTTAAAAGTAAAACTTATTTCAAAATAAAAAAAACGACAATATTATTGCATAATACGAAAAAAGAGAAAAGGATTGTAAAATTTATTAGTTTACATGAAATAATTTTCAAAATATTGTCATCGTCATGAATATTATTTCTAAGCACATTTTACAAAGTTAAGCAATTTTTAAAGTGTTTTTGAAGTTATACTTCTTTTAGACGCTTTATGAAAAAATGATGAGAGTTGTGAATTTTTCAAAAACTGTGACATCAAAATTAACAGGATTGATTTCCATAGTTACCATATAAACAAGTCTTATCTTTTTTTGTAAAATTGTATGTGTGTTTTAAAGACCACCAACAGCTAAGGTTATTTGGGCCCAGCACCAATTCATATTTTCAATTCATTATTATTAGTGTATTTGCCATAATATGGCACATACACTATTGGCGTCGGTCGGATGGCGGACCTAGGGGTCGGACCAAAATTTCTCGACGTTTCATAGCCTCCTGAACAATTTGGCACCATTTTTGAAAATGTTTATATATATATGTGTGTGTGTGTGTGTGTACACGATAACTCTCGACAGACTTAATCGATTGAAACTAAATTTGGTAAACACATTGGACCCCATCACCGCAAGAAGCCTATTTAAAATGGGCCCGATCGGACCATTTTCAGGGTTGTATTTAGGGGTTCCAAAAAGTTTTTGGGCCCAAAAATACCAATAAATTTGTCAGAAACGTTTCAAAATTGAAATTTAACTCTTTAGTAAAGATTAAAATGTGCTGCTAAAATTTTAATAAAATCGGCCCGACAGGACCGGACTTTCAAATTTTATGAAAACACTAGTTTATTGATACGGATTTACTTATGGAAGGGTATATTTAATTAGGTGTACTGATAAAATCCATGTCTTATATTGAAATTTAGAAAGATTTAATTATTTTAAGGGATGTATTAAGGGGTTAAATTTTTTATTTTGTCAAAAAACAAACTTAAGTTCACTGTTCACATAATAATGCCACAATGCCTGGTATTAGCAAATACACTATATTGTCGGCACGGTTTGGCACTGCGACCCGAGTTTTTTTTTTTAATAATGAATTGAAAATCCAATTAACACTTTTACCAGCTCTCGGGCTAGAACCCGGGAACTGGGAACTTGTAATAGAGTCTTTTTTTGTAGAAAATTATACACTTACTTTACAAAATTAATGATATGCAATTTTCACCTATCTAGTACGGTTCTCACAAAGTTGAGTGGGAGGTAGAAAAACACATTTTTAACGAATTTTTTCACCTTGAGGACGCCATTTGGGGAGGTTTCCCCACTTGAAAATTAAAAAAATAGTAATGTTCAGAATTTTATAATTTATCGATTAAAATCAAAATCAGCCATTCGCTAACTACTTATAGTCATTTATTCGTTTTCTAGACATCTTTTAGAAATTTAGAGGATAACTTGCTCGCTTATAATAATTTTTGCAACATTTGCATCAAAAGTACAATTTTAGATGGCTGTGTACCGTTTGAAAAGTCATTCTTTATGGAAGCTTCTGGATGCGTTCGAACGGTAGCGCACTCCGTTCTATAAAGTAATACTGTTTTGTTTTACTTTTTTGGGTACGTTCGGTTTTACGCTCAGATTGATCGGAGTGCTCTAATACGTTCGAATTTAACATTTATATGCTCTGAAAGATCTCTATCCTGCGTTCGGTTTTAAGATCTGGAGCAGATCGAGCGCGCTCGATTTGCTCCGAGGAAAGCGAGCGAGCAAGCAGATTTAACCAACTTCAGAGCATTCATTTTAAAAATGAGCGGAAACCCTTGTTGTGAGAATGGATAAATTTCGAAGTTTATTTATATGAGGTAATTTTTCAATAGGTAAAAATACACGAATAATATTTATTCAAAGAATACTAATAACCAATAAGTCTATATCGCACAGAAAGATTAAATAAAATATTTATTATATCTATGGGTCGAAAAAATCAACAACCGGTAGTACTATTAATTTTAAAATAAAGGAATAAAAACGAAAAAAATTGTGAATCATGATTTATTATTATAACAATGTTGAATTAAATTAAAATGAGGAGCAATAAAGAATGTATTTCGGCTTTAGTAATAAGAATTTAACTTGCTGGGGCCATTTTATTCTGACATTTGGAAAAATCTGCTAGATTACGTTCGGAATTGTTTAGATGGCTCGATTTGCTCGCTTGTCACGTGACCAAAAATCTGTTCGCTCGGCTGATCAATCGAGCGTAAAACCGAACTTACCCTTTATAACACACGTGCGTATTAAAGTACTTTATAGATTACTTTGCTATAATGTCACTAATAAAATATTTATCCATATTGTGTTTTATTTGCTTAAAATTGAACTTTTGAAGCAGTTGTTGCAAAAAATATTGTATGTAACGCGTGGCTAAAGTGACAAATCTGACAGTCGCTACTACTTAGTTGCATAATAATAAATAATAATAATAATAATTTTTTTATTAATTCATAAAAACTGAAAAATACAGATATGAACAGTCAATGGAAAAATATAATTGGTTACATATTTAAATATTCAGAATAGAAGCAGTTTTTAATTAGGTATAATTTCAATTAATGTTTGCAAAATAGCTAAATTACTATTATAAATTATCATTGAGTACCTACGTCTGTCGATAATAGCGAACTCTATCATTTCCCTGTGTGATGTATTTCGGTCATCAACATTTGGTCCACACAATGCCATGTTATAAAAATGTATAAATATTTTGTGAATTGAAGTTTCACACCGTATAAAGCCTATTGTGTAATTACATGCATTGTTAACAATTAAAACAACAATCAAACCCAATCTGCAAAATATAAAACAACACACAATCAGTTTCCGTTTTAAAGATGGCGCGCGGATTCACAGTAAAACGCGTTCATCCTGTCTCGCCATAGGCTCTGACCCGAGACGATCGTACTTCCATAGTCAATTCCCTGAAAACATGTTTTTTTTCAATTACAGAAACTGTTTATCATATGCGACAAATTTATGCTGAGTTTCTGATACCGACTTTCAGCTTTAAATCTAGATTTAAGAATGACATTTATTTTCAACTGAACGGAGATCACCGTTTACTTGAAAACAAATGACATTCTTAAATCTAGATTTAAAGCTGTACCTAAGTCGTATCAGAAACCCATGCAATAGTGTCAATTGTTTTGTGAATATTAGGTTTGAATTTTTCGCTACACACTCCCGTAAGAAATGAGAAGGCCGATTACATAGATTATCGATGGCCCATTTGTAGCCAGCGATTAATCTGGTAATAGGCACACAAAGAGACAATGGTGTCGCAAACAGGTATCGCCTGCACATCGCGTAGATGCCATAAAATACATTGCGCATGCGTGGTTACTAATTTTACATTAATTTGTTTTGTATTCATCCATTTTATGTGTATGTAACTATACATTTTATTTTGTAATTTTTACACACTTTATTGGAATATTACACAAATTATCTAATTTTAATTTACTTTATGTAAAAATCACAAATTTGTTTAACTTTACAGTAAAAGTCCAAGTTGTTATGAAGTTTTCTGTGTAAAAATAAATAATAATGTAAAATAACTTAGAAAATCGAGCGAATTCTACCTTAACTTTCAAAGTATTTTTACATCCATTTTTTACAGTGCAGCATTACTATAGATGATTTGAAGGGGTGGAGGAGGCTTTAGCAATTTTTGAAGAAAATTGAAATCTCTCAGAACTTTTTCATAATTACCGCATGGTTATAGATTGTAGAATTCCAATAAGCTGAAGCAAACGTCTGTATTTTTTTTGGTTTAGAAGCTGAATGTTTTTAAAGTTTAAAAAAAAGCACATACTTAAAAACCTTTAAATTGCCGTATTTTCTAAACTAAAAGAGATACAGACATTTGCTTGTGCTCAGTAAATTCAGCGTAATTTTTTTACAAACATTCTCAATTTCAAAAGAAAATATAAAATTTTTGTTTTTTGATTTTTTTAAGGTAGTAGGGTACCTATACCTTTGAAAAAAACGCGGATTTTTGACAATAATCGAAATCTCTCTGAATTTTCTCAAACTTGCCTTATAATAAAAAACACGCTGATTCCAATGAGCTCAAACAAACGCCTGAATTTTCTGGTTTAAAAGTTGTATTCGCTTAAAACTTTCGAAAAATCACAAAAAATTATTAGGAGTAAGTATCGATTCTTTTGGAAAACCAACCAGGTCCAACATGTTTATACAGAGAGTTTTTCGTTATAGTAGAGGGATCTTGCCTTACGGGAGAAAACGATCGTCTTATGATCGCCTTTATTGAATGATATGTGTCATTTTATGGAACTAAAAACATAAACAAAATAAAGTACTAAACCTTTGGTATTTAAAGATAACATCCAATCCTGGCACCTAGTGGCGAAAATGGTAACTAATAAAATGATGCGTCATCAAAATTTTTTAATATAACTAATTGTAATTGGCATGGTAATTTTTTCTCGTTCTATAATTCAGTGAAGATTAAATTAGGAGGAATGTTTCATAAATGCCAGCAAAAGAATACATTATTATCTAAATATTATCCCGCGACTAAAGCGACATATACATTTTAATAGAATTGAGATATTTTCAAGTGTGTAGGATCAGACCAACTCTTATGCTTTGAATCAATTATAACTCACATACTTATTTCAAGTTTTTGAATTCCGCTAACAGTTGCGACGGTCAAATCTGACCTTCAAAAGGTATCTGTATTATATGTCATATGTGGTTATAGAGTTTTGACTGTAGTTTAGTGACAAAACAGAAATTCCAATAAATCACTTTTACCACTTGCGTAACGCGTATACAAATATTATATAATGAATGATTTAAGTTTACTTTTGACACCATACTTTCTCTGTGATGCGTTACGCAATACTGCGTGTGTGTAAAAGATAAAATCAACGGGGCAGGGCGGCGGTCTTCTTTTACCGTTCACGCGGACACACAATCGATAATTCATATCGAAACGTGTGACGTATAGATCGATCTTGAACTCGATAACCGTTTGATGATGATGATGTACTAAGTATTTAACAAACCGGGTCACTGCCAGGGGCTGGCTTGCATAACACATGTTAAAATGTCTGCATTAATTGTGAGAAAGTCAAGATTAAAAACGAAAGATCTTACAATTTTAGATTGAAATCGGTACGGAAATTTTAAAGTTAGGTATACATCAAGAATAGTGCTTCTCTCTCCCTGCACTTTTCATCTCAAATCCTTTCTCGTTGCCTAAAACAATTACAGCTCTCCCGACGCTATTTTTAACCGACTTCAAAAAAAGGAGGTGGTTCTCAATTCGGTTGTATTTTTTTATGTTTGTTACCTCAGAACTCCGTCATTTATAAATCGATTTGGAAAACTTTTTTTTTATTTGAAAGGATATATAGGTACTTTCAGATTGATCCCATAGAAATTTTATGAAAATCGGTTCAGTAGCTCGGCTGATTTTAATAAAAGTGAGTAACAGCGTGTGATTCCTTAAGGTAAATGTCACTTTTTGACACATCAGACACCAAGAAAGTCGGTTTAATAAAAGTGAGTAACGGCGTGTGAATCCTTTAAGGTAAATGTCACTTTTTGACACTAAAAAGTAAAAAATAAAAAACTTTTTAACAAAAAAAAAAACCTCCTTCAAAAAGCTACCAAAATTTTGAGGTCTGTGCCAATTTAATAAAATATGAAGTCGGTTAAAAAGAACGATATTAACCAGTAATCACTATACTGTACTTTTTAACCGACTTCATATTTTTTTAAATTGGCACAGACCTCAAAATTTCATTATTTTCCTCTTTTTGGTGCCTTTTTGAAGGAGGTTTTTTTTTTGTTAAAAAGTTTTTTAACGCTAAAGAGTTCAGGTAAATGCTAAATGAAAGACTAAGAATCACACTAAAGATCCTGCAGGCGAATTTTTAGAAAAAAAAAGTTTTGGCTATACTTACGTATGAAAGATTACTTAATTTTTAAAAAGTTGTAAGTTTTTCCAGGATTATTATTTTAATTTTTCGCCTGAAAGATCTGTAGTGTGATTCTTGGTCCTTCGTTTGGCGTTTACCCAAACCATTTAGCTTTTAAAAATAGCGTCGGGAGAGCTGTAACCGTTTTTAGGCGAGGTGAAAGGATTTGAGATGAAGAGTGCAGGGGGTAATATTTTTAGAAAAATAAAGTTTTGGCTATACGTGTGAAAGATTACTTGATTTTTAAAAAGTTGTAAGTTTTTCCAGGATTGTTTTTTAATTTTTCGCCTGGAAGATCTGCAGTGTGATTCTTGGTCCTTCGTTTGGCGTTTACCCAAACCAATTAGCTTTTAAAAATAGCGTCGGGAGAGCTGTAACCGTTTTTAGGCGAGGGAAAAGGATTTGAGATGAAGCGTACAGAGGGTAATTTTAGATTACAGACGCTTAACAATAGAGATATCCGGTTTAATATATAAATTAGTAACTGAACCCTCTGTCTGTAATTTCGTTTTTTTGCGGTTTTTTAGGTATAAATTTAAAAGTGTCAGTTTATTAGATTGAAAAAAATATTAATTGGTGCTAGGCCCAAATAACCCTTAGAGTTGGTGGCCTTAAAAACAAAAAAAAGGATTAAAGACATCTAACCCTACAATAGTTGAAATTGAAAGGTTTTAACGTTTAGTGATTAAATAAAATAATCTCAACAATTTATTAAGAAAGTAGATCAGATCATCTGGTTGGTAATGAAAAATCATTCTAGGTTATACGACCTTGAACTTTCTAAAAGAGAAATGCATAACATAAGTATACAAACGTTATATAATCAGCATTATACAATAATGTAAGTATAAAATAATGAAGTGTGACAATCGGATGGAGGGAAAAGAAAGTGGTTCATCTCATCTAGGGCGTCACATAATGGAAGTGCAACGTGTTAATCCAAGATTCAATCTATACGCAGGGCCGGCGTTAGGGCGGGTAATCGTGGCAAAGGTACACCAGCCCAGAGCTTATAACCTATTATATGTGACTACGCGTGTTTAAAACTGCGAGCATTAAAAAACATTTTCCCAACAAAAAAGGCGTTATTTGATTTTTTGCATTAAAATTTTCTATTTCCAAAAAAAAACAAGCCGTGAGGTGGGTCGTTTATTAGAACTAAAGTGCGACCCTTGAGGTCCACATGACGAACTTCCCAGTTTGATAAATATTTAATAATAATAATTAAATTAGATAATACACAGAAAAGTAATCATTTTAATCATTAATAGACTAGAGCTGAAGCCTTTGAAAATGGTAAAAAGTGAAAAAAAATTATAGTAGGATGAAACCCATTGGAAAAGGAAGAGAATAGAATAAAAATGAAAGGAAAAATAATTTACGGGCGATCTGAGGCCGGGAAGTGGTAGGGGGTGGGTTTTTAAGGGTAAAAAACGGTTTATCTCGATTTCCGGCAAAACTACAAGTCCTATGGAAAAAAGTTTAATCGCAAAGTTGTAGGTAATAAAAAGATCTACAACTTTTGTATCACACTTTTTTCACATAACCTCAAAATTTATGTAAAAAATTCAAATAACCAAGTTTTTGGTTTTTTATTTTTATCTTTTACAAAAAACATTTTTTTTTCACGAAATTTGGTGAAAACTTACCTTTTTATGTCCCAAACACACTGTAATTTTTTTGATTTAAAATATTTATTTTTTCACCTTATTTTGACTTAATATCGAAAAAACACCCTAATTTTCAATCGAAAATTCTCACGTCAAAATACCTGTTTTTTTAAAAAAGTCGGTGGGCCTTTTGTTCGTTGAAATATCTACTTTATGATGGTGTAAAAAAAAATATACATTACTACGGTAAATGTTCTCAGAAAATGCAAAGAAACGAGAAAAAAAATCGTATCCGAAATTTTTTTTTTAATCATTATGTACAATTTTGAGGTATTTATTAAAATTTACACTTTAATTACTCGTTTATTTGCATTTTCTGAGAACATTTACCGTAGTAATGTATATTTTTTTACACCATCATAAAGTAGATATTTCAACGAACAAAAGGCCCACCGACTTTTTTAAAAAAGCAGGTATTTTGACGTGAGAATTTTCGATTGAAAATTAGGGTGTTTTTTCGATATTAAGTCAAAATAAGGTGAAAAAATAAATATTTTAAATCAAAAAAATTACAGTGTGTTTGGGACATAAAAAGGTAAGTTTTCACCAAATTTCGTGAAAAAAAAATGTTTTTTGTAAAAGATAAAAATAAAAAACCAAAAACTTGGTTATTTGAATTTTTTACATAAATTTTGAGGTTATGTGAAAAAAGTGTGATACAAAAGTTGTAGATCTTTTTATTACCTACAACTTTGCGATTAAACTTTTTTCCATAGGACTTGTAGTTTTGCCGGAAATCGAGATAAACCGTTTTTTACCCTTGACCCCCCCCCCTACCACTTCCCGACCTCAGATCGCCCGTAAATTATTTTTCCTTTCATTTTTGTTCTATTCTCTTCCTTTTCCAATGGGTTTCATCCTACTATAATTTTTTTCGGTTTCAAAAATTATCGACCCTGGTCTATAAAACATAATTATTATTTAATTTTAACAATAATTAAAAAAAAGAATGGCTGAACCGATTTTTATAAAATTTATGTCAGATCAAAATAACGTTAATATACTCGATTGACACCCTTACGAAGTCGATATAATTTTTTATTCGCGTGATATTGTGTAAAATCTACTTTTTTGAAGTCTATTTGGTTAAGAAAAAAGAACGGCTGAACCGATTTTGAAAAAAAGTCTTTCAGATCATATTTACGTTAATACGCATCGATTGGCACCCTACCGTAGTCGATATCATTTTTCATTCTCGAGATTTCGTCTTAGAAAGAAATGGACACATACGTACGTACGTACGTACGTACACACACACACACATACACACACAGACATCTTTTTAAAAATAGTGTGGTGACCTTGAAACATAAAAATTTGTCATACATTTTGATTTCGATTTTCGGACCCATTACAATAACTTCATTTATCTTTATTTATTTATTTTCTTAATATATACTGTAATATAACTAATCATTTTTAATGTATACTTATATACAGGGTGAGTTCGACCACCCGTATCAGTCGTTTTTTTCGAAAACGGTTAGTCGTAGAGAGTTGTGTCAAAAATTTGTATTATAAAAGCCCTAATAAAGAATCGAATGGGGATAATTTTTTTTTCCGGGAAAGTCGGCTTCCCTATTAGTTTGCTCCAGAATGTCCAGAACTCCGGAATTATAAATGTAACGATAGGTCGAAAGTGGTATTGTTGAAAAGATCTTTAAAAAATTAGCAAGTTTTGTACGGATTTTTTTTTTATTACTGCCACCCCTGTTAAGTAATATTTGTTTGAAATTACTAAATTAAAATGTCATAATAACGAACTTTTTAAAAGTCCGCATTTAAAATCTAGTTACCTATCTATCGATCATTAAACACTGAGGAAGTACACTCACAGTATAACCAAAAGAGCTCAGTAGTATGTATTAAAGAGTAAATGGAAGACAGTTTGAACACTTGTGACAATGTCTAAGGTTGCTAGATTTTTAATGCCGACTTCGATCGTTATTATGAAATTTTGATTTAATAATTTCAAACGATTGTTACTTAACAGGGGTGGCAGTAATTAAATAATTTTTCCTACAAAACTTGCCTACTTTTTAAAGAGCTTTTCAACAGTACCACTTTCAACCTATCGTGCTTTCTAAAATTCCGGAGTTTTGAACATATAATAATTTATATTTATACTTATAGAAATTTACAGGGGTGACAGTAATAAAAAAAATGTTCCTACAAAACTTGCTTACTTTTTAAAGATCTTTTCAACAATACCACTTTCGACCTATCGTTACATTTATAATTCCGGAGTTCTGGACATTCTGGAGCAAACTAATAGGGAAGCCGACCTTCCCCGGAAAAAAAATTATCACCATTCAATTCTTTATTAGGGCTTTTATAATACAAATTTTTGACACATCTCTCTACGACTAACCGTTTTCGAAAAAAACGACTGATACGGGTGGTCGAACTCACCCTGTATATTATTCCAGAATTTACTGATGATGCCTAAAAAGGCGAAACTTTCTATATTAATATAATTTGGCTGCTACAAAATTTCCAAAAAAACCCTTATAGTAATTAATCTATTGTACACTATATGTATTATATAAAAACAAGTTTAAATTATGCGGTCACTTTGTGCGTCGTTCGGATTCTACTGTATTTTAATTGTACTATATCCTCAAAACAAAACGTAAAAAAAAGTTGTTTTCCGCATGGCGTGTGGTGTCTGTCTGAGCCCATCGAATTCGAATTGAATGATCTTTTATGAAGTGTAACTTCTTTTGCGAGACTATAGTGAACAATATAATCTTAAAATTTCAAGTAACGAGCTGTCAAAAATTAGCACCTACCAGAAGTGAGATTGGCAAATTATAATAAATTTTTGTAGCAATTCCTTTGTAAATGTTTAAAAACAAACCCAAAATCGATCAAATCTGTATACCTGTAAATAGAAACGATGTACCAAAACCTGCCGATTGAAAGTCCAGATATGGAAACTTGCAGAATTCAGACACATAAATTTTATTTTGCGAACCAATATTTCTTGTTTATATTTTTGCAAAGAAAAGAAAAAAATAAATTATAGGTTAACTATATGCCAGGACATTTTTTTAGTTGTCTTGAATTTTGACATGGACACCCTGTGACAAAATTTGAAGAGCCTACCTAAATAATGAAGTGGACAAGATGGAAAAATACAGTGTTTGATAACTTTACAAGGGCGCACCCTATACTATATATGTATCGAATTCACAGACACGTTTGTTTGTGTTATTTTCCCCATGACAACAGATACATGAAAAAATCGTTTTTAGAAATAAATTCAACCCCCAAGGGGTTCAATCGGGTTTGGAGGGTTTTTTTTGACTAATCAACGCCAGGCAAAATCGCTGAGTCTAGAAACTTGAAATTTGGATAGTAGGTTCTTTTTCTGACATAAGCATCCACTAAGAAAGAATATTTCGAAATTCAACCCCTACGGGGGTCAAAGGGGAATAAAATTTTGGAAGACTAAAATGAACAAAATAAAATATTAGTAACAAAAAACTTTCTAGAGACAAGCTTTTATTGAAATGTACTAAAAAGTAAAAAAAAGATTTAAAAATTTAGGTTCATAATTATTATAAAAGCGGGGGTTGTGACTAATAAACTATCATAGAGTTTACAACTCACGCTTTTATAATAATTATGAACCTAAATTATTAAATATTGTTTTTCCTATTTAGTACATTTCAATAAAAGCTTGTCTCTAAAAAGTTTTTTTTTACTATTATTTTAATCCATTAAAGCTAAAAGAATAAATTATTTTCGATGTTATTTTAACTAAATGTTCCCAAAGACATAAAATAGTTTTGTTATGAAAAAAAACGTTTGTTTTCATCAATGCATACAGAAAGATATTTATCGATTTTACAACCCTTTTCTTAAATTAACGAGAAAATTAATTTATCTTCGATCTTCATCCCACACATGGGGATTCAACAGACACAACGCATCAGCCGTACTCTTACCAACATAATAAAAAGTTAGACGAGGGTTGTAGTGGTGGTACTGCGGTGCTCAGCCCCTATGGACCAGCCATGAGTAAGCGCTAGGAGAGTGTAACATTTATAAGTTCTTAAAAAATATACAATTATTAAAACACTAGTTACGGTTTTATGGAACCACGCTTCAAGTGAAATTTTATTTATTTAATATAAATGAGTAATAAAAATCGCCGAAAATATATAATTTTGTTTACGTAATTTTGGTAATGTAATTTGAACCCTGATCAATAATGCAGGAGATGAACGTAAGAATCCAAATTCTGTCGTAGGTGGTCAATGGGTATTCGATGGCCTGCTCGCCTGAATAATTTTCAATTAGTTATGTAGACGCACAATATAGTTATGAATATATAAACGTTGCTGCTTTTCAATGAGTATTAGTTTGGTTGACTACCATTACACTTATATGCAGTCATACAGTATAGATATGAACATAAACGTCGCTGATTTTCGATGAGTACTGGTCTGGTCGACTACCATCACACTTATATGCAACCGCCGTACAATATAGTTATGAACATGCTATTCGCTGGGTGCAGAGTGGGGACAACCGAATCGACTGCAGCGTATGCTATGGACAAAATAAGCGTTATATCACACTCACGTTGTGAATAAATATAAGAAGTTATTTAAAAAATGTTGCATAATAGTTGTTGTGTAGTTAATTGTAGAAATACAGGCAGAAATAGTAGTTGCAAATTTTAAATTATGATTATTTTAGCTGTTTTATTTTATGTTTATAAATAAAAATTGTTTCATTGCTAAAAACATAAGTGCAATACCACATGAAATAAACACATTTATTGATTTGATCTACAAAAATATTTATTAAGAAAATAACTATAAACTAAGAACAATAATTTACAACATCGAATATTATCTCACAGTCTGTTCATATTAAGTTCCCACTGCCATCTATTGGACAGTAGACATAGATACATAATACATTCGAAATAAAATATATTTTATATTTATTAAAATTTTTTATTCTTACTTTTTTTCAACAAAATACGTAATATTTATTAGCCCCTTTCAGGTGTGGTATTGCACTTATATTTTTTACCGATCTGAAATTTTTTATTTATAAAAATTTGTCATTCCTTCAACGGATATAGAGTGTGATTTAGTGCGGCCATCAGATGTCGTATTCGTCGCGCACCCAGACAATAGCAACCGTTAACTGAAGTACTGTATTACTTTATTATTATTATTTCATTCAATGGTTATGTCAGAGAGAAATGAATATTTAAGCGTAAATTTATCCCATATGTCTATAGATGGTCGTTTGTTAGATAGCGTCGTTTGTTAGATAAGTTTCGTATAATTATATCTATAAATAATTTTGACCAAATTTGATCCGTGGTCGAACACTCCTACGCCTTGAAAAAGAAGGAACTTCTTGAAGCGGTTCCAGACACAAAACCGCGAGAGACCGGGTCCACGCAGGTGTTTGTCTACTCTGCTCCGAACAAGAACACCTTGCCGATATTCCCACGTATTCAAAAATACGCTTCGACCACATATCAACCCACATACATATACTCACTTCACGGGGAGGAAAGTGGTTTTATTTTTAACCACTGACGGAGAAATGGGGTACACTATAAAATGCAGACATTTTATATTTACTTGTATGCCATTGTAGCTCTATACCATTGATATATTTTATAATAATTATTGCTGATGAACTTTTAATCGCTGCATTAAGCAATAAAATTACTTAATTCTTTATTTTTATTTTTTTGTTATAGGTACGTTTTTATAAGTATTTCTGTTTTCAAATGAAAACAAAAAAAAAATAGATTTGCAACAAACTGACAAAATAAATTTTTTGACAATTTTTCGACATAAAATTGAGAAAATGTTGCAAAAAAACCGCATACATATCATGTTCGCCGTCTTATCATGCGTTGAAGTTTCCATCTAAATATGGCACAACCTCTATGCAAATTTGCAATGATGAATTAGAAATAGTGAAATAGCAAAAAATAAAAAATCTTTCAGATTCTTCTGTAGTTGAATGAATTAAATAGAGGTAGTCCTAGAACAACCCAATGATGCATACGTTATTCTATAAGGATTTAGCCTTTAGTAGTTTTATTCATAATTAAACAAATGTAATTATTTTTGCAACTTATATATTCGTTCAGTATAGCAAATTTACCGTTCTTTAAAAACCTATTCTTAAGAATCAGCTCTTTAGGAGCATGTCCTTTAAGTACCTATTTTTTAAGAAATTGCGTTCTTTTTAACCGACTTCAAAAAAAGGAGGTGATTCTCAATTCGGTTGTATTTTTTCTGTTTATTACCTCAGAACTCCGTCATTTATAAACCGATTTGGAAAATTCTTTTTTATTTGAAAGGATATACTTTCAGATTGGTCCCATAGAAATTTTTTATAAACAGGTTCTTTAAGAATTGTTATTACTGAACAGCACAATTTTGTAAAACGTTATTTTTACAATCAGTTATTTTTCAGTAAAAAAACAGTCTATTAGTGTTGTGTTTTAAACGCCGCCACTGCTTATTTCAGCAGCTTTTCAAAGATAAACAACGGAAGTACAAACACCCTCTATATCCGCATAAGAACCATTCCAATAAAATTTTTTGCTCACTTCCGAAAACTATATACAGATTGATAATACTTATAATAAATAATAATAAAATAGACGCGTAATTTATAAAGATAAAATTATATACACTGTACTTCAACTTTTTTTACAGGATATAACAAAAAATCCAAGTAACCACTTTTTTAAAAACGTTTCCATATAATAGTTTTAATAATAATTCTTTTAGACAGTTGTGTATTTTTTATTTTCCTCCAGTAGGTACGTTTTTTAATGTTTTTTTATAATAACCCTAACCTATCTCAATTCTCAACCGTTTAATTTAATTTTTTTTTGTTGGTAACAGTCTTTTGATTTGAACGTTTTTTTATCGTCTGTTTCAGAACGGTTTTAATATCGGAACGAAGAAAAAATTATTGGTAAGTTGATTTTTTTTATGTCTACCTCAAGGCTTCGACCTTATGGCTAGCGGGCCTACTTCTTAGCGAGGGGCTGTAATTCACTTCGAAATAATTTGCAATCAGGACCACCCTATAACTACAGGGCTAAATGGGCTATATTCCCATCTCGAGCGACACTTTTTTAAGGATGACTTGACGTAATGCAACAACTGTATCTGTATAACATAGGATGACGTGCCGAGAGAGCGATCGAGACATCGAGTCAAATAGATTATTTTGTTACTGTTTTTTGTACTTTCGGTTAAAGACTTTATCTGAACAATCAGATAATTTATAAATATGTGGACAACAAAATTTCTTTTATCGAAATTCAAATTTCAGAAATATACAAAAATTCAATACTCTGTCGGCTTATTGGTAATAATATACTAAACTTTCTATTTTCAAAGTGTTAGTTTTTACAACCCTTTGTACAATTTTAAAAACTAAAAGGGTAGTATAATACAAAAACCATAATATTTTATATAACCCTATTGAAAATGAAATGATAAAATTTTACAATCCTGAAAAATGTTTTAACCGCTGTAACAAATTGCTCAGTTATAAAATTTAAAATGCCGACAAAGAAAATAATATCGATTGAATTTCTTTTAAAGTTATAGTTCCAATATGTTTTTTGAAATAATATGTTTTCTTCCGTCATATTATGCCTCAGTCACTGACCTTAGTCAACACTTTCGATTTCTGGCTCAGTGCGCAACTGACAGACGGACATGTTTAAATTCGAAGGACATTTTTATAACGTCTCTCTTCTTCGACCCTTGTTGCTTGCATTTCTTTAAAACATCACACTCACGATGCAGACGAATATTTTAAAGTCTACCTGATTTGAAACAGAGGTCTTAAACAAGTTTTCGAAGCTGTTATAAAGTACTACAGTCGATTCAATGAGCCATTTTCCTGAGAGTAGTTCCTTCAATTATCCACGAAAGGCAGCACTTGTGGTAGGTACAAACATTATTTATTCTCCATTAGTGTAGTGGTACTTATAACTTAATTATTTAAATGATTTAATAATAATAATTTAATAAACATAGTATATGAGTTAATTGTGGACAATAATATAATAATTATTAAATCCCTATATATAACAATATCAACACAAATCACACTACATGCGAGAGCGGATTTTTATTTTTTAAGTTTTATTATTATATTGTTGTCCACAAATAACTCATATAGGTACTATGTTTATTATTAACGGCTTGTTCGAGCTATTTGAGCTATTACTGTTTAAGTTATGATTATAACTTAAAAAATAAAAATCCGCTCTCGCATGTAGTGTGATTTGTATTGATATTGTTATATATAGGGAAGGAACAGATTCCACTCTCGGGCACTGTGTGAGTAAATGGTAACTCAACCAGCCGGACACTGGGAATTTCGGGTTCAAGTCCTGAGAGTGGCTTCTGATTTTTTCCTTCTGATTTTTTCCTATAACAATCGTTTGACGTTTAACAATCATGATGGCGTAATCTGCCAATTGCATTGTTAAGAAATTTTTCACGACCTATTGGTACGTGAACGCTTGCGAACTGAATTTCTCTGTTGATTTAATAATTTAATAATTAAGTTATACCACTAAAATGACACGACGCTAATGTGGAATAAATAATGTTTGTACCTACCACCAGTGCTGCCTCTCGTGGATAATTGAAGGAACTACTCTCAGGAAAATGGCTCATTCATTGAGCCTGTAAACGACTCTTATTTCATTGCCATTAGAAAGAGCCACTGTCTAACTTAAATATTGCCGTTGGATTTTTTTTGTCCAGCACCTAAAACTGCTTCACAATACATTTTTTACGTTGGATAAACCTTTCTTTTTCCTTTCGAGCAGCTGACGTCACGTGCTCCGAATATCACGGCTTACTCTACAGCACACATATTTAATACATGTCCCATTTTGATAGTTGAGTGATAGCAGCGGTGAAATATTAAAAGCCTTCGGGATTCGAACCTGCGGGCTTGGCGTTTGACATGTCTGTAGACTCGTGCTTTTCCACAGAGCCACCATGACTTACTGTGTCTGAGACCTTAACATAGGTACTGTTATACATGCTGTTTTGATTCACATGTCAACCACTTCTGACTATTTCCGTTACATCTAATATTTCTAAAATGCCAGCCCAGTATATGAGACATCAAAAGATTGCCGAAACGTCAGTACAATAAATGCAAATTTGACGGTATTTCTTTGAGCGGTGAAAACGGGAGTGATATAGGTTGGGAATTTCCCAAATAACGTACGCGGGGGGGGGGCGATGATGTTTTCTTTGCGCGGTGAAAAGGAGGGTGGTACAGGGTGGGAATTCCCCAAAAAACGTTTTTTATATGATTTATAATATTTCTTATTTAGGTATCCTGACTAACGGATATTTTGTCGAGCGGGTTATTTGTCCTCGAATTTTTTGATTTGCGGATGTTTTAGGTGCGGATATTATGTCCGTGGATGAAAAGTCGGGGAATCATTTTGACTACTAATTGAAACACAGAGTACTGTTTGAGGGTCAACTGGTTATGCGTTATGCATGCAGGGTCCTTAAAAACTAACCCTTCCACATTCCGTTCCGCCTGCAAAACTATGGACACAATGGGCACCGATGTACTTCGACCAGGCAAACAAAATAATATCGTCATAAAAAAAACAAACGCATGCGTTACTTTTACTTTTTCCTTAAAAAACTGCCCCGCACTAAAATATTTTTTTATTATTGTTATTGTTATTTTTTCGGATGCTAAATTTACTTTTTATTTGTAGCAAAGGGTTGAAAGGTTTTTTTTTAGAGGTAGGTACCTTTTATTTTCAATATTTTTATGAAATACGATAAAATCGTTTTTGAAAAATATCTTGTTTCATAATATAATATTATCTCTCTCAAGTTGAGATACATTCGACACCGTCACTCACTCACTCACTCACTCACTCACATAAGCGCATGGTCGAAGTTATACTTCACACATTTTTGATTAGAATTTAGAACACGTTCCGTTGAAGTTTTTTTCAGTTTTAATTTTAACTATTTCCTTATTTTTATTTTTACGTATCACACTGTAAAAAATGGATGTAAAAATACTTTGAAAGTTAAGATAGAATTCGCTCGATTTTCTAAGTGATTTTACATTATTATTTATTTTTACACAGAAAACTTCATAAAAACTTGGACTTTTACTGTAAAGTTAAACAAATTTGTGATTTTTACATAAAGTAAATTAAAATTAGATAATTTGTGTAATATTCCAATAAAGTGTGTAAAAATTACAAAATAAAATGTATAGTTGCATATATAAAATGGATGAATACAAAACAAATTAATGTAAAATTAGTAATCACTCATGCGCAATGTGTTTTTATGGAATCTACGCGATGTGCAGGCGATACCTGTTTGCGACGCCATTGTCTCTTTGTGTGCCTATTACCAGAATAATCGCTGGCTAGTGGCTACAAATGGACCATCGATAATCTATGTAATCGGCCTTCATATATTTTCTTACAGTGCATGATAATATAATATAAAATTTTCCTTAAGCCATGGAAATATAAATATCCAAAGCCTGCTTACAATATTATGTACACCATTTTGAAGCGTCAAAAAAATCGATTTTTAAACTTATAAAATCTATATAAGAAAACGAATTTTTCCTGAGATGAGACCTAGCTAGATCGATTTTTTGCCCTCCAGAACCCCTTTTCAGTAAAGTTCATCCAAATCGTTAGAGTCGTTTTATCCCTGTCAGCGTTTCATTAATTTGTGAGTCGGTAATTTTTATGTCGGTATTTTTTGATTCGAGGTCATTCCAATTTATCCTCGCTAAAGAAGTATAGCTTCAATATTTTTTTTTAAATTAAGAGCCTTGATTAAATGCGGGCTTGAGAATAGCCGAGAGTGTAGCAATGCTGTTGTTTACATGGCGTTGCTATGGTTCCTCTATTACAAGTCCCCAGTTCCCGGGTTCTAGCCCGAGAGCTGGTAAAAGTGTCAATTGGTTTTTCAATTTATTATAAAAAAAAATAATGAATTGAAAATATGAATTGGTGCAAGGCCCAAATAAACTTAGCTGTTGGTGGTCTTTAAAACACACAATTTTTGATTAAATGAGAACCTAAAAATAAAATTTGAAATATTCGAAAAAAATTAAACATTCAGAGAACATTTTTTGTGTTAATTTTTTCTTACAGGTTTGAATTTAGGTAATGGAGTTCTTATAAAACTCCTATGAACACATAAAAATGAAAGTTCTTTATAATTACAATTATTTTATTCTAGCCAATGGTACATCCTGTAGGTATATTATTTTTCTTGCAAACAAATGTTCATTTTTGAAGGTCCATCATTCCGCTTTTACCTGAACGCATCAAAAGCATTTATAGGTATAATTTTTGGAAAAGAATGTGAAATTAGATACAGACTATAGAATAAATTATATCTATACATACGACAAAAAAAAAACTTTTGAATGGAAATTCGCAAATTTGAAACCTGCAATTTAGAAGCAATTCATAATACAAATGCTTTTATAAAAATATCTATACTACATAAGTAGTACCTATTTTTATAATATCAATATTCAATACGGCTTGTGCTTGAGATTGAGAGTCTCAAAGCAAATTTTTAAACAATAGGTACACTTCTTACGTGTTTTTGCCACGCTCCCGATCACATCCGAAAATGTATGTAAATGACAGATGAAAACTGTGTCTTGAGATACTTAAATTTGAAAATAGCCGAGATCGTAGAGATATCGTTGTTATTATGACATGTCCATCACTAAACCTTAGCCATATACTTGGACGTTTTAATCTAATGTCGCTATTCTGTATGGTTAATGTTAGAATGTACAGCCTGTAAAATTTATGTCTCACTTAATTACCTAATGTAATGTTAAATTTGTTAAAAAGTGACAAAAAATTAACAGCACTGTAATTTCTAAAATTGACTCTACAGAATAGCACCATAACAACGTCTAAAAGTTTAAAAAAATAATAAACCGAAAATATGAATCTGTAGATATTGGCCGAGGTAATTCTTGGTAGCCTTATATAAATAAATAAAAAAAATGTTTTGGGATCTGACATAAGACGTAATCAATATGACGGCATGAAAGGGGGGTTCCATGACATTTGATCTTAGCAATTTGATCCCACGACATTTGATCCCACGACAATTGATCCCAACGACAATTGATCCCACGACATTTGATCCCAAAAAATTGTCTATAAACTAATAGCGTTTGATAAGTAATAAAGTTATTAAATTTTATTAATTTAATGAAATAATTTAATCGATTATTCCCTTTGTCGGGAAATTTGTTTGAATTAAATTTGTAGACGTTATGATTTATTTGTAATTACATTGTTATTAGAATTCTAACGGATGTAATAGTATAATGTGTTTATTATTTAATAATCCTTTAGAGATTATGTAATGATCAAGTTGAATAATTCACTTTTATTTATCATTGCCCGGGATACGTCGTAATTTTGTCAAATATTGTATTTTATGAATTAATAATAAATTATCACGTTGACTTTTCATAAACTTTAATGGCATATTTAACAATTCGTTATAATGTGAAAAGCACGTAAGACCAAATTGACTGCACAGCTGATGTTTCGAAGTTTTTATGTACAATAGGTAATTTTTCAACAAAATTTATAAAATACAATATTTGACAAAATTACGACGTATCCCGGGAAATGATAAATAAAAGTGTATTATTCAACTTGATCTTTACATAATCTTTAAAGGATTATTAACTCATAAACACATTATATTTACTATTACATTCGTTAGAATTCGAATACAATGTAATTACAAATATATCATAATGTCTACAAATTTAATTCAAACAAATTTCCCTCGATTAAATTATTTCATTAAATTAATAAAATTTAATAACTTTATTACTTATCAGGCTCTGTTAGTTTATAGACAATTTTTTGGGATCAAATGTCGTGGGATCAATTGTCGTTGGGATCAAATGTCGTTGGGATCAATTGTCGTGGGATCCAATGTCGTGGGATCAAATTGCTGGGATCAACTGACGGCACACCTGAAAGGGGTACCTAATAAATTACAAATATGAATTGGCGTTAGATGATAGATCGAATTAACTCTGGAAGATATAGAAGTTTTTTGTATAATTTCTGACAAATTCACAATATCGCGATCGTGCCATGTACAACCACGTTTAGAAATATATCCTTTTGGCCGAGATCAAATTTTGTCACCAGCTGATGTAGCGACATTTATATCAGATCCCAATATGTACAAATAGGTATCATTTTTTTTCAAACTTGTAACAAAATATCGAAAAATTGAAAGTGCCAAAAAATACACTTTCAATTTTAATTTTTTATAGGAGGAAGTGGGTGTAATTTTTAACAAAATCGAATACAATAAATCGGTTTCCGGTGAGCACTAACCATTTTGCACGTGGAGTGTGATAATAAAAAACATAAGTACTTACAAGATCATATTTCTGCAAAGATGCATCACTTTTCGTGAGAAAAAAATTCTTAAACTCTTCTTTTCTATAAACTAAAAATGTATAAGACCTAAAAAAATGCCCGTTAAATCTTCACAAGAAAAAAGGTCTTCATTGAAAATATATTTTTTCACATTAATATTCAATACCAATGAATGTTCGAATCCCGCCTCCGCTCGCGAATGTTTTGTGAGGTCATTTAATTTTAAGTTAATTGTTATTTAATGTAATCAAGACGCTATAACAGGGGTCGGCAAGTAATTATAGGTGGGGTCCGGATACTGTTGAAAATTTTTATCGAGGTCCAAAAAAAAAATATAAATAAACCACTCATATTCTTTACTAATTTTTTATTTTAATTTTCACTCACAAAATAATATGAAGTACAGCAGATAGTCAATTGTATTCAAAAATCAATGAGAGAAATTACATTTGCGGTCTTGAGTCAATTTTTTAAAGTTAGGTTCACGGGGGGAGCAGCTTATGCGAAGAATGTTTCAAGGTGGGCGGTCGTTAATCTTGAGTGATATTGGTTCTTCAAAATGTGCCTCTTTGTTACCGCCACAAAGCACTCGAAAATAAAACTTTCGTAGCGGAAAGTACAAAAAAATATTTTTTAAATAATTCAAAAAAATTTTGGTGGTCCAGTTTTTGACCTTCCGCGGTCCGGACTTGGACCGCGGTCCGCCAGTTGCCGATCCCTACGCTATAATGACCTAAGCTGTCGACGCGTCTATAATTTACAATAAATAAATAAATAGAAAAAATATCGTTTCAAATTTTCAATCGATCAGGATAGATTTAAGTTTCTTATGAAGAAACATATGTGATCAAAAACTAAGGTCATTGTCAAGCCAGATTTTCTGACAATGCATTCTGCAGCCCATTGCCCAGCATTAGTTTAGTTTTAGATGGGTTAAAATGATCTGATCTGGGTACAGATCTAGTTTACATTCACTTTTTATGGAAAAGCATCTATTGTCGTTGAGGAGTCAACGCGGAGGCAAACTTTTTAACGTGCCCTTTATAAATTCAGTAGGCTGTGGGATAAAAACAAATTATTGTGTGCACCAATAATATAGTTCCTTTATATTATGTTTGTTAGCTATATAAATAATATAATATATTATTATAAACATAACAATATATACCTATTAGATTATACGAATCCTACACGGTATTCATCTATGGCAATTTTACAAGTCATGCGTATTATATGCTAGCCGATTTACCGTTATAAAGGCGCTTTGGCCGCGGAAGTGCAACTAGCCGTCACGTGACCCGCCTGTGCCCCACCGTCCCACCGCTGTTGTTGCCCACGTGTGTCCCAGCGACACCGCCGAGGCGGCGTAGCAGCACCTCTCTCCGTGCAGCCAATGAACTTGACCACTTTTAAAAGAGATTCAATAATGACAGACAACAAAAATAATCGTAAATTAACTGATTTAAAAAGCGCATTAGTATGATAATATTAAAAATATATAGCAAGAACTTTAGGTGACTGAACGATTGGCCGATTTTTTGTGTGAACGTCCAAAAATAAATTTGAAAGTTAAAATTTAATTACTTATGATGTATAAAAATTAATAAACAAACACTTGAAAAATTCTACACATTTATTCATCTCAACGATCGTTTCGGGTTTCTAACCTGCAACAATATTAAATTATAATTTTTTTGTATTTTAAAGAATTAACAGTGCAATATTTCGTTTCTGTTTTAATCCCCTGTAAGACTGCAACTTATTCACAGTTCTCTGATAAGTGACAGCCTTACATAATTTTGTATAGTGAATGATATAATGCTTATAACTATTCGCTTCTTGATGGCTGTGTAGTTTCAGCTAACCAGTCGCGTTTCTCCTGTCAATCCTAAACAAATTAAAATATTCATTATCATTTAATAGATTCTTGTTACGAATATTCTTATCTTATTAATTTACTTTATTTTGAACCAAAATTTCGTTAGTTTTTAGTTTTCATTTCTTAATTTCAATTACGCATTATTTTGTTTTATTTGTTATAGTTTATTTAAATATACTTACCCTTTTGGGGTTAAATTGTTTATTTGTTGTTTTTTCTTCCTGGAATAATAATAGCTAATTTTCTTGGTTGAGTAAACGTAGTATTTTACGGGCCCAGCAACTCTTAAGTTTATTTTCCACCCGTTTACTGAACCTCTACTGGCCTCAACGTTCCAGAATGGTAGCAGATCGTTGTTATTATTTTTCCTAAAATTCAAAAAACTTTAATTTTAATAACGATTACTTATTGTGCATTCGATAGCGTTATATAAAATAATTTTTGTATCCTCTTACGCAACCCCTTTTATTATATTCATATCGCGTATCGCATTCCTTTGTGAAGTTTAAAATATTATATTTTTGAAAAAATTATTAGTCTACATTCTTATATATATAAAAAAACAAAACAAAACAAGATTCTTTCCCAAATTCCTTCGCTTTCACTATCCTAGCGTACAGGGTTTTATTGTGAAGTGGTTCAGTAAAAGTTTTACAATGCCGACATCTACAAGATCACAAAACAATCCTGCCACGGATGAAGATGCTGCTACTTCAGCAAGCGGTCAGCGTTCAGCCGCTAATCCTCCGCCGTCAACATCTATAGATCAGCCGTCCGCGCTAGTTCAAGCCATGGCGGTTTATATGCAACTGACAGCGGGTATACACGACGTTGTTCAGCGACTATCACAGTGGTCTGAGGATTTGACAAAGCATGTAATAAAGAAAGACACGGAATTCAAACACGACTTGTCGAATTTTTTGTCTAAAGTCTCCACATGCAGCGGTAGCGAACCTACCAAAGTAATTCTGTTCATCGAAGAAGTACAGGATCTAATCAATTTGAAGTTGCAACCTGAGACAACGGTGCTTTCTGCTCTACTCAGCCGTGTCCAAGGGGAGCTTCTAACCTGGTGGCCCGATGCGACCTTAAAGTGTCAAACATGGTCTGACCTAAAAAGAGACTTACTGATTCGGTTTGTGCCGGCTACAATTAAATTGCAATTGATCAACGCTCAAATAAGAAGATTTCAACGGCCGTCCGAATCGTTCAGCGAATTCATTCGTGATGTTTCCAGAAAAGCCCAAGCATTAAATGCGGAAATTTCCGAATTTGAATTAATTTGCCAAATTTGGGCTCACACCAACACTAACACGTTGGTCGAGCTGAAGCATATACCTATGCCGGCTACGTTCATCGAGTTGGAGGAATTAGCGCGTCGAATGAATCAGTCTGATCAACTAATCCAACTAGCCCGTCAGCGTGAACAGTCGTCGTCAGAAGCTCGTTCTAACGTAGAAAACAGTCAATGCGCGTACTGTAAGCTACCGGGACATCATATTACCCAATGTCGCCGTCGTCAAAGGGTCAACAAGTCCAACTCTACAAGCCAGACAAAAAACTGCTAAACCTACGGCTTGGTTTAAAATCAAGTCACACACCCAATCATGACAATTGTACCCTACCAGTTATCCAAATCAACATTAATAACTCACCTTTCCATGCACTCCTTGATTCTGGTGCTTCGGCGAATTTCTGCGATGAACGCGTCTGCAACATGCTTCTTCAGTTCGGTTCGGCATTCTCTTCGACGTCTAACTCTAGAATACGTCTCGCTAACAATAGCCTTGTCTCTGCTGAAAAAGAATTATCGGTCATCGTGAAGATTTCCAATTTCACCTGGAAGCTAAATTTCATTGTAATCCAGAACCTATCATTCCCTTTCATAATCGGAATCAAGTCTCTGCGTAAAATGAAAGCTGTCCTGAATTTTTCTAAATCTTACCTTTCCTTCAATTTTCATCCGGACGTTGTCATTCCCTTTATCCATTTACCGAATAATTCCAACATTAAGTTATTCACCATCGTCGAATCTTCGTACAAGCTATCTGAAGATCAAAGCTTACAGTTACAACAATTAACGCAACAGTTTCAAAGCACGCTCACTAATACTCTTGGTCGAGTCAAAGATTTCCACTATCAAATTCGTCTCAAGGATCCAACTCCAGTTCATCAAGCTCCCTATTCCTTGACCCCGCCTAAAGCAGCAGCGATGAAACTTCACATCAATAAGCTTCTGGATCTTCATGTTATCGAGCCTAGTCAGTCGCCGTATTCCAGTCCCTGCTTCTTGATACCGAAGAAGGATGGAAGTCAGAGACTCGTCGTCGATTATAGGAGGGTGAATCAACGCATTTATTACGACGCCTATCCAGTTCCGAAGCCCGAGTCAATATTTCAATGCCTTAGTGGGGCCGTCATATTTTCTAAACTGGACTTAAACATGGCTTATCACCAGCTGCCTTTAACGGAAGGTTCTAAACCGATTACGGCTTTTTCGACGACATTTGGTTCTTACCAATACAACTACTTACCTTTTGGGCTATCCGTCTCGGCAGCCGCCTTGAACAGAATCATGAATACTATGTTCGCCGACTTACATTACAAATTCGTCGTGAATTATTTCGACGATCTTTTAATTTATTCAGCCAACGTCGACGATCATATACGACATATCCACGAAGTTCTCGAGCGTCTACACAAGGCGGGTTTCACGGTCAATCCCGATAAAGCCCATTTATGCAAGTCAAGACTCAAATGCCTCGGATACGTCATTTCAGCGGAAGGATGCCACATAGATCCTGGCAAAGTTAAGGCAATCCAAGAGCTTCCAGTGCCTAGTAACCTGAAAGAACTAAAAACATTTCTGGGCATGACCGCATACTTTGCTAGATTTATAGAGAATTTTAGCGAGTTAGCGGCTCCCTTGAACCATCTGAAAAGGAAAAACGTCAAATTTAGTATGGAGCAACTTCAACTAGACGCTGTAGAGACGTTGAAAGGAGCTCTGTCTACTGCGCCTGTTCTTAAATTTCCTGACTTTCATCGAACATTTATTGTACGAAGTGATTCGTCTGACCTCGCACTGGGCGCCGTTCTCCTCCAAGAGTTTTCGGATGGTACCCATCCTATAGCTTATGCCTCCCGTAAGCTGTCAAACCCCGAGAAACGCTACGCAATTATGGAGAGAGAGGCACTTGGAATAATTTTCGCCTTGGACAAGTTCAGTGACTACCTACAAGGTCAAGAGTTCCTTCTACAGGTGGATAACGAAGCCCTTACCTGGATGATCCGGCACCCCAAACAACTCGGCAAGATTGGAAGATGGGTCCTAAAACTGTCGAAGTACCGTTTCCAGGTCCAACACTTACGGGGTCCCTTAAACTCCGTCGCCGACGCACTGAGTCGTCTGTACGGATCATCTGAGGTACAAGAAGAAAATATTAACGTCCTACAGGAAGTTCCGCAAAGCTTTCTTTCCCTCAAGAACCACCAGGAGTCCGACGCCGAGACTCGCCTCATTTTGGAGCGCCTAAGAAGCGGTCAAGATGTGACAGGGTACGTCGAGCGCGAAGGTCTTCTGATGCGACTAGTTGGAAAAAATCGCTTAAAAAGAGTGGTCGTCCCATCTCCGGTGCGGAACATGATATTATATTATTTTCATGACCTGGACGCTTCTCATCCTGGCATAACGAAAACCTACCGTGCTGTCGCTCGGCGTTTTTGGTGGCCTGAAATGTTTAAAGACGTTCGTCAATACGTTAGATCGTGCGAAATCTGTCAAAGAGTTAACCCGGCCAATCGTCGACTTGGAGCGCCCATGACGTCGTCGGTACCGACAGCGGTATACTCTAGAGTCTACATAGACTTCTGCGGTCCGTTGATTCCGTCATCTTCAGGTAATCGCTATGTCCTAGTCGTCCTAGACGGGTTCTCCAAATGGATTGACGCAATTCCTTGTCGACGGGCTACAGCTGCCGTCACCGTAAAGAAGTTGGTGGACACCTGGAGTACGTACGGGTCTCCAGAAGTTGTCGTCTCCGATAATGCGACTGTTTTCCGCAGCGGCCTGTTCAAGCGAATGACGCTAGCTTGGGGTATAAAACATGTGTTTACCGCCCCTTACCAACCTTCAAGCAACATGGTTGAGCGCTCTATGCGCGATTTGAAGAAGTCTTTAACGGTTCTAGTTCAATCATGCGCTAAGAATAACCACAAAAACTGGGACAAATACCTCAAGCTGTTCACGTATTCACACAACGCCAACGTTTCGGAGGTGACGGATCAATCGCCAGCCAGCGTCTTTTTGGGTCGCGAATTACCTCGACCCCTCGATCGACAATGGAATCTGGAGAAATTTATCGATCCTGTTCCAGTCACTACGCCGGAGGAAGTTCAGTCAAAGCTGGAACGAGCGCATCGTAAGGTGAAGGCTCTCTTCGACCTCAAACAACCAACTGGACATCGCCTCCACGTTGGTCAGCTCGTGGTGCAGCGTCTTCACCGAATCGTTCCACAAGGTGGACAGGAGGCGCAGAAATTCGTCCCGGCTTGGAGCACGCCTAGGCGGATCGTTCGGTTCACCACTCCTTCATCCTGTATTGTTGCCAGCGACGACGATCCAACCACGCAATACAGGACTCACGTTAGCCAATTGAAGCCCTTTATTAGAAGAGAAGAAGCCGCTGTCGCGCTTCATCTCACCGGGGGATACTGCAACAATATTAAATTATAATTTTTTTGTATTTTAAAGAATTAACAGTGCAATATTTCGTTTCTGTTTTAATCCCCTGTAAGACTGCAACTTATTCACAGTTCTCTGATAAGTGACAGCCTTACATAATTTTGTATAGTGAATGATATAATGCTTATAACTATTCGCTTCTTGATGGCTGTGTAGTTTCAGCTAACCAGTCGCGTTTCTCCTGTCAATCCTAAACAAATTAAAATATTCATTATCATTTAATAGATTCTTGTTACGAATATTCTTATCTTATTAATTTACTTTATTTTGAACCAAAATTTCGTTAGTTTTTAGTTTTCATTTCTTAATTTCAATTACGCATTATTTTGTTTTATTTGTTATAGTTTATTTAAATATACTTACCCTTTTGGGGTTAAATTGTTTATTTGTTGTTTTTTCTTCCTGGAATAATAATAGCTAATTTTCTTGGTTGAGTAAACGTAGTATTTTACGGGCCCAGCAACTCTTAAGTTTATTTTCCACCCGTTTACTGAACCTCTACTGGCCTCAACGTTACAAACCCATCATCAGGAGTTTACTTTAAACAGTTTTAAAGTAAACTCCTGATGATGGGTTAGAAATCCGAAACGATCGTTGAGATGAATAAATGTATAGAATTTTTCAAATGTTTGTTTATTAATTTTTATTCAATCATGTTGTACCAAGTGCCTAGCGATAATTCTATAGAATTTATACTTATGATGTAATTTTATCAACTTTTATACCTATATGCATCACAAAATTTTGTGTTCTACTTCAGTTTCCTTGGCTTTATTTGAGTGGAGCTGCCCCGCTAAATTAAAATTCACGTTTTCGAAATAGGTATATTAGCCCATTCATTTTAGATTTCAACAGCGAAATAATTCGCAGTTAGCTCAATTTTTGTATACACCTTCGTTATCGATATCGATATCGATGGGGACTACTACGTTAAGTAGATATCCTCTCTAGGAAATTGGCTATTCACTTCCGCTGAAATTCAAAAGACTATTTAACTCGAATTACTTAAAGTCTATAACTGCACGAACTAAATATGATTTCCCTATGAGGTACCGTGAACACATATATTGCACTCTCTAACTCGAAGTTCTAGTCTCGCGTTCACTTTAAAAATAAATAAGGAAAAAAATCGGAAAAAAACAATAAAATTAATATTACTCCAAGTTGACGCGAACCTGCAATCTTATACACGGTACAGTAATGCGTTTCTCCACGTAGCCATCCGAGTCGTTCTGCTTGAGCGCGTAACCGAATTATACAATATGCTGTCATTTTTGAATTTTTGTGTCGGTTAATTTTTTGTGTCGAGGTCATTTCGATTCATTAGTCTCGCTAAAGAAGTTTCATTTCAAAAATGTACCTACTATACCTATATTTCCAGTAATTTATCATGATCCTCGATAACGCTAATGACCTCTGTTGTCGAGCGTCTATAATCCACAATTATAAATAATAGTTTTATACGGCTGAAATGCAATTGAAAAATTTTTTTTCGTTGGAGAGCAGCCAATTATTTAATTGTTTCGAAACATATTGGAAAAAATCATTTTACCAACCAGTGGTCACAATCAGGATTCTAACCTGAACCTTTCCACTTTCGCGGCGGAATGAGCTTACAATACTCAGCCGTGACAATTTAATTTAGCAATCTTGTCACGGTTGAGTATTGTAGGCTCATTCCGCCGCGAAAGTGGAAAGGTTCAGGTTAGAATCCTGACTGTGACCACCTGGTTGGCAAAATGATTTTTTCCAATATGTTCGCGAAACAATTATATAAATGGCTGCTCTCCAACGAAAAAAAATTTATCCACAATTATTATTATGATCCTCGATACTTTTCGATCATTTTCTAGGTGGGAGGGAGGGAACTGTTCCCTGTCACCCCCACCTGTGGGCGCCCATGATTCTACCGTGGAGTTTTCGTTGAACCCGATGTCTTCTTTCTTTATTTATAAATAATGAAAGAATGTATAAAATCCATTCTCCTCAGACGGATAGCAGAATTCAGTAGTGCGACTTGGTTGACCCACTTTCCGACCACACGGATCAACGATCACGCGAACTAAGTTTAAAGTCATTGACTTTGTGTTGCCGTGACGTCATCGTGGTCAACAACAACTATGTGGGCTTAAAGTACATAATATACGTTATATTTCTGTTTATTATGCAACAAAATATTTAAATATACACAGAGGTATAAATCCGTAACCTAAATGCACAACCGCTTAAGTCAAATTTTTGGTAATCGATCCTCTGAAAAAATGAAAAGATGGACAAGTGCGAGTAGGATCCGTGCCATGAGGGTTCCGTACCGTTGTAACAATTTGATAATTACTTTGTTGAAGTTGACAATTTTTTTAAGTCTGTCATGAAAAAATTCCACTTTGAATGAGAAATTAATGATTTTCGGATTTTTTCTTTCACTTGTGCTGTGAGACCTTCCTTCGTGCCAAATTTCTGTCAACAAAAGTATTATGAAGTATTAGAAATACCTTGTATTTTTTGATGTCCGCCTTGTGACTTCTTATGTTTTTAACACGACGCGTTTCCGCAACGAGTTGCTGAAATGCGTCGTGTTAAAACACAGGAAGTCACAAGACGGACATCAAAAAATATACTCAATGTGTAATTTAAAAAAAAAAAAATTAACCACACCTGAAGATAGCAACTCATTGCTGAAACGCGTCGTGTTAAAACACAGGAAGTCACAAGACGGACATAAAAAAATACAAGGTATAATGGTATTTACTTCATAATATTCATATAGTGACTTGGAGACCCAACACTCTAAAAATGTATCAACAGATTACAGAAGTACCTACCCTATAGGTTTTGATGAGGGAGTTAGTATCAAAATACGTAATTTTTGGAAGGCCGTATGTTTTTAGTTTTTATTGCATTGAGCTAGAAGCTTGAATTTTTTACAGGAGTATGGGGGTTCATATCCCGCCTCCGCTCATAGATGTTTTGTGATGTCATTTAGTTTTAAGTGTGTTGTTATTTAATGTAATCAAGACGCTAATGACCTAAGTTGTCGACGCGTCTATAATTTACAGTAAATAAATAAGGAGTATATACACTGTAAAAAATGGATGTAAAAATACTTTGAAAGTTAAGGTAGAATTCGCTCAATTTTCTAAGTGATTTTACATTATTATTTATTTTTACACAGAAAACTTCATAACAACTTGGACTTTTACTGTAAAGTTAAACAAATTTGTGATTTTTACATAAAGTAAATTAAAATTAGATAATTTGTGTAATATTCCAATAAAGTGTGTAAAAATTACAAAATAAAATGTATAGTTACATATATAAAATGGATGAATACAAAACAAATTAATGTAAAATTAGTAACCACGCATGCGCAATGTGTTTTTATGGAATCTACGCAATGTGCAGCCGATACCTGTTTGCGACGCCATTGACTCTTTGTGTGCCTATTACCAGATTAATCGCTGGCTACAAATGAACCATCGATAATCTATGTAATCGGCCTTCTTATTTCTTACAGTGTGGGGTTGTAGACTTTAGTAGGTATTTGATATTTATTTCAACTTGATACCTCTAAAAGTTCCTAAGAAAAATGGTCTTGGCGGACAGACAGACGGACGGACAACAAAGTGATCCTGTAAGGGTTCCGATTTTTTTTTCTGAGCTACGGAACTCTAAAAACAGTGATCTGCCACTGCGATTTTTTGATAAAAAATTTCACAACAAAAAAAACACTGAATCCCCGGTATTTTCAAGAGAACATTCTATTTTTTTTGCATAATTTCGAAATAAGCCGCTTTGCCTTTTTGCCCATAGAAGTGTGTTTGAACAAAATGTAGGCTCATGAAGTTAGCGAGTTTCTAATAATTGTTGGGCGGATTAGCTCAATTTGTCTAAGTCTTATTAGATTGCCTGTTATCTATTGGTTTCAGAGTTAGACTACTTATTAGCGAATTATTTCAAATGAGTATAAATATAAACAAATAAACAAGATTTAACAAAAATTAATTATCATAATCACTGTCTGCCGGATGGCGTTCATACAATTTTCGGAACTCTTAATAACTTTACCCACGCACAAACTTGCGTTCCAGATTCCTTAAATTATTTCATTTACTGGAAGATGTTCTGGTTCATATAGTTCGGCCGTCGTTTATCGCCTCACAAACTTGTGTTCCAAATGTAGAACTGCGTATTTCTGACTAGATTAACAAAATGGTGTTATCGTTAAAATTGTTAAATTGTGTTTTAAAGACCACCAACAGCTAAGGTTATTTGGGCCTAGCAACAATTCATATTTTCGATTCATTATATTTTTTTTAAATAATAAATTGAAAATCCAATTGACACTTTTACCAGCTTTCGGGCTAGAACCCGGGAACTGGGGACTTGTAATAGAGGAACCATAGCAACGCCATATGAACAACAGCATTGTTACACTCTCGGCCATTCTCAAGCCCAAATGGTGTTATCGAATACCAAATTAAAATCGGTCATTCTCGTAAAAATTAAAATCTATGTTTTTGATGTTACATATTTACTGGCGCCTCAATGATTTTCTGCTATAGAGCGACGCAAAATTGACGTAAATCTCCATATGTATATGAAACCCTGCTTGGTCAGCTGTCTTTTTTTAGGTTAGATATAATAGAACCTCTTGAGAGTATCGATTCACTGTTTTTTTCCTATATACAAATCAACAATGGTCATTTGGCCAAAATCTTTTTTCTGAAACAAAACTAGGTACCTATGTTATTCAAACCACCATTTCGTGGTCAGAAACGAATCTTTTGTTAACAAAATTCCCGCTCGACTTCCATTAAAACATTTATTATATTCTTTTGACCGAAATGAATATTATACAATGGAATATAAATTAAAAGCGAAATTTGATATGACTGTCCATTCTTTCATCTTTGTACACTAAAAATTGAACTCTGATGATTTGATTTTAACAAAAAACTCTATGAAACACTAAAATGCATTTTTCTATACAAAACGTTGCACATGTTGAAAAATAATACAAGTCCAGTTTAATTGATTTTTAAAAATAAAGTCACGAAGATTTTTTTATGGCCACCAACTGTTTTCGTTTACATCAGATAATATTTTTCAATTTTTTATAATAAATTTTGAAAATCCAGTTGATACTTTCACCAGTTTTCAGATTGGAACATAAAAATTGTGCAGAGCCATTGAAAGGATATTATAGAAATCACAGTCGCCCTACTATCTCGACTATTCTCAAGTTTAGGAAACCTAAACATTATATAAATTCCAGTCGAATAAACTCATACACAATTATAAGTTTTTATATTTGGTAATTAATCACTGTTAAAATTAATAATAATACTAATTAACCGATTTAGCTACTAAATCTAACCTGTGCTTATAGGCGCAATCAAATTATTATAAATATTATCAGCAGAGAAGACTAGTTGCGTCATTAGAAGATATTAAAGTTACTTAATATCTAATTAGATGTAACATATGCAATAACATATGCTGTCTCGAAAATATCTGCAGATTTTTATTAGGTATCATTTATTTCTATCAAGCGATTGGGTTACCGGTACAGCGCTAGACTTCCATTCGAAAATTTTTCCAGATGGAGCTGATGTAATACAAATTTTTTTTCTTGTTGTCTGAATTCTTGGTATCAGTAGTTTTGGAAATGACGAGCTTTAAATCGAAGGAAAGTGGTGTGCTACAGGATCTCCTGATTTCCTGGCATCAGCCATTTTCACTGTAATTTCCCTCATGCATTCGAATCGTGCAATCAATATTTTTTCCCTATACTAAATTCGTAGTCAAAACGTACGAGATTTGCATACCGATAGGCACTTATGTGACAAGGACCTTTTTCTGCGTACTTCTGTCGAGAAGCTTTTGATGAGATTTTCCTCAATAATTCCGAACAATTTAAAGATAATTTTAGGCCTTGAGAAAATATCCGAGCGTGTACCAATGTCATTTATATGACTTTGCTATTATTCCTCTATTACAAGCCCCCAGTTCCCAGGTTGTAGCCCAAGAACTGATTAAAAAGTGTTATTGAATTTTCAATTTATTTTTAAAATATAATAATATGAAAATATGAATTGGTGCTAGGCTCAAATAACCTTAGCTGTTGATGGTCTAAAAAACATAATTTTATTTTTCAAAGACAAAGCAGTATCAGAATAATTATTTTCATTTCCAAAATATTTGAGGTTAATTTATATATCAATACAAATTGTAATTCTACAGCTTCGTGCTGTTACACCTCAATGCATCACAACATTCAATTTTTTTATATTTAACGAATAGGTACGAATGAACTCCTCGACAACTTACGTCATTAGCGTCTTAAATACATCAAATAACATCATCAATTAAAACTAAACGACAGCACAAAACATCCATGAGCGAGGTGGGATTCTAACCCACGACTGCTTGATCCAAAGGCCCGCACGCTGACCATTACACCAAGCTGTCCTTCAAAAAAGCCACTAAAAAGAATATAATAAAAAAAATTTGAGGTCGACGCCAATTTAATTGCTATAACACTTTTTAACCGACATTTGTCTTGCGATATTTGATTACTAAACTAAAAAAAAGAAAACCACTAAACCGATTTCAGTAAAATTTATGTGGAACTACCCTGAAGGTATGCCCTATTAAATAAAATAATAATCATCAAAATCGGTTCACAAATGCAGGAGAAATTGGTGTACATACATAAAAAAGTGTACATACTTACATAAAAAAATACGCATCGAATTGAGAACCTCCCTATTTTTTGGAGTCTGTTAAAAAGGGGTTGAACCGCTAAATTGTAGCCAAAAAGCAACATTAATGCGAGCGAAGCAGCGGGTAAAGGCTAGTAATAGTTGATTTATGTAATAGCAAACCCGACTTAGAAAATGTGCAGTTATTTTCGAGACAACAGTGGGCATAGTGCATTCTATAATATATACTTGCTATCACAAAAAGAACGATGTGGAACCATATGCTGATTTGCTGACGATCATACGTCATACATCTGGCATCGTTAAACATTCTACTCTGATTTATACTGGGTGTTCTTAAAAAGAGTCAAAAGAATAATATAGATAATAAAAGAACGGTTTCCTAATACTAATATTTTTAAGGTTAGGGAAGAAATCCTAACTAAGTATTATAAATGCAAAAGTGAGTTTGTTTGTTTGTTCCACTTTCATGCCTCAACTACTCAACCAATCTCTGTGAAATTTGCACACGGATGGCTTCTGCAATGGTGATGAACATAGACTATAATAATTAGCCGACCCGGCTTCGCCCGGGTGAAAATGGGGGGTAATCTCAGAAGACCTATTTCTCCGTAACTACTGAACGGATTTTGTTCCGATTTTCACGATTAGATAGATTGATTCACGATTAAGGTTTAGATGTATAATTGAAATTGACCGGCCCGGCTTCGCCCGGGCGAAAATCGGACGTAATCTTAAACCGATTTCAAAAAATGTTTCACTGTTCGATAGGTGATACTTTGCTTAAGGATGTATAAATTGCATTTATTCCTATTATTTTCGAACGCCCGGTATGTACAGTTCAGTTGTATTTCAAAGCTACAAGCTACAATAAAAAGACGTAAATGAAATTGGATATTTTCTGCAAACACTACGACATTTGGTTTGTACATTATAATAGGAATGTAGATATTAAAATATTATATTCCATGCCATACTTCATAGGTATTACAATTGCTTTTTTATATAATAGATAAAAGACACGAATAAAAAATAAAAATTGTTCATCAGGTTTTTGACCTCCACTTAGATTGATGTCTGCCAAATTATAGGTATTATAATAATAAATTATTTTGTTATTATTGAGGGTGTAGTGGCAGATCATCGCACAGGTGTAGAGTTGCCACTTGCCAACTTGAACTTGTATAGGTCAAAAACCCCGGACATTTCGTTGCGTCCCCGGATTGTCACCAGTCACCACCTATACCTAATGATTTTTTTTCGACTAAATTCGATCAGTGTAATTTAACCCAGACGCCTACAAAAATGCGAATATACTCAAGAAACCATTCGTTACACAGGTAGAGTGCCCGCGGTGAGAGATGAAGTCAGGCACGTCATCAATAATATGCTAGTGAACGCCTGCTTGCCCGCAGACAGTGCCGTGTACACAAAACTGCACATTGGGTTTTATGACGTTAGGTTAGAATTTTAGAGAACACTCGACGCTTATGGATCTCCAAAACAGCCAATAGCAAGCTAGAAGGCGGGCGCAATGCATTCACGTTACTATGATCGGTGGCTTCATCTTTCGCCGCGCGAGAGAGTGCCCGCGGTGAGAGATGAAGCCAGGCACGTCATTAATAATATACTAGTGAACGCCTGCTTGCCCGCAGACAGTGCCGTGTACACAAAACTGCACATTGGGTTTTATGACGTTAGGTACAATTTCGGCAACCGCTCATGGATCTCCAAAACAGCCAATAGCAAGCTAGAAGGCGGGCGCAATGCATTCACGTTACTATGACACGGTGGCTTCATCTTTCGCCGCGCGAGGTCTAACAATAAGACTGTGTGAATTTGGGAATTTTCTTAAACCTTGGACACGTGTGAAAAAACCCTCAGACGCTACAAAAAACAGGACGATGTCCGGATAAAAGAGACGAATAGTATTAGTTTTTGAATAATAAATTGACGATGCTTCAATTTTTGAATACTATAGGTATTTATTTAATGTGTTGTTAAAAGGTTACTTCAAAACTTGTCACCAATCGACTTAGGTAAAAATGTTTTTCGAAACAATATTTTTATGATTTAATGGTAATTGGTAGCAATAAAGTTATTCGAACAAAACTAGAAACTTTGTGACCTATATGCTGGGTTTATAGTACAATTTTAACAGGCTGTTTTTTTAATCACACTGTTAAATTTTGATTGCTACGTGTTCATTGGCTGCTGCGTTTTCATTTTGGCAAATTGTTGATCGTTACCATAGCAACCGTCGTTTAACAGCGTGATTAAAAAATAAAATTGTAGGATAAACCCAGCATAAGTATATAAATAATGTTAATGTATAATTCTAATTATAAAAATTATATGGAACCATTCCGTAAACATTCTGAATCCCCTTCAAGAAGTGGCTGAACAAACATAAAAAATAAAAAAAAATGTATACCTACATGTCGCATTGATATAACCTCTGTTTTTTGAAGTCGGTTAAAAATAGAAAATAACGCCAAAAAAGTAGACCAAGAACTGTATAGACGAAATTATGTTTGATCAATATTGTTTTTTTATAATATCTCCATTTTGAAAACTCATTTTTATTTTTCCTCGAATTTTAAAAAAGTTAAAAAAAATGCAATTTTTTTCATTATATGCCAATTCAGTCAAGAACTATATAAACAATATACCTTTTTTTCTTAAGAACTATACAGTTTTTAGGGTTCCGTATACCTCCAAACGGAACCCTATTACTGGAGCCTACGATATCCGGTCTGTCACAAGGCTCTTATCTCACATAAAGACTAAGAGGTAGCTAGTTGAAATTTTCACTGATTGTGTGTTGCTGTAGCATAAATCTCGGCAAATAATAATTAGAAATAAATAATCAATTAATTTTGATAAATCAATTGGTTTCTTATTTTTTGAGATTTACGGCGCGGTGATTTTCCACTGCCAACAATGCGCTACAGGATGTTTAAACTTCAAACATGTGCAAAAATATTTATTTTTTATTTCTCTGTCACAGAAATAGTTGATAGAATGCTTACAGAATCTATAAATAGCTGATAATCTGATTGGAGACCTAATTGTAGAAATAACTAATGTAGGTGTTATTCCATCTTATTAAGATTTGCATAACTCATTTGAACTACGGTAAACAAATTACTGACGCTAATTGAAGCTAATCCGCATTCAAAGAAAAATGTTCTCAGACTAGTTCAAACTACGGTACTTACATTTCTTTGATTGCATTAAAATACGTTTAAAAGAGTGAGTTTTTATCACTTTCGGTTGTACAAAATAGCTGTATCTTCCATGGTTATACCAATTTCAGATTCTCAGTCAAGGACGGTTGCTGTTTCAGACTGGCCAACATGAAATAATTAATAAAATATTAAGTAGTAAAAAAAACTTTTTAGAGGCAAGCTTTTATTGAAATGTACTAAAAAGGAAAAAATAATATTTAATAATTTAGGTTCATAATTATTATGAAAGCGTGGCTTGTAAGTTTTATGATAGTTTGCTAGTCGCAACCCCCGCTTTTATAATAATTATGAACCTAATAATTATTAAATGTTATTTTTTCCTTTTTAGTACATTTCAATAAAATCTTGTCTCTAAAAAGTTTTTTTCACTAATATTTTATTTTGTTCATTTTAGTCTTTCAAAATTTTACCCCCTTTTGATCCCTCTTGGAATTGAATTTCGAAAAATCCCTTCTTAGTGGATGCTTACTGTGCAAATTTCAAGTTTCTAGCTTCAGCGATTTGGCCTGGGCGTTGATTAGTCAAAAAAAAGAGTGTGTGTGTACTTATGTACGCACGTCAGAAGTTATACTAATTGGCGTAACAAAACAAAAATAACTCCAAAAATTTTATCCCGCGTGCCATTACTAAACGTTTGTAAAAAAGACGATAAAATAATAAAATAAAGATATTAAATAAATTAATTTAATTTTATAAATTATTAATTTATTAAATATATTTATTTATTATATTTATATCTAATTATTTATTAAATAAAAAGCATGTTTGTGTTGAGATTCGAACCCGAGACCTATTGCGTATGACGCGGCGCTGCTATCCGTTACACCACGCACATCTTACATAGCAGTGCTATATAATAGGGTATTATAATTATGAAAAATAATAATGTAAACAGTACAGGTGTTGGAGTACGAACTCATATTTAACGAAAACGACATAAATGAGCGTTTATATAGCAATAACTTTTATTAATGTTATTCAAAACTGAAAACGCTCTTGTCACATTGTGACTGGTGATAATGATAATAGGGTATTATAAACATGAGCTTCCGACTAACTTCATGGTGTTAAAACGTAAAAATTCACTCTCATCATTTTTCCATAACGCACCAAAAGAAGTATAACTTCAAAAACCCTACACCGCCGTTTGAACACCTTATAGGGGTTAAAAAATTTTTTGGCCTCTGCGCAGTCAGCCAGCGTCGAGAAATTTTTTAATAGAATATTACAATTTTCATAAATAGTCTATTTTCGCCACTCTTAGTTGATTGCATAATTTTTTGAACCGATCTAAATTTATTTTTTATTTGACGTTTAAATTTGATCGAAGCAGTTTTTACGACAAGCGACGTTAAGATAAATGGTACTGTTAAAATATGTCTGAAGCTTTGTACTGTCGTCTTTCCATGGTCATCTCAGTTAGAGCAAGTTGTTCGCTTGACCAATCGTTGATGTCGCCGCGACCGGACCAGTGTCCGGTGTCCACATTCTGCAGCATCGGCGGCGCGGTTGCAACCATCAACCATGTACACATGGTACCTTATAATGTAGGTACATGGATTCAACAAGCAATCCAACAGCTCAACACTAAGGCTGGATCAAAAATAATAATTAAGGATGTTACGGGGCTCCGATTTCGCTTTCGAAATGACGGATAATCCGATACTTTTTCACAACCGATTCCGCTTCCGAAATAATTATAACTGATGCTAAACGTCGATTCTATCGATTGTTGCTTGCGGTGTTTCCCGCCTGCTGCGCGTACCTATAACCTCCTCCCCTTTTTTAATTAATATATAGGGGGCAGTATAGCCTAGTGGTAAGCATGCTTGGTGCCGCAGCCTCTAGACTGGACTGCCGTAGGTTCGAATCCCACCTGCGCTCATGGATGTTTTGTAATGTTATTTAGTTTTAAGTTAGTTGTTATTTAGTGTAAGTAGTTGAAAGAAAAATAAATTAATATATAAATCAAGTTTATTTGAACTGACATGAAAAGTCTTATAAAATAGGTACAGAAAATTATAAAAAAAATTACTTCACAGAATTCAATCGGCATATATCTTGAAGATGGCGCATCCTCAGCTCCGGATGGGCCATTTAGATATTATGAATTACTGAGCCCTTCTGAATCTACATCTGCATTGCTGAATTTATCGTCATCTTTCCTGAGAGTACTTCTTTCAATTATCCACGAGAGGCAGCACTTGTGGTAGGTACCTACAAACATTATTTATTCCCCATTAGTGTCGTGTGATTTTAGTGGTATAACTTAATTATTAAATTAATTTAATAACAATAATAATTTAATAATTAAGTTATACCACTAACATGACACGACAGTAATGGAGAATAAATAATGTTTGTACCTACCACAAGTGCTGCCTCTCGTGCATAATTGAAGGAACTACTCTCAGGAAAATGACTCATTCCTGACACAGTTTCATTGCCACAAACATGACGCCTAACGCATTTTCATCAACCGGTACAAGTCGTAGTTCTCTGACGTACTGTCACCACCATCGTCCTCTTGTGCACTTTCCTGTTCCGTTGGAAAATCTGGATCACCTGGAAACGATATAAAAATAAATGCACAAAAAAGTTTTAAATCTAATATTGTTTAGTTGGAACCTTACTCGTATAAAAAAAATTAAAAAAAATAGTACATAGTAAACCCTGTGTGAGGTGGTCTTTAATCAATAAAATGTATCAGGTATACTTTTAACTGGACGTTAATTTTAGAGTGAATAATCGCCCAGCCCTATTAAACACTGCGCATTCCTTTTGGTCAACGCTGAAGTCGAAGGTTTAACGTTTCAGTTTTTTTATGAAGATTGGCGCATATATTAATTTAACTGATGTTAGATTTCAGTTAATTTTGTTCTATTTCTAATAGCTTTTACAGTTATCTTGTCATTTTATGTTTATACTAATATTTGAAAATATCGATATTTTCTAAATTGAATCATAAAAAAGCAATTTATTTCAGGCTGTTTCAAGATTTATATATTGAATCGCTAAGCTTTGGTTAGAATATCTACTTGTCACATGAAATACCAATGTAAAAAAGTGGAGCAGCAACTTGGCATTGTTTATCTAACGATATCAAAATTCCAAATCACCATCGATTGATAGGAACTGATCTATAGAGTGGCTACCAATAGTGATTGGTAGCCACTCTATATTGTTCTTGGCATGAATTTGACGTAAAGAGGGGGGGTGGGCAAGGGGCGTATAAATATTAGGTGCAGAAGATAGGTACCTATCTATATTTACTAATATTTATAAAGAGGAAAAAACTGTAGTAAGTACGTTTTTTTGTCGCGGGTATTCCGATTTCAAAACTTATTTCACTGTTTAATAACCTACTTCTTCCTAAGTGACACATGCTATATTACATTACGATAAAAGTGGGATGAGCAGTAAGTGAAAATTAAAAAAAAACACGTCGGAAATCCAGCACGCAACTTCTGCATTAAATTGATGTACGGTGGCTGAACTATGAGAGATAAAGTAAACTGAGATATTCGAAAGATTTGTTGCTCCTGATTATTTCTTTGCCCAATCAAAATCTATCCGGGCGAATTCGGGCCGGAAATCACATAATAATAATAATGCGTTTAACGTCCGTTTCTCGACATTATGTCATAACAGACGCCATTCGTACCATTACTATTTTCCATTTTACCACTTCCCGTTGTTTTCTACATTTTCAAACTTCAACTTTTTTTTATAATTAGCAATGCGCGAATGGAGGAATTATTGGAAATTAGGATAAAATAGGCAATTTTGGGAGGATAGGAGTTTGACAAGTAATCGACCATGGCCTTGAATAAGGAACCACCTCGATATTCATTGGAATAATTGAGGGAAACCATGGAAAACCTCACATAAGATGGCCGGTACAGGAATTACAGTTTCGCGACGTGAGGCAGTAAGAAAAAGTCCTAGCCACATCTGCCCTCGCTGAAATTCGAACCCAGTACCTTCCCAATGCGAGTCTAGTGCTGTACGGTGTACCACTAAGCTATATCGCTGGGTCCGAAATCACATAATTTTAGAGACGAGTGGTCCAAATAAATAGAAGGATTCGGTTCCTTCGAATCCATTCCTCATGGAGAAGTAGTCACCCTGAACCGAACAGATCTATCATCTTTATTTTTGTCCGACGGCTGTCAGAGCCAAAAATGAAGCATTAAGCGTGGCGTTTATCAGATGTCAAGCCATCGGTTCATTTTTGTACTGGCTGCTCAGGAAAAAGTATACAAAACTGACTTTTTTAGCATCCTATCAATTTTCTTTGCTTGTAACCACAAAATAGATATAAGCAAAAATCAGCCAAATACTTCACTTGTGTTAATATAAACTATAGATCTAGTCTTGAATTGAATTGTAAATTATAGACGCTCGACAACTGAGGTCATTAGCGTTTGATTGATCTAGTCTTAACCTTCTGATAGGGTACTCTTGTAACAAAATACTGATCCATTTTCAATGACCTACTATAGATGATCCACGTTCATTTGACAACGATTGTGTTGTATTAATGAAAATTTTCATATTTTCTCAGCCAAAATTACAATGAAATTTTCATCCCCTCATTGATTTTTTTTCATTGAAACTTTCAATGAACGTTCATCAGTTGTTTGTTTTTCAGGGTGCTCCCAAAGGGTTAAATAATATCAACAGCAACTTGAAATGAGATTGTATGATAAAAATATTTACGACTAAAGTAAAAACTTCAAATTGTCTGTCAACAAGAAAAGAATCATTAATGCAGAACATTTACTTGCAAAAATATTTTATTTTGCATTGAATTTGGGAAGACACTCCTTTTTTGGCCAAATGTTTGTTCTATACAATTTTTTTCGACGACGAACATTTTTGCAATAACAAATCAACCAAAACAAACATATAAAAAGAGATAGATAAACATCAAACACTGTTTGCAAATATATTTGTTCCTTGTTTGCAACGGGTCACGTGGTCCGGTATCTTCTTAAAAATATTTGCAAAGAAATATCAGTAGCGCGATATATGGACGAGGGGAATAGGCGGGTGAAACGGGGGGACCTCGCGAGGGACAAATCAAGTCGTTGACCCAACGGAGAGTGAGTTAGCAAGACAAGGACAAGATCTGTTAGAGAGAAAAAGAATCCACGTCGCGAACTGGGGCCGCTTCGTTTCAGTGTATTTCATTTTGTAGTTTGTGTATATCTTTGACTTATATAAACCAGCGCACACAAAAATATTTTTTGCCATACCCACTATAAAATACGTAGCTGCTTTACATGCATGCATACCGGCCTGTAATGGATTTTATTTATTTATTGTAGATTATAGACGCGTCGACAACTTAGGTCATTAGCGTCTTAAATTACATTAAATAACAACTAACTTGAAACTAAATAACATCACAAAACATCCATGAGCGCAGGTGGGATTCGAACCCACGACAGTCTAGTCTAGAGGCTCGAACCAAGTACGCTATCCACTAGGCTGCACTGCCCTCGCCTGTAATGGATCTGCACTTAACAGACAGGTATGTGAGCACGTGTCATTCCCACACTAGTGTGGGAAAGTAAAATTCAATATTAATTTAATGTAAATTCAATAGTAATAAATGTTTCTCAATTTATCATTTTTAATAATAAAACAACAAAAAATCATACGCATTTCATATTATCTCCTTTAGCTATGGCTTCGTTTTCTATCTCTCTTTTCAAAGGTAACACTATATGTCACTTACAGTTGTGCCTATGGCTCCCGTACTCTATCTATGATATCTCTATGGAAAATAAATAAACAAGCCGTGAGGTGGGTCGTTATTAGAACTAAGTGCGACCCTTGAGGTCCACACGACGAACTTCCAGTTTGATAAATATTTAATAATAATAATTAAATTAGATATTACACAGAAAAGTAAATGAATTTTTATTCCTTGTCGGGTTTTACATACAATGTATACTTTTTTATTTATATATTTTAGATTATAGACGCGTCGACAACTTAGGTCATTAGCGTCTTTTAATTACATCAAATCAAATAACTTAAAACTAAATGACATCACAAAACATCCACGAGCGGAGGTGGGATTCGAACCCACGACAATGTGATCCAAAGACCTGCTACGCTAACCGTTACACCACACTGCCCTCTACTATGTATACATATTTAATACTAATAGTAGGATTTCCTGCCCAACTTAGCGAACCAGTGCTAGGGAAAACTTCGGAAACGTAACAAAAAATATTGCGGGTTTCACTTTTTTGCACTGACAGCAGCTGAGACAATTACCTACGTTACCTAGAAAACAATCGTGAAAATGATGCTTTGAATGACGTCAAGTTAAATTTTGGCTGAAAACATTGCGGTCGAATGAACCATTCAGAAATCGACACCCCTAATTTATCTTAACTCTTATACTAAGAGAAACTCTGGGGACCATGTGGTCCAGTGGTTAGCGCGTACTCTGGGGACCATGTGGTCCAGTGGTTAGCGCGTCGTCCTCTAGATCAAACGGTCGTGGGTTCGAATCCCGCCTCCGCTCATGGATGTTTACAGTTGAAAGACGCTAATGACCTGAGATGTTGACGTCACTATAATCTACAATAAATAAATAGAGGAACTCTAGATATACCTACAATCTACTATTACCCAACAAAACCCTTATTATATGTGGTCACAAATGAAAGTCAATGCCAACTGAAGATTTTTACAAGCTTTTATTTAACTTGCAATGGATGTTAGTTTGTGCATTTGTTTGTGAATTATGTGTTTGTTTAGGTCAAATCTTGCAAGTCAATTTTGAACGACTTCCACGTATCCGTTCGATTTGAAATTTTGTACACATATGTATTCCCGATGACAATACATGAATAAATCGTTTTTAGAAATAAATTCAACCAGTAAGGGGTTCAAACGGGGATTAGGGTTTTTTTGATTAATCAACGCCCACGCCAAATCGCTGAAGCTAGAAACTTGAAATTTGGAAAGTTGGTTCCTTTTCTGACGTAAGCATCCACAAAGTAAGGATTTTTCGAAATTCAACCCCTATAGGTGTCAAAGGGGGGTAAAATTTTGAAAGACTAAAATGAACAAAATAAATATTAGTAAAAAAAACTTTTTAGAGACAAACTTTTATTTAAATGCATTAAAAAGGAAAAAATAATTTTTAATAATTTATAGGTTCATAATTATAAACGCATGGGTCGTGTCTAATAAACTATCATATAGTTCACGACCCACGCCTTTATAATTATGAATCTATACATTATTAAAAATTATTTTTTCCTTTTTAGTCCATCTAAATAAAAGCTTGTCTCTAAAAAGTTTTTTTTACTAATATTTATTTGATAACGCGTTGTGTAAAACCATCAAGCGTCTAGTTTCGTGCTTTGTTGCAAAAACTGTTTGCGAACCGCTGTTCGCAGTGGTTCCACGTCGGTGGGAACGGTTAAAAACTATGATTACGTGATGTGGCGATGAAAATGACAACGTTCAGGAATTTTTATTCACTCACTCTTGTATGTGTAACTAACTGAGAAAAATTGTTCCAGTGTCTCTTTCTTGAGGCAATTTCACGTGATACAACCATATTTACGTGATCACGGTTTTGCAGTTTTATTTTAGCTGCACGGGAAACGAAATTGAGCCGTCCATATTCTGTAAAATATTTAGAAAAATTTGGTCCAGCGTTGCCAGACGTCTCGATTTTTGCGGAACGTCTCGATTTTTTTAGCTAAAATTGAATGTCCTGCGCGGGACAGCTAATTTCAAAATTTTTCAAAAACATTTGTTAAGAAATAATAAAGGAGAGGAAAGGAATTCTCGCTGAGATGGAATCTTCAACCCTCTACAAACATGTAGAATATTAGTTGCATGAAATAGTAAAACACTAAATTTGCATCCAGACCAAGAGATAAAACTCTTTATTTAATCTTAAGAGATGGACATGATTCGAGAGCTTAAGCTCTCTTCATCAGGTCAGGTATAAACAAAAATTTCGAAGAATTTTCAATTGTTGTCTCTTATTTGTTCCGCTTTTAAAATTTCTGACCTGATAAGATGAGTACCTATCTATAGCAACGTTGACCATACAGTGTCATGTTCCAGAATCATTTTGATTAAATAAAGAGTTAAGAAATATCGCAGGATCGTGGACAGCAAATATTGAGTGTATTTACTATTAAATGTACGACGTTTCGTACTATAGTATTGAGACTTTTCAAGTACAGCAAAAATAACGAAGTCTCTCTATGCACAACATGTAGATATTAGTTACTAATGGTTAGTAATTAATAATTAATTTCCATAGGTATTGTTATTTATTGTCGTACTCTGAAATAAGTTCTTCATAAGTAGGTATAGACGAAACGTCGTGAAGCATTTAATTAGATAAATTCAATATTTGTGTCCGCTTTAAAATTCCTGCGATTTGTTCTAATAAGTGGTACCTATATCTAGCAACTTTCACGATGGACACGATTTCATGTATCAGAATCATTTTATAAAATAACGTTAAATATGAAAAAGTTCAGTGAAATTTGCCAGAAAGCCCTTATCGGATGCTTAAATTTGTTGGTGCAAAACACGCACAAAATTACGTGTAATATGTAGTGTATTTGCAAAACCACTTATCCGCCACTGTCACCGTGTGAGTATAGGTTACGAAAGACTTCAATAACCGATCAAGACACGAACCTTTTCAACATTCAAAATTTTAATGCGAAATTCTGTACATACAAATTTGAATTGAAGTACTATAGAAAATAATATACTAAATAGGCTTGAGAATAGCCGAGATCATTAAAATATGCCACTTTTTAAGCGAATTTTCCATGTCTCGTCAGTCAAAAACCCTGCAGTCGGGTAGGTACCATATAGGTTGTTCTAATCAGAGTCTCAGAGAAGAAAATCGAAAAATATACTGACGCTATACAGTGTATAAGTATATTTTTAGATTTTCTTATTGGATTATTAGCGATTCACTGAAAATATGGTTTATCCTAGGCCAAAAAAATACTGGCGGTTTTATTTTTAATTTTTTGAAGGCCCCTGCGATACTGAATTGAAGCCTCATACCTATTTTTAACCTATACCTATTTTTAATAGCCTTCCAAGATCTATAAGATCAATAAAAACGTTTTCTTTATTTAAAAAGTCAGTGTTTAATTTTTTGATAGATGCTGACTGCTGAGTTTTACTCGTTAAATGAATATTTTTTATATGTTTAAACTGTGTTATTGTAAATGACTTGTTACATACAGCACTGTCACTGTAACTAATAAATATCTATCTATCTATCTATCTATCAAAGAGGCTTTGTGTGATAATCCGCCACCGTTGGTTTATTTAATCTAATTTTTCTCAAAATTAAAAAAAAAACATAGTGCAAAATTTCGAGCTGACTGAAATTGAATTACTTATATTGATTTGATGTTTTTAGAGATCAGTTTTTTACACGTCATGTGTTGACATATGCACATAAGTAAATAAAATTAACTATACCTACTTATATGTATAAAAATACATAACATTATTTTCATATTGGTTATATGATTATATTATTATGTGTATACCATTTTGAAACAAAACATACAGTAGATTCCTTTTATAACGAAAACCGTTTAAAGCGACCAACCGCATACAGCGAGAATTTGTGCAGCGTTTAATTTGTTTTGTATATGTTAAGTTTCATTGTGACAAAAATCCGGTTACAACGCGCTGGAATTAAAAAATTACTGAAGCTTGCAGTAAATAAATACTTTTTAATAAAAATAAACCTCAAGCTTTTCATGCATAAATTGACAAAAAAAAATAAGAATGTCCAACTAAAATTTCAAGATTCAAAATGGCAGCTCTAATAGAGCTGACCAAAATTCTAAAAAATCGTTATCGTAACGAATACAGATTCTTAAACGTTTTGTAAGTCGCTGATATTAATCTGAAATAAAAATTTCTAAACTCAAAATGGTGGATCCAATATGGCTGATTAAAATTTTGAAAAACTGTTATATCGACGCAAACACTAATTATTTTTTGGGTCGTTAATTCCTAATCTGAATCAAATTTCAAAATGGTGATTCCAATATGGAAGACAGAAATACGAATGCATATGCGTTTTTTATGTCGCTGATTCCTTACCTGAAATCAAAATGGCGGCTCAACGGATGTCCACATATATACAGATTGTATCAAATTAAACCGTGCTGGGCATTCTGTCTGTAAGACAGAGATGGATACATAAAGCAATAAGTAAGAATGAGATAAATGATCGCTAATAGGATGTTACGTGGTTACTGTAAATAAATAATATTTATACAACCTAATAGCGTCATCTTTGTTTTTTCGCTCCTTCTATGCTGTAAAAATGTAAATCTTTTATCAGTTTAATTTACAGTAACCACGTAACATCCTATTAGCGATCATTTATCTCATTCTTACTTATTGCTTTATGTATCAATCTCTGTCTTACACACAGAATGCCCTATGCACAGGTTTAATTTGATACAATCTGTATATAACAAGATGATCCACGCTGTTCCTTGATTGTTTGTTATAAACGGATTCTACTGTAAAGTGTATGTTGCTATGCTTATATAACGGATTTTGTTTTATTTTAATTTTTACTTGGTGCTACGAAATTCTCAAGGTGAAATTCTATATACGTTTGTTGTATTCATGGGAAGGTACTTTTCGTACATCGAAATAATGAAGAAACGCCATACTGCGAGATAAGTATGAGATAAACTCACTTATTTTATCAACATAATAATTAATTCGGATTTTATTGTCTTCATTAAAAGCAGTTAGGAATTTACGATAATTAGTATGAAGAGAAACATAACAACGACATAGGTTTATTTTTGAAATTAAATAAAAAATTTAAAAAACCCCCGACGCTAAAAAAGCAAACCTATTGAAATCGGTTCAGCCGTTGTCCAAGATCTTCAGCTCTCATCACAGTTTGTATAGAAATTTCGGCCAGTATTACAGCTAGAAACTTCGAGTTTGAGCTCAAATATTGAATTTTTGACTAGTTGTATGAAAAAAAATTTAGAAAACCCCCGACGCAAAAAAGCAAACCTTTAAAAAGTGAGAAAATAATTAATGTCGTACCTTTTCTGGCCCGATGCATTGTCTATTTGTTCGTTTGGATGAAATATTTAATTCATAAATGAATCGGGGGCCGCTGAGACATTGGTAGGTATTTTTGTCATTTTACAGTGGTCCCCGACGTATTTATGAATTAAATATTTCATTTAAACAATGAAATAGACGGTGCGTCGGGCCACATATACTTAGTAGATATTAATTATTTTCTCACTTTTTAAAAGGTTTGCTTTTTTGCGACGGGGGTTTTCTAAATTTTTATTTCATTCTTTTTAAACTAATCAGAAACTGAATGTTTGAGCTCAAACTCGAAGTTTCTAGCTGTAATATTGGCCGAGATTTCTATACAAACTGTGATGAGAGCTGAAGATCTTTGAAACGGCTGAACCGATTTCAATCAAACATTGATAAGAACCATCTCGCAAATATCAGCTTTCAAACGAACAAAACCGCATTGAAATCGGTCTATCCGTTTGGGAGCTACAATTCCACTGTAAGACAGGCAGACAAAGACTTCAAACTTACCTATAACACCCCTCGTTTTTCGTCATGGGTTAAAAAAAGTTAATTTAAATTTTTCCTAAATTTTCAAGTTGCACCTTATACTGAGTTGCAGAAAACATTGTCAGAAAATCTAATTTGATAATGTTGCCAGACGTCCCGTATTTCCCGGGACGTCCCATATTTCAGGCATAATTTTAAATGTCCCGCCGGGACAGGCTCTGTCCCGTATTTCAACCTTGTTCGATTATTATTAAAGATCGCTCTTCAAGCTAAATTTTGGTCAAAATGCGTAGAAAAATGTTGTTTTGAAGTGGAAATTGTACAAAAAATAATTAGTAATTTTTCGAGTAGAATTTAAAATTCTACAATGCTTTTCTTACGCAGAAGTATGTGTGATCGCAATCTAAGGTCATTGTCAAATTAGATTTTCTGACAATGCTTTCTGCAACCCAGCATAAACTATTTAAATCTAAGGAAATTGTGAAGACCAATTAAAAACATGAATTAATTAGTATGGGAATTAGTGATGGCGTTTCCACGTAGGATGTACCTCTGAATAAATTCTTGAAGAGATATTGACAGGTCATAAATCATTAATTATTTTTTCCGCCCCAAACATCTGTTTTCGGTAACTGAAAAAAAAGAGCGGCCAATATAAATGGTGGGTCCATATGGACCAACAAATGTACATTGAAATAAATCTAAATGAGTTTTGTTATTTTTTGCCGTTTTGCCTACACAAAACGGTCGATGGACGAAGTCATGGTCAAACGTTCGAAACAAAAATGGAAATTTTATTATTTCAGATTCTTAACAGTGGCGTGACATATAAATTGCAAATTTGCAAATCAAATTCTTGAAAATATTTTAAACTGTTTATGCAGTAATTATTTTTAAATTTATTTTTAATCTATTTTGGGGAGAAGATGTTATTACACTCTTGATGAGGAACATTTTGTACTGAAGAAGTATAGCCTTAATAGAACTTGCTGCAAACTCAATTGCAGGGCAATTAATAAAAAAATCAAAGACCACACTTTTTTTGTCCAAAATTTCCCATGACAGATGTTAATAATAATATACGCTCATATCTCTTGAGGGACATAGAAATTTTTGTACATGCAATTTTTTTTCGTACGGTGCAGTTAGCAACGACATCACTTATATTTCAAACCAATACTTTTCTTAAGAGCATTTGATGCCTACAAACACCCTCTGCACACTTCATCTCAAATCCTTTCTCCTTGCCTCAAAACGGTTATGGCTCTCCCGACGCTATTTCCGGTAAACGCGAAATGAATTTCCAAGAATCACATTACAGATCACTCAGGCGAAAAATTAAAAAAAAAATTCCTGGAAAAACAACTTCAAAAATACGATCGGGACGTTCATAACGCCGAGCCTCTATTTCTAAAAAATCTAAATTTTCTAAGGCACTGTGTTTGCTGTCTTTGCCTTTGATGTCTTTCCAAATCTTAATAGTTTCCGGGCTTGTAGGTCGTGATCCGGTGGTATTTCTACCTGACGTTTCGTCTACAACCGCGGTAGACATTTTCAAAGGCGATGTGGCAGCGGTCAAAGTGTCCACCTTGGCGGCTCCTCCCTTCTTTTATGCTAAGTGCCAGTGTGTTCTCTGTTCGGTCGTAGTAGGCCTACGACCGAACAGAAAACACACTGACACTTGGCATAAAAGAAGGGAGGACACTAGTCGTTGACACACTTACCTGTGACCCGCCAAGGAGGACACTTCGACCGCTGCCACATCGCCTTTGAAAATGTCTACTGCCGTTGTAGACGAAATACCATCGGACCACGAACTACAAGCCCGGAAATTATGAAGATTTGGAACAACGCCGGCAGTGAAAGCTTACACATTTGGATTTAATGTCTGTATGTTTCATCTAAAGCTGCAGATTTAAATTTGTCGTCTTTTAACGGTCCTTTCATGTCAAAACTTATCGTTGTTTTTAACCCTTAAGGTAGTATATACTCTTAAGAGATGCATAAAATACGCTCATTTGCTATCTCTTAAGAAGAAGTTTAGCCTTAATGGAAATTACAAGAAATGCAGTTAAAATGTCTTTTTTAAATTAGTGCAGTTAAAACGTTTTATGATGTAACTAAATTATTCCTCTGTGATTTCCTGTGGAAGTGTCCAGCCACGTGTGAAGACACACGTGCACTGTGTACTGTTGGTTACAAGTTTACAACAATGTAACATTTCTTGTAGTAAACAAAACCTATTCCAGCTAATAATTTACAGCAGGTATGCAAAACTTACGACCCATGGTTTTTTTTTCATCCCACCAGTGGTCACAAAAGAGGATGTCATATGTGTGGGTCGGGTGCCTCAGACAAGCTCGTGGAAATCTTTTCAAAAATAAAAAAATTGAAATCTAACATCAACTTTTATTTTGGTTTTTTTGTCTAATTTTTTCAGTATTACCTACCCATAGATAATAGATAGTTTTAGGTCTACCTATTTGAATTTTTATATAAGTATGCGTTGTATAATAAATAATAACATGTTATAAAGCGAGTTTGTTTTTTGAGAAAAGTTTAAACAAAATGTCTAAAAATAATAGTATGGGAGGCAGCGTTGCATTTTAGGTAGTGATTTCATACCGACCAATTATTTCTAGTAACTGCTTAAGTATCAACAGTAACCAAAGTGAGCGTCAGTCGTCGCACCCGCGGTGGGGGTAGTAGTAAGAGGGTATCAAAATCGTTAAATAAATATCTCACTGAAATCTCACTGACAGCTAAAAATATTTACTTCGTTACCATAGCAACTATATTTTATTCCATGCGAAAATATAAAAATATAGTTGCTATGGTAACGAAGCAAATATTATTTTTAGCGGTCAGTGAGATATTTCAACTTTGCGGTATGAAATAACTATAAAATCTATTTTTTTAGCGTCATTGACACCCTCTTACTACTACCCCCACCGCTACTGGCGCAGCTGACGGTCGGATGTCTCATCAGGTGGAGGAGCCGGTATGAAATATTTGACTCATTTGCAACGCTACCTCCCGTAGGATAACCGTATCTACAGTTTTTAAAAAATTTCTGGACTATTCTAGACCGAGATTTGTGATGCGATGCAATTTCAATCGGTCCATGGACGTTTACGATAAATTTAGCAATGTAGCCCGTGAATCGAAAAATGTTGCCCATGCCTGATTTACAGTGTAATTTAGCAGGGCTGTTGGCATTTGCCATAACACACAGCAAACATGGCGTATAACTTGGAGAAGGTTTGAGAATTGACTTGAGTTTTGCCAGTCTATTCTAAAGGAACAAGTCAGCGGCGTTCATTATAAAATGTTATTTCCGCATTAAAACCACCTCATTAGGGATGTACAAACTATATAAAATATGTAGGTACATCAAACTAATATTATAAATGCGAAAGTGTGTATGTATGTTTGTTACCTCTTCACGGCTTAACCACTGACCCGATTTCGACGAAAATTAGCAAAGAGATTCCTTAAAGCTTGACAAAGGACATAGACTTAGTCAGGGGTACAGCGCCAATATTTTAAAGTGATTACTAACAGGCTGAATTTTCGTGAGTAGCTTAGTTTTTACGAGTCCCCCAAATCTCTCTCTGCGACAATTCTCGGTAGAGGTATGCAAAGTTCTGCGCAACCGCTAAACATGTTGATTTGGCGAGTTTTTAAATTTTATACATAACACTTTGTTTTTCAGTTAAATCGCCAGATAATTTATAAAAAAACAGGAAGCTGCGCTTGTTCTACAAAAACGATGGGTGGACTGGCGAGTCCTCCGTCCCCAATATGTAAAAATAACGAGGTCTGAAATTTTATTACTAACGGGCTGATTTTTAGTTTATTGTTTAATTAATATTTTTAAAATCGAAGGGCAAATTGTCCTACAAATTGTCCGGTAGGGTTTTCCGGTCCTACGCCCTGAAAGTGTCAGTTTCACGAATATTCTAAACTGATTACTAACTGTAGGACAAAGGTAACACTAGATAGGTCTGTGTATTCTCTGATCAAATAATGCAGTGTCCTACAAAAATATTGGTAGGTATTGCTAGTCCTACAAAAAAGGCTTCAATACTATAACGTATTATTTTAATTGGATATCCGGTAAATTGATATTTTTTGTAATTTACGTATTTATATAGGATCGCTATGGTTACTTTAGTGATTATTGAAAATAATTGAAACTAAAATGAAAACACCAAAATAACGATAGCAACTTTATATAAATACGTACATAATGAGTCATGGCTCATTCTGATATTAGTCCATTAAAATGTTACATTTTTTAGGCTAACCTTGCATTTTGGACAGGACAAGATTTTTTTTACCGTTGCGTAGGGGGGGGGGGGGCGGTGTAAGTTTAAAATTGAGTTTTCGGGGTTGGCGGCCCCCTCATTTGGCCGCAATCTTGAAAAAGGGGTGCTAACAGGTTTTGCACTATATCTCCGTAACGGTATTTCTTACAGAAAATTAGTACATACGTTTTTGCTTATAATCGAACTTTCTGCAACTTTACTAGAAACACTTTTTGTCATAAATTGAATAATTAAAAAATATTCTATCTTCTATAAAGCATATCTTTTTAATTATTCAATTTACGACAAAAAGTTTCTCTAGTAAAGTTGTAGAGAATTTGATTCTAAACAAAAACCTATCTACAGATTTTCTGTAAGATCTACCGTTACGGAGATACAGTACAAAACCTGTTAGCACCCTTTTTTCAAAATGGCGGCCAAATGGGGTGGCCGCCGACTCTGAAAACTCAATTTTAAACTTACATTGGGCCCCCCTACGTAACGATAAAAAAAATCTCGTCCTACCCAAAATGCAAGCCTAATGTAACATTTCAATGGACTATAGTTTTTTGGCTTTTTTATCAATATCTCCCAATTTTATTGTAGGACACCAATTATATTGTATTCTACACTCCGTTTCCACAAGAAAAAAACAAAAATTAAGTTGTTAGTAATCAGTTTAGAATATTCGTGGAACTGACACTTTCAGGGCGTAGGACCGAAAAACCCTACCGGACAATTTGTAGGACAATTTGACCCTTCGATTTCAAAAATATTAATTAAACAATAAACTAAAAATCAGCCCGTTAGTAATAAAATTCCAGACCTCGTTATTTTTACATATTGGGGACGGAGGACTCGCCAGCTTTTGTAGGACAAGCGCAGCTTCCTGTTTTTTTATAAATTATCTGGCGATTTAACTGAAAAACAAAGTGTTATGTATAAAATTTAAAAACTCGCCAAATCAACATGTTTACCCGCTGCGCAGAACTTTACATACCTCTACCGTGAATTGTCGCAGAGAGAGATTTGGGGGACTCGTCAAAACTAAGCTACTCACGAAAATTCAGCCTGTTAGTAATCACTTTAAAATATTGGCGCTGTACCCCTGACTAACTACTTGTTATGCCGGAAAACTGTTCTCGAGAGAGAACCATAAATCCACACTACTGTCAGGTGGTCATGAATTAATGATGCTCTCTACGTTTCCATAGTTACGCATCATGTGTTTGTGTATTTTGGAAAACAGATTATTGCATTTTAAACTGTCAAAATAGGCATTTTTATAAATTCATAGCACCCGGACGAAGCCGGACCGGACAACTAGTACTTATATAATATTATATATCTTGGTTTCTGCTACAAGTTTCAAGACTAAATCTACTTTCAAAATACGTTTTGCACTGAATTACCATGGAAACCTTAGTCGTAACTCGTATAGGGTAAAGCTTTTTTTTTTAAAAATTCGCCTGATGGATTTGTAGTCTGATTCTTTGTCTTCCATTCATTGTCCGTCCGAACCTCCTAGGTTCAAAAATCCGATCGGGACGTCCGTAACGCCGAACCTTTATATTTCTGAAAAATCTAAATTTTGTAACCCACTGTATTTGCTGCGTCTGTCTTTGAAGTCTTTGTCTGTCTCAGTCTCAATGACTGTATATCATATATATAGCTGCTGATTTAAATTTGTCGTCTTTTAACGGTCCTTTCTGTCAAAACTCGTCGATGTTTTAGCCTGGTAGAATTATACTCTTAAAAGTATGTTTTGTTTAATTCCAATTTGAAGAAGGTTCGTACCCCCGTGCTCCTTCTAGGTATAAATCCCTCAACGAAAACAATAGTATCCCCTTGACCTCGGCTATTCTCAAGCCTAAATATTTAAAAAATAGTTTTTATTAAACCCTGCCGTGTATATATACATTATACATATATCTCATGGTATAAAGGTAAAAACAACGCAATATAGATATAGACAAACTTCTTCAAGCATACTTTGTGTGTGTGTGTGTTGTCAGGCCTTGACCGTGACCAGTGGCTACACCATTCACCACTACAAACAAGAGGTGTGCTGCGGGGAGCCGGAGAACCAGTCGTCTTGTTGCAATATTACGAAACCAGCTGCTGTAATGACTCTATGTCGATATTATATTAAATGAATGCCTTCACTAATGGTATCCGACTGTTCTTTAATTATCAGTCGATCGTTGTTGGTTTATTAATGTCCAGTTTCTGAAACTATAGTTACCAATATGTTAACAAATCTTAACAGTAGGTTTAAACCAGACTCCTTAGTGCTTAGTGACTTATAGTCTCAGTGTCGAATTATCCACGAAACGGACTAGGGCTAGGCAACAGCTTGGGGGCTAGGGACTTCTGCCAATACCATACACACCTCATATATGTATAATATGTGACGCTTATATGTGTGTAAATAATTTCCAACATGGAGGAATATTTAAAAGAATTTAGAGCCCCATAAAGCATGGTTGCTTACAGGCCCCAACACGATTTAATCCGACCCTGTAAATACTGGGATTAAAATATCCGATTTGAAGGTCCAGCATCCATATCTTTTAAGTTTTTAAGATTTAGCTGTTTTCATGTGATTCCGGTAGGTACAAAAAATGAAATGAAAATTCAGGAAACATGACTTCAAATCTAAGGTACCTACTATCAAAGTAGATAATAATTTATCTATGGCATCAACTACCTATATATCGATTTTTTTGGCAAATAATAATAAAAAAGGCAAGTGTGTGTCTCACCCACATAAGCGCACGATAAAAATGAAATTTCTTTTGTCTTCGTCAACCATGCGAATTTAAATAATTAAATTAATAATAATATTGTAGTTTGGCGCCCCACGTTGGGCGCCACAATATGCATATACCTACCTACATTTTTCTATTTATTATTTTTAATAATAAATAAAGAAACAAACAATAAATTATTTCATATTACTCCAAGCTGACGCGAACCTGCAATCTTATACATCGTACACTAATGCGTTTCTCCACGAAGTTATCTGAGTCGTTCTGGGTGAGCGCGTAACAGAATTACACAATACACATGCATTTTCGAATTTTCGGATCAGTATTTTTTGTGTCGAGATCATTTCGATTCATTAGTCTCGTTTAAGAAGTTTCACTTCAGTAACACGCGAATGTACGTCCATGTCTTCGAATCATTATTATCGGACATTATATAGTTGTTTTTATAAAAGCTCTCCGTCCGTCCGTCTTGTATCGTTCAAGCATATGGCGCAAGATGGCAAATGTCTCTGACCAGCAATGACCGCTAGCTCTACGCTGTTTGAATGCGAAATGATAAACAAGTCAAGTATTTAGGACATTTCACTTACGACGTCACAAACAAAGCCGTTGTTTTTAGATATTTAAAATATCAGTTCATTATAACATTTTATTATAATTCTTATACAGGGTGCTGAATTGCTTTGCGGGTAATACGGATTTAACCCGTAAAATCAAACTTTTGCGATTTCCTGATTCCCTAATTATTTTAGGAAAAATATGTTCGAATAAAAGTTTTAGAACATAAAATTCTGCATCTAAATCATTAAACAAAATTAATTTTGCATGCTTTGTAACGGCAGAAATTTGATATGAAAATGTCAAAATTACCTCAAAAACAGATAGCGATAGCCATGGAACTTGAACAAAATGATTAGAAAATTATTATTCTGACAGCTAAAACGTCATCATTTTGTTCAAGTTCCATGGCTATCGCTACAGTCGACTCTCGTTAATTCGAAACTCGAGGGACTCTTAAAATATTACGAATTATCGAGTGTTTGAAATATCAAATGGTTCGAAACAAAGGCTCAACAAACAAACGTTGATACAAGTTTGAACTTGTCGCAAAATGTATGTAATATGTACTTACAATCTTTCCGCCTCTTTCTCTCTGCAACTTTGAATTGTCGAGTGTTGGACGCCGATGAGTTCGAATTAACGCGTCGTTTTGTTATATAGCAATGATTTTTTCGTACGAATTACCAAGTGCATAAAAATGTATTGATTTAGTTCGAAATATAAAGAGATTTTGTAGGGAACTCGTGATAACTTTGAATTATAGAGAGGTTCGAATTATCGCAGTTTTGAATTAACAAGAGTCGACTGTATCTGTTTTTGAGGTAATTTTGACATTTTCATATCAAATTTCTGCCGTTACAAAGCATACAAAATTAATTTTGTTTAATGATTTAGATCCAGAATTTTATGTTCTAAAACTTTTATTCGAAGATATTTTTCCTAAAATAATTAGGGGAGCAGAAAATCGCAAAAGTTTGATTTGACGGGTTAAATCCCTATTACCCGCAAAGCGATTCAGCACCCTGTATAGTACACCTACGTGAATCCTGCTTGACCTACCTAAAAGAGTCATCTAAACACCTTATCTGCACTTAATTACGGTTACCATCCGTCTGAATTTGTCCGGACACGTCCGGACTTTCGGTCTTCCTTCCGAACTTTGTCCGGCTTTTTAATTTGTCCGGATTTTTGACTTAGATGGAAAAATTTTGAATGAATGTTAAATTTTCGCATTAAATTACTAAAAAATAAAACAAGTATTAATCATATCTAAAATGTCCGCACTTTTTTAGAAATGTCCGGCTTTTTGTTAGGACTTTTCAAATTTCGAAATGGTAACCCTATTATAGTGACTGCAATCAGTAAAACAAATAAAATCATGCACTGTAAGAAATGAGAAGGCCGATTACGTAGATTATCGATGGTCCATTTGTAGCCAGCGATTAATCTGGTAATAGGCACACAAAGAGATAATGGCGTCGCAAACAGGTATCGCCACATCGCGTAGATTCCATAAAAACACATTGCGCATGCGTGGTTACTAATTTTACATTAATTTGTTTTGTTTTCATCCATTTTATATATGTAACTATACATTTTATTTTGTAATTTTTACACACTTTATTGGAATATTACACAAATTATGTAATTTTAATTTACTTTATGTAAAAATCACAAATTTGTTTAACTTTACAGTAAAAGTTTTCTGTGTAAAAGTAAATAATAATGTAAAATCACTTAGAAAATAGAGCGAATTCTACATTAACTTTCGAAATATTTTTACATCCATTTTTTACAGTATGAATACGAGTTTTAACAGTCGCACAGGAGTCATATTATCGAATGATTGAATTGTGGACTATAGACGCTCAACAACAGAGGTCATTAGCGTCTGAGTTATATCATATTATCACTAGTCATTACGCACGAGATACCTATATATGTTATTTTTTGCCATACCCACTACTTTTCACTCAATTTTCAGTAGGTATTTTCAAAAAATTTTGACAGTTCATTTTCGTCGCTAACTTCACTTCTATAGTAGGCCGAGGCACGGCCAGGAGTATGTAATAGCGGGCGAATCAGAGCAAATAAAGATAAATCACTAGGGAAATGGTTGGCATTCCCAAACTAGTGTGAGAAAAATAAGTACGTTCCCGTACACCGACCTGTCAAAAGTTACTTTACAATTTACATACATACATGCATGTAAAGCAACTATTTTAAAGTGGGTATTGCAAAAATAATTTTATATTAAACTAGAAAAATTATACCATTTAAAGTTTAAACACAACTTTATATTTACATTTAATAATTTGTTTTTAAAAAATACAGTTTGTAGTTTTAAATAAACATGCAAATTATTACTTTGTGTTGCAACGTACTAGACTTTGACCTAGGACAATATTATTTTTTTTTCTCTAAAAATAAACTATTCTTTAAAAATAAACCTGTAAATTAGTCGCCATTAATATGCAAATAACAGAATAATAGTCGTGTTAAAAATATTGTTATGATTAGTCTAAATACGTCAATGTGTATGTCTGTAGTTACAGGGCAAAGTGGCGTATGCCATATCTTTTACCATTTATAAGGTGCCATTTGACTGACTGAACGACTGCATAGCCAAAACCGCTGAACCTATAGGAACTTGTTTTCCTCGTATGACGTAGGCGCCAAGTAAAAACGTATTTTTGAAAATTTGACCCCTAAAAAGGTAAAAAGAGGCATTGAAAAAATAGGCTTTTTCCGAAACAGCTTGAATTATAAACATAATCGTCGTAAGTCAAACAAAATTATAAAATTTATCAATGTGCATTTCAAACTTGCAAAAAACCGTGAGACCCTTTCGTTTTGATTTTATTACAAGTGAACAGTGAAGTTAATAAAAATATTGTTTGGGCAACCGCGGCCGATCGGGAAACTCGGTTGTCCGCGGTTCTTATCCTAACCTACTTCCTGTCAATAAAATAACAAAAGTGGTTCATCGACATTGAAGTAAAATTTTATAAAAATTGAAGAAAAATGAAATGTATAAAGCTAGATAATTATAGACTAGTTCTATAAACACAATATATACAAGTGCTTAGTTATAAACTATAAGAAAAGGGTTGAAGAAGCGTCATCTGGAACACAGAAACAGCATCTTGGATGAATGCGAAGGGTCAGAAGGGCGAATAAAGGCGCTAACAGAAGGGCGGTATGCATGGAAATAGTGTGGGAACGGGCACAGGTGGTATGAACTATGATGTTTATTATACCTACGTCTTTTTGTGTTCAAGGAAAAGAGATGCCAGATTTTATTGAAAATATCGTATCTACGTTTATAGAGATTTGTGGTTTCAATGCAAAAATGCAGAGACGGAATTTAGGAACTTGTGAATTAATATTAGGGCTGTGCGCTTTTTCCGATATATTAATAAAAATATCAAATTAGTACCTAAATATAATTAAATGAATGCATAATGACTGCAAACAGTATATGAACACCTATTGTAAGAACAATAACGTAACACAATGCTGTAATCAGGAAAAATTCATTAATTCAAACCTATGTCACCGTAGGGATTCTAACCCTAAACTTTCCACTATCGCGGCGGACTGAGTCATTATGCATTCATTTAATTGTATATTTACTCACGACGTCCGTGTTAAAATTTGTATTTATCCTAAATATAATACCTATAGTAAACTAGCGGCCCGGTCTGGTTCGCCCGGGTGCTATGAATTTATGATTTATTTATACATTACTTACTCGCTTCGCTCGTTCGCTCCAGTTATTATAGGCCTATATCTTAAAGCAAAGTATCACCTATCGAACAGTGAAAAAAAATTGAAATAGGTACAGTAATTTCTGAGATTACCCCTGATTTTCACCCGGACGAATCCGGGCCGGCCAGTTGTTATAGCCTATGTTCTAAAGCAATGTAATCACCTATCGAACATTGATAAAAAATAAAATTAAGAAAAATCGCAGGATAGTGGACAAAATATTTGATTTATTTAATTGAATGTACGACGTTTCGTCTATATATTTAGACTTTTTCAAGTACATAAAAATAACAATATTTATGAAAATTAATATTAATTACTAACCATAGCAATTGATAAAAAGTCTTCAATCGGTTCAGTAATGTCTGAGATTACCCCCCATTTTCGTCCGGGCGAAGCCGGGCCGAACAGTTATTATAGCCTATGTCCTAAAGCAAAATATCATCTATTGAACAGTAAAAAAAATTTTGAAATCGGTCTTCTGAGATTATCCCCCATTTTCACCCGGGCGAATCTGGGCCAGCCAGTTTCAATTATACATCTGAACCTTCCTCGTGAATCAATCTATCTAATCGTGAAAATCCAAAATCAGGTCAGTAGTTACGGAGAAATCAATCTTCTGAGATTACCTCCGATTTTCACCAATAGAACGTGGCACGTTTTAGTGGGCGGACATTTTAGATGTAAGCTAAAAAGAAAGAGACGCGAACTTGTCATGTCAATTTCTTGGAACCATTGTTTATGGTTTTTGTTGTTAAAAATTATAAAAAAAAGTATTCAACAAACAAAAATAACTCAAAAGAAGAATGGTCTCCGTGGTAGAGCCTAGGCCCTGGAGGAATCAGAAATTTAAACCCACGAGACGAAGAAATGAACCAAACTAATACAACCCTGAAATATAAAATAGAATTAATGTATATAGTGAATATCGGTATGAGTAGTTTCATGAATAAGATCAATCTTATTTTTGTGGTAAAAGGGTAAAATTCAATTGTAATAATGTGAGCATTGCCAACCCAACGATGTTAATGATACTTCCATTCATGTTTGTATTATTGTATACCTACCATCATTTGTTCCCACATAAACATTTGTGGGAAAAATTGTCTGTTTACTTCAAGCGTAGAAATTTTAAGAATTGTCATCATAACCTTTCGACGCTTGATAAGGGGATGACAAATTACTTTTACCTATTCCCAGATAAATTTATATATATTTTTAAAGCGGTTTCCTGTATATGAAAGAAAGTTAAAATATGGCTCAGTGGGTTAATGTGTTTTTTTTAAACGGCAATATGAGATCCTGTTTTGAGAGGGTGATTCGACGGAATTCACTATTTTTTTAAGGCCACCAGCTATCAGGGTTAGATTTAGATTAGATTAGATTTACTCGGGGTGATAAGACACTATATATCTCACAATCACTGCGACCTATAAGATCTTTTGTGAGTCCCCTAATAGTTTATTCCCAGTCGGGTAAAATGCTTTTTATGAACCTTATAACCTTTCTGGGGGCTTCTCTCCATATGTCTTCAGGCTTTAGAAAAGGCCTGAAAGCTATCAGGGTTAGTTAGGCCTAGCGCGAATTCATATTTTCGAATTTCAATTTATTATTATTTTTAAATGAATTAAAAATCCAATTAATTCGCAATTGAAAGCAAATGCAGATGTTAGCAATTAGGGCGAAATGATAGTTTGAATAGTTTTTGTAAGTAAAGTAAATGTTTAAGTTAATGAGGTTAGATTTTTATGTCAACAATGTCAAATCGAGCATTAGTATAGGTACATTGATATTTATAAATACGCAGGGAATCACATAATGACATTTTTTTTCTCGTCGACCCCACATCAGGGCCGTAGCTAGGGGGGGCATTAAGGGGCAATTCCCTACCTTAAAACATCCAGTGCCCTACTTTAAGGAATTATAAACAAGCCGCAAAGACTGTCACGACAGAATGACAGACTTGATCTATCTGGCATTTGGAAAAACAAGTAGAGGTGGTACAAACTGTTATTTTTTAATAACAGTTCCGTTCCGTTCCTGTTCCGCTTACGAAACAGTTCCAAAAACCTGTTACTTTTTAACAGTTCCAACGTTGGAACCTTGACATTCTCGGAATAGCTTGTAACATGCAACGTATAAAAATTTGAAATTATGAAGTGTATATTATTTGTATTTTTTCGTGAATTAATTCTATTATTCAAGTTTAATAATTTAAGGTACCTAATTATTAAAAAAAACAAAATAAATTTGTCGACAATACATTAAAGATATACTTTTATAGAAAATCAATAGCGAAAAATAAGCATTATTTAATAAGGCGCAATGTCGTGTGCGACGCATGTTAATGTGATGGTGTGATACTAAAATCGACTTTACGTAGGTGACAAGCAAAACTGTTGCAGTTTGCAACGTAGGTACAAATATACAATTGACAACGGGAACGGAGAATGCTTCTTTTATGCAGAAGAACACCCGTTTTGTTACTTGGAACAGTCGAAGCATTGGAACAGCCCGGAACAGGTATTTTATTAAACTGACAACTGTTCCAATCTGTTCCTCGTTCGAAACTGTTCCAAAATAACTGTTCCTAGAATTTTGTATCATCTCTAAAAACAAGATTAAATTCGTTGGATCTAAATGAAGTTCTTCGGAAATTTGATAACATGGCAAGTTCTGTATTTTTTTAGTGTATTTGCCATATGGCACATACACTATTGGCGTCGGTCGGATGGCGGGACCAGGGCGGACCAATTTCTCGACGTTTCATAGCCTCCTGAACACTTTGGCACCATTTTTGGAAATGTCTGTTTATATATGTATATATATATATATATATATATTTATATATTTATATATTTATATATATATGTGTGCGGGCTATAACTTTCGAAAGAGTTACTTGATTTTGACGAAATTTGGTAGGCACGTTGGAATCCATCACCGCACGAAGCCTATTTAAAATGGGCCCAATCGGACCATTTTAAGGGTGGTTTTTAGGGATTGAAAAATGTTTTTGGGCCCAAAAATACCGAAAAAAATTTCAGAATTGTTTCAAAATTGAAATTTAACCCTGTAGTGAAGATCAAAATGTGCTGCTAAAATTTTAATAAAATCGGCCCGACAGGACCGGACTTACAAATTTTATGAAAACACTAGTTTGCGGATAGTGATTTACTTACTGAAGGTTTAATTTGGTACAAAGGTTGTATTGATAATAATATTGAAATCAAGAAAAAAAAATATTATTTTAAGGGATGTATTAAGGGGTTAAATTTTTTATTTTGTCCAAAATCAAACTTAAGTTCACGTATTAAAGCCACAAGGCCTGTATTAGCAAATATATTATATTGTCGGCAGGGTTTTGGCACTGCGAACCGAGTTTTTTTTTTTTTTTTGATTAAATTGTCATTCACCGTTTTTTTTGCTTTTATAATTTGATATCACCAGATGAGGTGGACAATCCAATTAAAAAATTGTAGTCTTTTGCTTCAGTCCTCCTTTAAACTTTCAGTGCCCTATATCTTGAATTCAGCTCTAGCTACGGCCCTGCCCCACATACGACGACTTCGGATTCTATTTTGCTTTTAATTGCAAATGCTTTACAAGTTCTCAGATTAACAGGGGGTTTGTAATAAAGGAACCATGCAGTTGAGCTGTGTTGGTTGAGCTGCCAGTTAAATAAACAGCGTTTTACGACGCATCCCTCGCACTAAACTGCTAGTTGCGCTGCCAGTAAGTCTCTCCGCTTACCCTACAAAATTGATTTTGGATATCGTGTAAATTGAGGGTTAGGTGTATATATTTAATAGTCAAACGCCTTTTTATTAAATATCACTACAGACAGTCGGCAGTAAAAAAAATGATTTAAAAAGTTTCAAGCAAAAAATTGCTTCACTCTCGTCAGGAACAATATAATGCGTTGGATTTTTTTATAAAAACATATTTTAATAATTCATATAGTATCTACTGCCCTATTTCGCAATTTGTTTGTGTGATTCATGAAGTAGGTATATTAATTATTTATATTTTTTTATTTTTATAATATTATGTATCTAATGATGCAATTTTCCATTTTTTTATAAATAAAAAATGTTCTATTTTTCTATGGACTGAACGATTCTTGGCATTGATTATTGAACATGTTTGCCGCTGTCATTGCGTTTTGTCATAGAACTACGCCTTTCCCGGTGGCCGCAGGTATATAGAGGGGTAAAATTTTGCGAGAAAGAAAATGCGATACAAAAATGTGTGACGCCATAGTTTGTTTGTGTTTTGTATCATATATATGTCATGTTAATATCTATACTAATATTATAAAGCTGAAGAGTTTGTTTGTTTGTTTGTTTGGTTGAACGCGCTAATCTCAGGAACTATCAGTCCGATTTGAAATTTTTTTTTGTTAGATAGCCCATTTATTGAGGAAGGCTATAGGCTATATAATATCACACTACGACCAATAGAAGCGGAGCATTAATGAAAAATGTTGCGAAAACGGGAAAAATTATTCCTTTTGAGAGCTTTCGCTGCGTAAACGGTTAAAGTTACGCAGAAATCATGTATGACGGAATTGTTCCCCTTTAAAAGTTCTAAAAAAAAGTCCGCGACAGCATATGTCTATCTTTTGAGGTTGACTCACTATAACTTTTTTTATGGTAATCAAATTTGTTCGTAATTATAATATTCAAGCGAACGAGCGAAGCGAGTGAGTAGTGTATTTATAATATGTAAGCGAACGAACGAAGCGAGTGAGAAAGCGAACGAGCGCAACGAGTGAGTAATGTAATTATAATATTCAAGCGAATGAGCGAAGCGAGTGAGTAGTGTATTTATAACATTCAAGCGAACGAGCGAAGCGAGTGAGTAGTGTATTGCACCCGGGCTTTCTTAGCATCCGGGCGAAGCCGGACGGGGCCGCTAATTTTAAAATAAAACTATAGAAGTAGTTCTACGTCTTCGGTTGCGGCACAACCGTAATTACTGTCCTTTGTCATTTTTTATTAAATTTTTAGGGTTCCGTAACAAAGTGGTAAAATCGGAAACCTAAGGCCATGACGCGCCAACAAGCACCTAAAGAAATTTAGTGGACAAAAAAATTTTTCAAAATGTTATTTCATAAAAAATATGCCAAAGAAAGAATGTACGAATGTCCAGATCTCCTACAGTATTAGACCGTTAGATAGCGTCCTATTAAAATACTTTAACTCGTCTTATTACAAATTAATTGATTAGTATTCAGCTACATTATGTGTATTAGTTATAGCAAAATAAAAATGCTAGAGAATAGACAAACAAATAGATCTCATGCGCATGTCGCATGATTATATCACAGCGGGTATCGGGTGCCGGTGACCCACAGAAGAACTGCGCGCAAAGGATTGTGGGTGAAGGACCTTTATGGTGTTCCTCCGCTATGTTCTATGCCCACACTCTTCAGTCTTCGTGCTTGTTTACCACGAGTGATGACGACGCGAACCTCGAACTGGTGTTTTGTATGTAGTGTTGGTATCTCTGCCAGGTACCAACTACGCACTAAAGCCGGAGTCCCACGGCGTGTGACACAAATCCTCGAGTTGCTCGAGGTTCGGATACTTGCGAACTTGCGGTTGGTCGAATTTCGACCTCGCATCATTCCACGGCACGTGGCTTGGCAAATCTCGAGTTGCTCGAGGTTCGTATATTTGTGGATTTGCGGTCGGTCGAATTCCGATCTCGGCGCGTGGCTTGGTAAATCTCGAGTAGACCCGAACGTTTCCAGATGTTCTTTCCAGTTTCATTTGTTTCGTTGTGCTTCAATTTTAATTTATTTGGTTAATGGAAATACAGTCGAACCTCTATAACTCGAACCTCTATAACTCGAACAACTCGAACTTTTTCATTGGTTCCTGTACATTCCCCAAGATTTCCATGTATTTTGACCTCCATAACTCGAATTTCTATAACTCGAACCCCTCTATAACTCGAACTCAACGCTACGTCCTGCCAAGGAAAAAATCTCTATAAGTCGAACTTTTGAAAGCGATCAAAGCCGAGTTTTGACATCTGGTCGTAAGATGGCAGCGCTCGCGCTTTAAAATCGATTCAATGAATTTCCTCGAGCACGAGCAGCGCTGTGTGTTATTCTGGGATTCTCCAATAAGTATAGATTTAAAATACCAGGGTATGGACACTCAACAGTTTTAGAGGCAAATTATTCGTCGGTGTGGACTGGGTTACTGCCAACATAATAACCGTTTTCACTAGCAAAATTATAGAAATTTTATATTGTTTTTGCAATAGTTGGTACATGATGATTACGACATTAAAATTAGACAAAAATACGAATCTTACCGCCAAAAAAAGACAAATCAATCAAAGCTTGATAACTGATTATTTTTAAAGTGTTTTATGTCACGTACGTAGTATTAAAAGGTTTTTTACATTACATATATTATGTATTATAGTATTTTATTACATATTATATGTAAATACGTATTATGTACTTAATAAAAAAAATTTGGAATATTCACGTGGTTTTTCTCTAACTCGAACTCTCTATAACTCGAACTTTTTTGGTTGTCCCTTCAAGTTCGAGTTATAGAGGTTCGACTGTAACTGCAAAACTACACTTCGCAATCTACAACAAACCACAAGTCACAACAGAGTGTGGAAACAATGCACGAGCCGTACAGAGACTTGTCATCATTCATAAGCCTATTACGGGGTTTACATGCAGCCACTGCCGCTGCTACTCGCGCTGCCCGCTGTCTTGCCCTGAATAATTCCACGGCAGCCTTTGAAGCAAGTGACTGTTTACATACAGCTACTGCGCCTACCGCATTATTTTCCAGCAATAATGGAGGACGTAGAAATTGCCGCGGCCACAGTACTCTGTTTTTTGAGTTTGCAAATTATATAAATGTTTGAAATAGACATGTGATAGAAAAAAACGTCGACGTCGAAAAAGACGATGGTGGATGACAGCGATTCATCGCAACAGAACTTTGTTAGTATTTTTTATTAGAAGGATCCCATAATAATCTCTCAGTTGCATATAGCTCTAAAAACTTTAGCACTTTATCATTGGTCCACTCAATCATGGTTATAACGCGAATAAACAAATAAGTTTCGGATCGTGCACTTGGTTAAGCAAAAAGAATAGACAGAATAGCGGGCAGCATGTAAACAGTCACTGCCGCTCGCGCTGCCAGTCCTTTGACTTCCGTTCAAAATACCGCCACTGAAGGGAGCGTGCGGCAGCGGCAGTGGCATGGGCAATGGCAGCGCGAGCGACGTGTTTACATACTCGCGCTGCCCACTTTCATGCCCAATTCCCTGCTCACTGCCGCGGAAGTGAGCTGCATGTAAACCCGGTATATGGTGTCTGAACATTTACCGACATTTCACGGGGAAGGTCGAGCCACTCGTGAGACCCCGGCTTAACACAGTAGCTCCATTTTGAAACATTTTAATATTATATTAGCGTATAGGTATAGTATATTTGCCACCAAGCCAATATCTGCGACGCAATATCATACTATACTGCTATTCTGTATGGTCAATCTAAGAATTTAGTGTTATTAATTCTTTAGGGTTCCGTAACCAATAGGTACCCTCATAATTTCGCCATACCCGTCCGTCTGTCTGTCTGATGATATTTTATATAGGGCAATATCTTTTATATTGACAATAAGTTAGGTACTTAGTGTTGAGAAATTGTAATTTTTTACCATAAATGTGAATTGGGACGTCAGGATTACTAAATTATAATTTAAAAAAACTAAAAAACACGCTTTAATGAACTAAAAAGTAAAAAATAATTAATTTTATTGTAAAAAAGCGTGGGGGTGGATGAAAATATGATACAAAGCACCCCACGCTTTTTTACAATAAAATTAATTATTTTTTACTTTTTAGTTCATTAAAGCGTGTTTTTTAGTTTTTTTAAATTATAATTTATTTTTGCTTTTTAGTCCTGGAGATCCTGGTCAGGATAATGGGACAAACTTATTGAATTATTGTATTGTCGTCGGTCCTTGATAAGTCGACAACGTTTAAACTAAATCTGATCGTTCAAAGTTGGTCAAAATCAAGTTCAAAGAAGTTACAAACTGACAAGCAAGCAAACATACAAGTGAAGCTAATAAAAACGTGTTAAAAAAAAAATCACGTATATCATCGAGTGAGATATTGTTGAATAAGGGTCTTTTAAAATGCTACAAGACTTAATTTTGGAGCCCCAGTAACGATCTATGAGCATTCAAAGTCGTTTAAAGTGTGTCTCCCCTCTCTAATTTTTTTATTCGATTTGACGATTAACTACTTTTACTACTCGGCTGATTTTGCGAGTAACCAAACACGCTTAAAATGGCGGTAATCCATGCAAATAAATTTTCCGTTGAAACCAAAGATTCCTCGTCACAAATGAAGATAGCATATACAAGATTTTTTAATGGTTTACGGCATTGAGGATAGAGAGAAAGGAGGCTGATCTCGGCCAGACCGCAATGTGAAGCGCATGTCCCGAAAATCGATGACGGTAAGGGTTCGTAAAATCTTTCCATTGTTTTGACTAAATATGGCGTCTATTGTCCTAACTCTAGCTAGTGACAATTTTTTGGTGTTATTTATTCAAGGCTTTGTTTTTGTGAAGACGCTGAGTAAGACATATTAAAGTGCCCTGAGTAAGGGATTTTGCTAGATAACGGTATGGGAGGGATGCAGACCGCCCCCAACATGTAACAAAAAAAATGGTCACAATTATTATTGCTTCAAGGCTGAAATTGTTTGTATAGCTTGTTGGTGACTCAATAATGCCATTATAATATTTACAGATCGATTGGTCAGTATTAAAGGGGTGGCAGATCACCCTAAACGTGTCATGTACCCGATAAAATTTATATTATTAGTTCAAGGTTCAAATTTTAATATGTTGTTACGGCGACTGTTTAAGCGTATATTTCAAATTGCAGAACAAAATGTCGGTATTAACCCCCTCTCTTAGAGGGAAACTTGCTCGCCTAGGTGTTTATATCGTTCTGCAAGGGGGTCAATATCGACATTTTGTTCTGCAAATTGAAATATATGCTTAAAACAGTCGTCAGTCGCTGTAACAGCATATTAAAATTTGAACTTTGAATTAATAATAGAAATTTCGTAGGGGACATGACACGTTTAAGGTGATCTGCTACCCCTTTAATACTGACCAATCGATCTGCAAATATTAAAATGGCATTATTGGGTCACCAACAAGCTACACAAACATTTTTTTGGTTACATGTTGGAGGCGGTCTGCATCCCTCCCATACCGTTATCTAGCAAAATCCTTTACTCAGGGCACTTTAATATGCCTCACTCAACATCTTCACAAAAATAAGGCCTTGAATAAATAACACCAAAAAATTATAGAGCAACTCTATAGGGGTTTTATAGCTTCAGCGCCTCTACCGGCGGAATAGGAACCCCCTTTTTTTCACACTTTTTAGACAACGGCGAATGCATGGAGAATTTGCCTCCTTTCCTATCGTCCATGGTTTACGGAAACATTTCAGTTCGACATAAAATGACAATAAAAACAAAACAAATCTGTTTTACGTAAAATAAATACAGTTTATACATTTATAAATAAATTTGAACGTTCAATGTACGGGTAAATGTCTTATTGACAGGTTATTTTTCTGCATTTACGTAATAGAGATATAAATTTTTCTTCGCAGTATCCAAATCGTAATACATAAATCGTATCTACATCAGATTAACATTATGTTTTATAAACGTCATGCAAAACGTCAAAGATATATAAACACAGATTTGCTTGGTGAACAGTGGCGGACTAAGAGGGGGGGAGTGCTCGCCCCGGGCCTCTGATCCTTCTTAATCAAATCCCAAACAAGGCCTTAAAATATGTTTAGTAAGTAAGAGGCAGTTTGGAGTTGGATGTCCCGTACTTGTACAAAATATAAACGCAGGTAGGTCGTTTATTATAAATATTTGATTTTTTTTTGTCAGCCATTACATCTATATTATTAATTTTTTACGAAATTTACACTACAAATACAGCAATTTCTAAGCAGAACGGGGGCCTCATTTAGTTCTGCCGCCCCGGGCCTCCGACGGGCTTAGTCCGCTACTGTTGGTGAAGTGAAACTTCTTTTGGCTTGGGAATAGCCGAGCGTGTAGCGATGCCGGCGTATCCATGGTTCCTCTACTACAAGCCCCCAGCTCCCAAGGTCTAATCCGAGAACTGGTAAAAAGTATCAACTAGATTTTCAATTTATTATTAATCAATAAAAAATTGACAATATGAATTGGTGCTTGGCCCAAATTAAACCTGGTTGTAGACAGTGGCGGATTCAGGGGGTGTGCTAGGGCTTTTTTACTCTTAAAAAGCCCGCACAGACTATGCAACTTGTTGTACGACAAGAAAATACTAAGCAACTTGTTGTTTAAACTTAATTAACTTCTATACATGCGAGAAATTCTCCCCCTGCGAACCGAAGTTGCCTGTCGTTGTTCTCGCTTCGCGTACTTGCCTACAGTTTATAAAATTAGTATAGATAGTCAAAAAATCTTACACTTTCGTTTTACCCCTTTTGGGGTTGAATTTAAAATAACTCGAATAGCCTATATATTAACCTTCCTCAATAAAAAGGCTATCTAACAAAAAAAAAATTCAAATCGGACTGGTAGTTTCTGAGATTAGCGCGTTCATACAAATATACACACAAACAAACTCTTCAGGTTTATTATATTAGTATAGAAGTATAGATTAGATATTCTGTAAATGTCAAATTATAGCATTTAGATATAGGTACTTAAATTTTGAGTGAGTAAGTTTCACTTCTAGTTCTGTACTGTGTAGGGTAAAGTACATATCACAAGAGGAAACGCCTTTTCATTTATTTTTTACTACCATCTATATTAGCGAGTTAACTAATTCCTCTATACTAGTACCGCGGTCGTATTATTTTCTCTTTACCCCCACCACTACTTCCGTCGCTCTTTTTTTCTATATCCGATCGGAATAACGAAGTTCAATTTGAAAATCTCAGTAGGTTGGCTCGAGTTGATTTTTGCATGCGCAGTAAGAAATGAAACACTGGTTTGCAATAGCGTCACGGAAATGTTTTTAACTTAAGCGCAGTCAACGCCCGGCATTATTATGAACACGAGTTCAAGATATTCTTAGAATGTTGTTTTTAACGGAGACAACCAATTTATTACCATATATTGGAAATATATTCATTCTTCTTCTGTTTATCTGAAAATTTACATAATCGATCGAAATAAATAAATGCTTAGAATTACTAAAAAAAACTTTTAACGAAAAATATTTTTTCGCTAAAGTTACAAAAGTTTTAATTTGACGTTAAGTAAAATTTAGCAATTAACAGTTGGTAAATTGATACTTCATTTTTATTTTATCGATATCGGATAGCAATTTTTTATATAAAAAAGATGTTACGTTTTAATTACACATTTTTTGACAAAATCAACCGGTTTAGATACACAATATCGCGAAATTTCTGCGATTAAGTGGCATTTATGTTGTCTCTTTCTACAAACCCAAACATACGCATTACTACCCACAGATGGCACTGGTTCTCATTAAGTTGGGAATTTAAAATAAATCTAAGTAATTATTAGTTTGTGTATTGTATAGTTCCTTGTAAAAATAATTTAGAGTCCGACTGAAGGTTAGTTTTTTGGCCGAACTTCGGTTTTTCTCACTTCCTCCGGTCGAAAATGAAGGTAATTACTTATTATTATAAGCTGAACGCAAAGGCGTTGCAGTTGAAAAGCATTTTTTCATTTCTTGTTTTTATTTAAATATTCTCTGTATTGCAGAGTTGTGTATGTGATTTAAATAAAATAATACTCACTCGATTATTCAGTAAATCCAACATTTGGCTTGATTTTGACTGAAGCCGAATTTGTTGAAAGTTTAATTTTTGGTCGAATGTTGGCTACAAAAAAAATACTATTCAACTATCTCTATGGTCAAACATAACTATTACATATTTTACCATAATTTTTACAAAGTTTAGTAAGAAAGAATGACCATTTTTATAGCAGAATTAAGTTGATTAAGTGAAGTGTTTTTACAATTGCAACCAATACATAAATTTGCCTAGTTTATAGATTATATATAGGTATAGGTACTTATTATGACAAAATTTTAATACAACTTTTAGAGAGAGCTAAGCGGATAAATTTATAAATTTTAATTTGAAAATAAAATTCAATTTAGAGCTCACGATCATTCAAAATTTCATGTTTTTATTATTTTATACAAAATTCATTATTTTTTCAAGCTATTGTACAGTTTGCATCTTTGTATATTTTTAAATTATTGACTTTTTTAAAAAATATTTTAATCAATTTGATATATATTTTAACAATGACATCCATAGCTACAATACACGATCTGGCACTGATTATCACATACCATTTAATAGACTTAGTGTTACAAACAGTGGTCCACTTGCAATGGCCATTCGATTATATAATAATTTGCCGGTTAATATCCGAAATTCAAAAAAATTTAACTTAGCGGTGAGGCAATTATTACAAGACAAATTGTACTATAGCGTAAATGAGTATCTGGATGATAATTTGATTTCCTAATTTTTCTGTATTTACTTGACTTGTCACATTCGATGTTACTATGTTGACTACGTGATAAATAAATTTACTTTACTTTACTTTACTATACACGGTGTCCCAACGAAAACTTGTACCTCCGTAAAACTCGGCAAAATGAACGTTTTGAGAAAAATCCAAAAACATGTCGATTTGTATATCAAAGGGGACCAATGTTTATGCAAAAATCATTCTTGCAACTCTAGCCCTGTGCGGGGGGTAGCGACTCCCCCCAAATTTTTAAATGGAATGGGGGGGTCAAATGATCCCTAATTTCGAAGAGTTTTTCATTACTTATACACAACCGTATTTGTTTTTTTCAATTCGATCGATTTGTTACCGAGAAAGTTTCCAAGTTAAAAAACTAATAAACGCACAAAAAGGTTTACACTATCGAATGTATTGCTCGAAATGACCTCCACCAATTTGCCATACAATAATAACTTGGAAACTTCAAGAAGCAATTTCTCGGTAACAAATCGATCGAATTGAAAAAAACAAATACGATTGTGTAAGTAATGAAAAACTCTTCGAAATTAGGGAACATTTGACCCCCCATTCCATTTAAAAATTTGGGGGGAGTCGCTACCCCCCGCACAGAGCTAGAGTTGCAAGAATGATTTTTGCATAAACATTGGTCCCCTTTGATATACAAATCGACGAGTTTTTGGATTTTTCTCAAAACGTTCATTTTGCCGAGTTTTACGGGGGTACAAGTTTTCGTTGGGACATTGTGTATAATCATTAATTATTGTAACTTGATTATATTTAAATAAATCAGATATTACGAGTGCGGTCATAGATATCAATTGACATAGGTATATTATCATATTAAGGCATAATGGTTGACGCTTCAACCCATTAACAGTTCATTATGTACGTTCTTTTATATGTAGAATGTACCTGCAATCATAGACATAGAAATATAGGGACATAGTGCAAGCGCGTGAGGTGGTTGCTGTTAAGGGGGGGGGCGGTGAGGAAGCAAGTATCCCCACATTATATTGGTCACTTCAGTTGCGCAAGCGTTGTACGAGCAATTGAGGATGCGAAAAGACGCGGACGACTGCATTTGGCGTAATTGAGCATGCGCAAAACGCGGCCGTTAGAACGTGGACTCATGCATAGCATGTACATGTCCATAAGACAGGCATGCACACTCTCCTGAATGGCTCCCCACTCGTCTAAAGTGCACTGTAAAAAATTGAGGTAAAAATACTTTTAAAATGAAGGTAGAATTCGCTCGATTTTCTAAATGATTTTACATTCATATTTATTTTTACACAAAAAACTTGAACTTTTACTGTAAAGTTAAACAAATTTGTGATTTTTACATAAAGTAAATTAAAATTACATAATTTGTGTAATATTCCAATAAAATGTGTAAAAATTACAAATAAAATGTATAGTTACATATATAAAATGGATGAATACAAAACAAATTAATGTAAATTTAGTAACCACGCATGCGCTATGTGTTTTTATGGAATCTACGCGATGTGCAGGCGATACCTGTTTGCGACGCCATTGTCTCTTTGTGTGCCTATTACCAGATTAATCGCTGGCTACAAATGGACCATCGATAATCTATGTAATCGGCCTTCTCATTTCTTACAGTGTGGCACTTTATACTACATCCCCGGATTTCTATATCTATGGTACCAATGCATTGGTTGTGTGTGGACACTGGACAGACAGTAATACTGTAATACCTTATGTTGTTTGTGGGGGAGCGTCAAAGTACTTATTTAAATCACTCCACTGCCTCACTGACCAAATACGTAAAAACAAAACAACACACACACACAAAACAATCGACTTAACAATGCAGTAATACTTGCGAGTTCTTCATTTCGGGTGGCGCAATTAATTTTATCACAAAACTTACCTCAGATTCTTATAGTCTAAGCTCTGACAGTACAAAAGTCTACTTGGTCAACGCTATTAAAATTCATTATTGAATTTAACAGTTACTATGATGAAAAACATCAAATCGATGGCGGACTATTTCAAATTTAGTTTAGTCATTTTTTGTTGTCAGTATCTCGAATACGGCTCAACACTACTTGATGAAATTAATAAAAATTATAGAGAATTGTACCAAATTATTTACAATTATCATCGTCTGCCTTGCAAATTTTTTTGCATACCTGGCAGACCTCTCTCTAAATGGATAAATGTTCTATATGAGGTCTTGCGCTATTATAGGTATACGCAAAAAAAATTTGCAGGACAGATGATGTTAATCTCTACATAGTATAAATTGAAGTCGCTTTTCGCGTCTGTCTGTCTGTCTGTCTGTCTGTCTGTCTGTCTGTCTGTTTAACCGCTAACTCCTCCTAAACCACGCAACGGACTTTGATGCGGTTTTCACCATCAGTTAGATAATTTTTCACGGAAGATTTATATATAGCATAATTAATAAATAATAATAATTAATAATTAATTAATTAAATTCGTAACCCAACCGTAAGAATTCGCAACATACTTATATAATAAAAACGACCGTACATAACTGTTCCACTCGTAGCGTAGAGGTAACGTCGCAGCTCTCAATGCACAGGGACCCAGGTTCGGAAACTGATGGCATCGTAGAATTTTTGGCTTTTTTTTCTAAATTCTACAAGATATTTATTTATATATTTTTTTATTTTTGTTATATTCTTTCTTTGACAATAATTATAATTTTTTTTAAAAGCGAACGAGCAAAGCGAGTGAGTAGTGTATTTGTAATATTCAAGCGAGTTAGTAGTGTATTGCACCCGGGCTTTCTTAGCACCCGGGCGAAGCCGGACGGGGCCGCTAATTGTAAATAAATTATACTTCTCTATAAACTGTATAAATTTCATCAAGTAGTGTTGAGCCGTATTCGAGATATTGACAACAAAAAATGACTATAAATATTTTTTCTTCAAAAGCATTTTTTGGACTCCGGCCTTAGCACTGGTCTCCCAAGTTGGGCAGGAAATCCTCTTTTTTTGTATAACTATTATATAAATTTGTATATACCTATTTTATTTGAGGAATAAATAATTTGAATTAAAATTTCAAATCTAGGTATCAATTTGAAAGGGTACCAAGTTTCATCAAACCAGTAAGACAAAACCACGTACTTCCATCTAGATATACAAAATATCCGAAACCCACGCAAGGAAACGAAATTACAGACGGAAATATCTTAGTTACAATTTTAATTTAATTATATTGTATATTGATGGAATAATTTACCACCTACATAAATTCATCTTCAAAAAAGATCAAATTCGGTATGACTCAACGTTATTTGTGTATCTACATTTTTTTGGGTCAAATCTATACACTTATGTATCCAACACGGCGACGTGACTCAACTTTGGAACTTGCACAAAGCTATTGACTTGTTTTGTGTTCACTTTTTGGGTCAAATCTATTTACGCTTTTGGTTCCAACATAATATGACTCAACACTGTGCAATATATGATACTCATAGGTGGGTATTTCACACAGGGACGTACTATCCATACTGTAGGGTAGTTGCAAAAACAATATTTTACACCATATTTTTGAAATTATACTCTTTAGCAAGGGTAGTGAATTGGAATGACCTCGGGGGCCATGTGGTCTAGTGGCTAGCGTGTCGGTCTTTAGATCAGACGGTCGTAGGTTCGAATCCCACCTTTTATGATGTCATTTAGTTTTAAGAAAGTTGTTATTTAGTGTAGTTGAAAGATGCTAATGATCTGAGATGTCGACGCGTCTATAATTTACAATAAATAAAAATGGAATGATCTCGAGTCAAAAATTACCGACAAAAAAATCTCCTTCCATAAGTCACTAAAATGAGAAAAATAATAAAATTTGGAGGTCGGCGTCAATATATAGTATCTATTATTTTTGTAGACTTGTGTCGATATCGGAATTGAGAATGATCCGATATTGGAGGCCCTAGTTCGAACGGTCAGTCCGTCCCTGAAGAGAGAGGTATTATGTTTGTACAAGTTCCTCTTTTAGCTCGGCATAACGGTACACTGAAAATGAATTCTGCATGCTTCTGCCTTTCTTTCAAACATAACACGGTACAGAGAAGGTGTCTTGTCCTCAACAGGTCACTACACTGTGGACTCAAATATGTATGACAAAGTGTGACTGCATATTCTATCTCTGTCGTGTATCATATTATTATGTTCTGCGAACTGATCTGGAATTTGCTTTTGGAATCAACGCTTTTAGGTTAATTAAGTTTACTTGGAAATTGAAACGGAAATTTTACAAGGAAAATGAATAATCTCCAAACGAATTTAAAAAACATACTATTACTAAATTTCAGCTAGAATTGCTACTTTCTAAAGGAGAATGATGACTTACGAATTATATCATTAAAAATATTAGTAAAAAAAACTTTTCGGAGACAAGCTTTTATTTAAATGCACTAAAAAGGAAAAAATAATTTTTAATAATTTAGGTTCATATAATTATATAAGCGTGGGTCGTGAACTCTATGATAGTTTATTTGTCACGACCCACGCAAATATAATTATGAACCTAAATTATTAAAAGTTATTTTTTCCTTTTCAGTGCATTTAAATAAAAGATTGTCTCTAAAAAGTTTTTTTTACTAATATTTATTTTGTTCATTTTATGATTTTAGTCTTTCAAAATTTTACCCGTCTTTGACATCCGTAGGGATTGAATTTGGAAAAATCCTTTCTTAGTGGATGCTTACGTCAGAAAAGGAACCAACTGTCCAAATTTCAAGTTTCTAGCTTCAGCGATTTGGCCTGGGCGTTGATTAGTCAAAAAAACTCTACATCCTCGTTTGAACACCTTAGGGGTTGAATTTATTTCTAAAAATGATCTATTTATGTATTGTCATCGGGAATACATATGTGTGCAAAATTTCAAATCGATCGGATACGTGAAAGTCGTTCAAAATTGACTTGCAAGATTTGATCTAAACAAACATACAAACAAACTAGCATACATTGCAAGTTAAATAAAAGCTTGTAAAAACAAAATTTGTTAGATTATGCCAAGCATGGCCGTTCGGTGCCAAGTGTACAAGAAGGACGGCGCACGTGGGCAACGCACATGGCTGCCAACAGGAAAGGGCGCCAAATAGGCGCCGAGAAAAAATAACAAATATAATAAAAATTTAATGTAAAAGATAATAAATAATGATCTCAGTTGTCGAGCGTCTATAATTTACAATCTAATCATTATTGGTATGTATACCCAGCTCTGATTAATTAATATTTTCGTCTCCAAGCACAGCGTCTGGCCACTGGATGATGAAGAAATCACGGAAGCATTGGAAGAGACGCAACTGCTTCATCACAGTTAATTATCTTGAATATGACACTATTTGTTATTTTTTTTAGATATAACAAATAAAGAGAATTTTGTTACGAAAATTATTTATACCGTTTTATTATGTCCGTAAAAATACACTTTTATTAGCTACGTAGTTATACACGTATAGGACGCGCGTCGCCGTTCGCCGGAATGCCCCTGACCTCCCCCCATCCGCCTGGGGACCATTCACCGTGTGCCGTGTTGGCACAATTAGTTCTCGCCAGTGCCACTGGGCTAATATATACGCCTTGTTGTTATTGTCTATGGTTGTGGTAATTGTCTATGGATATACGCCAGTGAACCTAAGTCGAACTGAAGCGCCACTGCTCTTGATGCGTGTAACAATTTATTATTACCTTATTAAAAATCTTTTTTCTCATAAAATTCTATACAAATTAACGAGAAAATTAAGCGGCAATCTTTTCGGTTAAAGAATTTTTATGAATAACCTTGAACGATAATTAATTAATATCTTCACAGAATCAATGCATCATTAAGAATCAATTCAGATTATCAACTTACATATTGCACAATATTAATTACAAACAGGAAATCAGTCTGCTATGATTAATTATTGGTTTGGGAGAAAAGACTGCTGAATCATTATGCGTGTATACTTAAACAAAACTGTACTAAATGGTCGATGGGATTTTATTACCAGAACAGCAGACAATAGATTGCCTCTTATCCCGCGTTAATGAGGATGAGCACTGCCAAACTTGACCGCCAGGGGCGCCAGCTATACACGGTGTCCCAACGAAAACTTGTACCCCCGTAAAACTCGGCAAAATGAACGTTTTGAGAAAAATCCAAAAACACGTCGATTTGTATATCAAAGGGGACCAATTTTTATGCAAAAATCATTCTTGCAACTCTAGCCCTGTGCGGGGGGTAGCGACTCCCCCCAAATTTTTAAATAGAATGGGGGGTTCCGTTCGGAGGTACGGAATCCTAAAATTGCTTGTGAGCAGCAGACCTAATTGTGGAATTTTAAATCCTGCTCGAAAAATAACTAATCGATTGAACCGATATTTTTTTTAACTGTGTAGACATACCTAATTGACATGCCTACATTTTCGAGCGTCTATAATCTACAATCTGATTTGATTTAACATACTTTTTTGTATACAATTTCCTCTTCGAAACAAAATTTTTCTAGGCACTTTGTTAAAAATTTAGCTTGAAAAACGATATTTTCTTTTTAGAGATCAGTCATTTCTAACCGTCATCGAACGCGTTTCGCACTGCAGCCTGCCAAGATCAGTCTCCTTTCTTTCTATCCTCCATGCGTAATCTGTTCATTATTTCTAATCCTGACAGCTGTCTAATGCTGTGACCTAAATTTTATAATTCAAACAAAGAATTAATAAATTAAAAAACAATCTATGATAAATTATTTATTGATAACGCAGAAATGTAAAAGTGTTGTAACGACCCATCAAATAAAGTACTTCTAATCCATTCAGTTGATGAAAAACTAAAGAAACCGTTTGTCTTGTTGAGGTATCAGTGAATCTTTGAACAATTATAATATTAAAGAACAGGTTTAGTTAGGCGAAGTACACATCCAGCTAGCCATATGTGTACTTAAAGTGCCTTCAAAATAACTGATTGCCTGTAGGTGGGCTTATTAGTGTATTTGCCATATGGCACATACACTATTGGCGTCGGTCGGATGGCGGGACCTAGGGGTCGGACCAAAATTTCTCGACGTTTCATAGCCTCCTGAACACTTTGGCACCATTTTTGGAAATGTCTGTTTATATATGTATATATATATATATATTTATATATTTATATATTTATATATTATATATATATATATATATATATATATATGTGTGCGGGCTATAACTTTCGAAAGAGTTAATTGATTTTGACGAAATTTGGTAGGCACGTTGAAATCCATCACCGCACGAAGCCTATTTAAAATGGGCCAAATCGGACTATTTTAAGGGTGGTTTTTAGGGGTTGAAAAATGTTTTTGGGCCCAAAAATGCCGAAAAAATTCTCAGAATCGTTTAAAAATTGAAATTTAACCCTTTAGTAACGATTAAAATGTTCTGCTAAAATTTTAATAAAATCGACCCTACAGGACCGGAGTTACAAATTTTATGAAAACACTAGTTTACGGATAGTGCTTTACTTGCTGAAGGGTGTATTTAATTTGGTACCGAGGTTGCATTGATAAAAATTTTGAAATTAAGAAAAAAAATATTATTTTAAGGGATGTATTAAGGGGTTAAATTTTTTATTTTGTCCAAAAACAAACTTAAGTTCACATAATAAAGCCACAATGCCAATTAGCAAATACACTATATTGTCGGCAGGGTTTTGGCACTGCGACCCGAGTTTTTGTTGTTGTCGTCGCGATGGAAGTTTAGCTGTCGAAAGCTAACATTTGAAAACGTAATGTAGAGACACAATACTATATAACAGGGATCGGCAACTGGCGGACCGCGGTCCAAGTCCGGACCGGGGAAGGTCAAAAACTGGACCACTAAAATTTTTTTGAATTATTTAAAAAATATTTTTTTGTACTTTCCGCTACGAAAGTTTTATTTTCGAGTGCTTTGTGGCGGTAACAAAGAGGCACATTTTGAAGAACCAATATCACTAAAGATTAACGACCGCCCACCTTGAAACACTCTTCGCATAAGCTGCTCCCCGCGTGAACCTAACTTTAAAAAACTGACTCAAGACCGCAAATGTAATTTCTCCCATTGATTTTTGAATACAATTGTGCCTATCTATTGTATTTCATATTATTTTGTGAGTGAAAATTAAAATAAAAAATTGGTAAAGAATGAGTGTTTTTTTTTTGGACCTCGATAAAAATTTTCAACAGTATCCGGACCCCGCCTATAATTACTTGCCGACCCTTGCTATATAAGAATAACATCGAGACGTTATCACTCGACAACGGCTATTGTTTCGGTTATAACGCAACGGCTCCAACAATAGAAAATACACACCATCTACGGTAAAAATTGAGGTAAAAGTTCATGGAGACGCTGCAAGCATTTAAAAGTGAAGCCGAGGACAGTGTAAGTCCAGTGGTTAGCGTCGCGGCCTCTGGATCAGACTGTCGTGAGTTCGAATCCCGCCTCCGCTCATGGATGTTTTGTGATGTCATTTAGTTTTAAATGAGTTGTTATTTGATGTAATCAAGACGCTAAAGACCTAAGTTGTCGACGTGTCTATAATTTACAATAATAAAAAATAAATAAAAGTGAAGCCAGTCGCCATTTTAACTCGGCCCTTATTTTATATGTGAGAAGAAGAAGAGAAATAATATTCTCAATTCAATCATTGATTGGCCAAAATATGGGACAATTAGTTTTAATTTGGTGTAAAAAAATGTACCCTCGGATCAAAAATACTATCAGGAGCGTGTAACAAAGTTTTAAGCGGGAGGGATGGCGATAGACTAATATGCTTTTGCCATACCCACTATAAAATACCTGCTTTACATGCGTGTATGCAGGTATGCATGTAAAGTGACTTTTGACAGGTCGGTGTGCGAAAACGTAACTTTTCCACATTAGTGTGGAAAAGCAAACCATTTGCATAGTGATTTATTCAGTATATATTAGTATTGACCCAATGAATGTTAATAATAATTGAAGAAAGGTTTGGTTGACCGTCAAAATAATGAAGCTTTACCAAAATATCGCTTGTGGCTAACGTTTCGAAATTTTTAAGTTTTAAGGATAAAATTGTAAAAATCATTTAAATGATCATGCAATTTAGAATTAGAACAATTTACCGTTATTTGACTGGCTTGAGGTAAGACATATTACTAATTGTTATATTCACAATATTTACCTATCAGTATTATATCTATCTACTAGTTTCATACTGACTGAATTGCAGCCCCGGATCTAGGGGGTGCAAGCCGGGGCCTATGCCCCGGGCGGCAAGTTCAGAGGGCCGCTAAATTCAAAATCACACTTTACAGACGAATGGACAAACTCATCATTTACTTAACTTTGACCAAATGTCAATCAATTAGTGGACATCTGATAGCTGAAATTATAAAGATGATAAAGGTAAAAATAAATATAAGTGGGCGGGGGCGGCAATTTTCAGTTTTTGCCCCGCCTAAAAAAAATTTGAAGATCCGGGGCTGCTGAATTGTTCTAATTTTGAATACACATGTTCATAGGCCCTGAAGATGAAATTAAATATTTCGAAACGTTGGCCACAAGCGATATTTTGGTAAAGCTTCATTATTTTGACCCTCAACCAAACCTTCCTTCAATTATAGTGATTTATATGTTTATTCGCCCAGATCCTCCCGCTATTGCCTACTGACAGGCTATTAGTTAAGTGAAGTTGGCGTCACAATGAACTGTCAAATTTTTTTGAAAATACTGAAAATTAAGTGATATGGCAAAAAATACCATATTATACTCGTATATATCTCGTGCGTAATGAAATTATGACTCGTGTGCCCGTTAAAACTTGCTATGCTCGTTTTAACATAATGTCACTTACTCGTCAGTATTATACGCCATTACGCAACTAGACAAGCCGTGAGGTGGGTCGTTTATTAGGACTAAAGTGCGACCCTTGAGGTCCACACGACGAACTTCTCAGTTTGATAAATATTTAATAATAATAATTAAATTAGGTATTACACAGAAAAGTAATCATTTTAATCATTAAAACATAATTATTATTTATTTTTAACAATAATAAAAAAAAAAAAAAAAAAAAAACGGCTGAACCGATTTTTATAAAATTTATGTCGGATTAAAATGACGTTATCACGCCTCGATTGACACCCTTACGAAGTCGATATAATTTTTTATTCGCGAGATATTGTATAAAATCTACTTTTTTGGAGGTTATTTGGTTAAGAAAAAAGAACGGCTGACCCGATTTTGAAAAAATTTCCTTCAGATCATATTTACGTTAATACGCGTCGATTGGCACCCCAACGTAGTCGATATCATTTTTCATTCTCGAGATTTCGTCTTAGAAAGAAATGGACACATACATACGTACACACACACACACACACACAGACATCTTTCTAAAAGTAGTGTAAAAATAGTGTAGTGACCTTGAAACATAAAATTTTTTTTTCCTTTTTGATTTCGATTTTCGGACCCATTACAATAACTTCCAATGGGAAGTTAATAAACAATCTACTGTTATAAATTTCAACATTAATTTAGCGAAGACTATAAAATATACCGAACGAGCGGTTCTTTTCTCATAACAGAATTTCAATGAAACCAAAATTGGTATAACAAAAGTAACACTGTAACAGTGTTACATTATAACGACGTACCGCTATGTAGCAGTAGCGGCACTGCTTATTGCATAAGCGTTCCATAGTAGTACTCGCTTTCAGTCGATTTGATCCGTTATTTATGACATTAAAAATGTCCATTTCTTATTTCTTCACCTAACGAATGAACTGTACTTGATCTTACTTTTCATGTACCTTAAATGAAAACAAAATGAAAATGATTCATAAATATAACGGATATTAAGGTTCGTTTCTGCAGGGTTCCAAAACCGTCCGTGAACGATAGACGTAAGTATGTGCAGTGATATTTATATTGTTCTAATAATGACATGGCTGATTATATCAGTAGATGTAGAGACCAATAAACCTTATATTAAATAAATTCGACTGATGACCAGTCCTATACTTCCCACCTAGTAAATATTTGCAAAAAATAAACACTCTTTTTTTATTCTTTGAAAAAAAGCATGGCCCTCTTTTTTGTTTGGTGATCTACTGATGGCTAGTAATATAGCAAAAATCATGGTTACCTTGATTTACGTACAATTTTCTTTTCTTAGTAAAATATTTTTTTTCTCGAAAACTGTACATTTTAGAGAAAAAAATATTCACATTTTTTTCATATTATAACATCTAGAATTCATTTATATTTTTACTTCCCACCTCTACTATGGTAGGGAAGTAATGGATTTAGTCCGAAAAAAACATTTCGAGATTTTAATAGATTTTCACGTTTTGAGACCCTAGCAATCGTTTAAGATCATTTTCTGACTTATGTCTGTATGTGTGTGTGGTGTGTGTATGTGTGTGGTCAATTTTTCGCTTTCGATATCTTAAGAACGGAACAATATACGGGCATGCCGATTGTTCTATTGTGTTTATCAGCCTTTAACTTAGATCTGATTAGATTTTGAGTCAAATCGGTTCAGTGGATCCTGAGATATTCAAAAAAACATCCTCAATGTCACGTATTAACATAGGTAAAAAAAAATATAAATCTAGATGTTATAATATGAAAAAAATGTAAATATTTTTTTTCTCTAAAATGCATAGTTTTCGAGAAAAAAAATATTTTACTAAAAAAAATAAAAATTGTACGTAAATCAAGGTAACCATGATTTTTGCTATATTAAGCTAGCCATCAGTAGATCACCAAACAAAAAAGAGGGCCATGCTTTTTTCGAAGAATAAAAATTAAATTGTGTTTTAAAGACCACCAACAGCTAAGGTTATTTGGGCCTAGTCAAAGAATAAAAAAAAAAAGTGTTTATTTTTTGCAAATATTTACTAGGTGGGAAGTATAGGACTGGTCATCAGTCGAATTTTTTTTACCTATGTTAATACGTGACGTTGAGAACGTTTTTTTGAATATCTCAGGTCCCACGAACCGATTTGACTCAAAACCTAATCAGATCTAAGTTAAAGGCTGATAAACACAATAGAATAATCGGCATGGCCGTATGTTGTTCCGTTCTCAAGATATCGAAGGCGAAAAATTGACCACACACACACACATACAGACATCAGTCAGAAAATGATCTTAAACGATTGCTAGGGTCTCAAAACGTGAAGATCTGTTAAAATCTCGAAATATTTTTTTCGGACTAAATCCATTAGGTACTTCCCTAGTCCCTACCATAGTAGAGGTGGGAAGTAAAAAAAATTGTTCTAATTTTTTTAAGACCAGCAACAACCAGGGGTATTTGAGCTTAGCACTAATTCAGTTTGTTGTGTATTTTTGTGACAACATCAATACCCTTCATTGTTGACCATTCCATGGGTATTTCTATTTTCTAACACTAAATGCAAACTTAAGCATTTATTTGTATTAATTAATTAATTGCAATACGTTAATCGTAAGAACATTTAACTATTAAAAAATAGTGTAAGTATCTATTTTTTTTAACTTTTAAGTTTAGTTTTTTATAAGTTTTAGTAAGTAAGTTTTTCCGGACCTGTAAACAGCTAGTTTATTTACCTCTGCATTCTGGTTAATAAATTTCTAATTTCTATTTTTTTTTAACAAAAGGCCTTCAAGATTATAGCTTAGGGTCTCACCAATTCTAAATCCGGCCCTGCCTACTGTCGTTCAATTTTAAATTCATATAACAATTATAATTTAGTTACGTAAAACTAAGAACTTGTTTTAATATTTTGATTTTAATTATTATCAGTATTAAAATCTTTGTTGAATGATTACGGCAGAAATAATAATGTTGATTAATTATTATTATTTTCTTTAAAACAAGTGAAAATTGATTTTTCAATTCATCAGTGTTTTGTGAGACAGTCTTGACTAAGATTTAAAAATTATAAAAAAAGGGTGTGGGTCTCGGTGGTATTCTCTATGTAGTAGTATATATTTTTTCAAAAGCAGCAACTAACTGTTATGCTGACGTAATCCTATATACTGCACTGTAACACCGCGTGTGTTACAGTGCACGCCTGAGCCAAGACAGAGAGAGAGAGAGAGAGAGGGGTGCAGCAGTGGTGGGGAGAACAGCAGCGAAGGAGCGGACCAAACATTTCGTTGCATATTTCACGCATATTTCAGCCCGACATATAAGATGTTTCACAACAAAAAGTTTTATAAAGAATTTAAAGCCATAGTAAATATTCGGTTTATAAATTTAGATTTTACGATTAAATTTGAATAGTGTGATTGAATAAATGTTGATAATTTAATATGCAAAAAAGAAGGACATACTAAAAATAAAAATAAAAAGGGCAATGCTACGACCACTGACCAGTCCTATATATAAATTTGCATCGAAAAGCTATAAAAAGATAATCTGCAAATAAATGATGTAATTTGCACCGCCTGCTAAATCTGCCGAGTTTGGTCATTTGAAAGATGATACCTGTTAAACAGATGAACGTAGGTTGGTAATTATTTTTTTTTTTAATATTTCTAGTCATCGCAGAAACTTCAAACATAATGCATTAACCTTTAGCCGTGGTTTCACTTGCGTTAGTCCAGTTTTTTTCGGGATTGAAGTTGGTATGATTTGAAGTCCGCTTATATAGTGGTGCTGATAGTCCAACCTTTAACCGTACAAAAATCTACTGGACAAAAATACGAACATTTTATTTTTGCATTTAACAGGTAACGTGATGAACAACATCAAACCGGTGGCAGACTATTTTTTGCATAGTTGACAAGCCTTTCTCCAAATGGATAATTTAATGTTCTACAGGTAGTTTAGTCAATGAGTGCTCACAAGGGGATGTGGATGGAAAAGTCGAAAGCAGAAAATTTGACTTAGGAACTTTGTTTGGACTAGTTAGGAGATAAACATACTAAAAGTCCTTACCCCTCCGAAGTACGCCCGAGAGGGGGGGGGGGGCACAAAGAAGGTCCCGTTTTTTGGTTTTTTGCTTTTATCTCGAAAACGGTGCGTCGTACGAAATTTTGTTGTACTACATAATGAAAGCTGATAAAATTCTCTACAGCTTTAACTTTCACACTTTTTATCTATCTCCATTCTTTGCCTAGCTATGAGCTTCGAAAAACGGCCGATTTTCAAAAATGTGTTAAATTCTCTGTAGCACACTGTACAATACGAATTTGCCAAAATCATTTCTTATTGCTCATCCACCTTATTAAAAAATTAATTATTTAATTCGCTGCCTCTTTGGGCGTGACGGGCCTGGTTGTGGTTCCTCAGCGTTTGCCTCTTCTTCTTTCTCCTCATCTGTCGAATCTACGGCTTAATTTCTTAGATATAAACTAATTAATAATTAATAATTAATTTTTATATTATTATTTTTTTAGCTCGATTCTGAAGAAAATCCAAATCCGGATCGAAACGTCAATTATTTGAATTATTTGTTGTAATTTTTTGTTAATACATTGTCTGAAAAATTGGTCGAGAATTTTATTCATTGATATTATTGGGAGTTTTATCCAGTTTAAAAGTAAACTGTTTCCGCCTTCACCGCGTGGAGGTACTCCCAGCTTGTTATTTTTTAATAGTGTGTGGGTGTTTTTAATAGTGTGGATGAGCAATAAGAAATGATTTTGGCAAATTCGTATTGTTACAATGTGCTACAGAGAATTTAACACATTTTTGAAAATCGGCCGTTTTTCGAAGCTCATAGCTAGGCAAAGAATGGAGATAGATAAAAAGTGTGAAAGTTAAAGCTGTAGAGAATTTTATCAGCTTTCATTATGTAGTACAACAAAATTTCGTACGACGCACCGTTTTCGAGATAAAAGCAAAAAACCAAAAAACGGGACCTTCTTTGTGCCCCCCCCCCCCTCGGGCGTACCTCGGAGGGGTAAGGACTTTTAGTATGTTTATCTCCTAACTAGTCCAAACAAAGTTCCTAAGTCAAACGTTCTGCTTTCGACTTTTCCATCCACAATTATTCGTTGCTTAAGCTAAGGGTGTATCACAGAAAACCGAACATAGGGAAAAGTACACAGTACAAATTAGTTAAGATCAGAGATTGCTTTGCCCTCTATTCAGAGGTCGTTACCATGGTTACCATGGTGTACGTATACAGTAACAAATGCATATTGCTGTTCATTTGACAAAATCTGGATGAACTTAAAGACAAAATCGTCGAAGTATGTTTCAATATGACTCCTGTAATGTTAGATAAAGTGAGACAAAGTTTTTGTAACCGATTAAGCCACTGCTTAATTCAAAATGGAGGTTTATTTGAACATTTGCTTTAATTTTTTATTTTAACTGTTTGTTTTGTTTAATTATTAGTTAAAAAAATATTTTCTTAATAAAAAATTGTTTCATTAATAAAAATAAATTCATTTAATATTGAAGAATTTATTTTAACTGATTTTTCTAATTATTCATTATTAGCTATTATTGTTATTAAATAATGGTTAGTCAGCGTTACCATGGTACCCATTCTCATATGTGGCCAAAGTAATCGTTGATCCTAACTAATTTGCACAATGGAGTTTTCACTATGTTCGGTTTTCTGTGATACACCCTGTATATATGAGGTCTGTCAGATACATACTTATACCCAGGGCCCGATTTAGGGGAGGGCAACCGGGGCTACAGCCCCGGGGCCTCCACAAAAGAGGGGCCCCCACAATAGAGACTTCGGAAAAAAAAATTCTCTGAATTCTCGGTTATTAAATTTTGTCGTTGAAAATATGCTAAATCGCGTTAATAATTTTAATAAGTAATCAAGTGTTTTTTGACTTCCACTGCACAATAATTATGTGGTTTTGGCATTTCGATGAGTTAACGCGGCTGAAAAAAATTGTCCACGTTATTTGTAAAATAATTTGGGGCCAGGGGGCCTCCACTCCTTTGTTGCCCCGGGGCCTACAGATCTCTAAATCTGGCATTGCTTATACCTATTATCCTATGCACAAAAAAATTGCAAAGCAGATGATAATCGTAAATTTAATCGATACTTCTCTATAATCTGTATAAAAATCAAGTAGGTACCAGTGAAGAGCCGTATTCGAGATACTGACAACTTAAGAAATGATTTAAAAAAATATTAGTAAAAATAACTTTTTAGAGACAAGCTTTTATTTAAATGCACTAAAAAGAAAAAAATAATTTGTAATAATTTAGGTTCATAATTATAAAAGCGTGGGTCGTGAACTCTATATGATAGTTTATTAGTCACGACCCACGCTTTTATAATTATGAACCTAAGTTATTAAAAATTATTTTTTTCTTTTTATAGTGCATTTAAATAAAAGTTTGTCTTTAAAAAGTTTTTTTTACTAATATTTATTTTGTTCATTTTAGTCTTTCAAAATTTTACCCCCCTTTGACACCCGTAGGGGTTGAATTTCGAAAAATCCTTTCTTAGTGGATGCTTACGTCAGAAAAGGAACCAACTGTCCAAATTTCAAGTTTCTAGCTTCAGCGATTTGGCCTGGGCGTTGATTAGTCAAAAAAATCCTACATCCCCGTTTGAACTCCGTAAGGGTTGAATTTATTTCTAAAAACAATTTATTCATGTATTGTCATCGGGAATATATATGTGTACAAAATTTCAAATTGATCGGATACGTGGAAGTCGTTCAAAATTGACTTGCAAGTTTTGACCTAAACAAACAAACCCACAAACATACATTGCAAGTTAAATAAAAGCTTGTAAAAATTGAATCAGTCTGCCACCGATTTGGTGTTTTTCATCATGTTATATCTGTTAAATGCAATAATAAAATTTTAGTAGTGTTGTCCATTAGACTTTTATATGATCAGAGCTTGAGCTATATGACTACCTGTAAGTACATAAAATAGGAAGTGATACACCTGTTGAGGTGCACTGACTACGCTATAGATAATTGGTGATTATGTAACATCTGTCTAATTATAACCCTGAATTATTAAAATGAGAAGGCAGAATATGGACGTTAATTGTACAGTTTTCAAAAAAATATATAGCTTTAAGTGTTATATATACCTGTAATTAAAACGCCGAAGGATTACATTTTTGAAATAATATAACATTTAAAGGAAAATTATGTAAAAATCTTTCATTTTAGTACCTACCTACCGGTTTTTACCGCGTCTTAACTAAAACGGAGTTAAAAAAGTTGAAATACTTTGTTTCCATGAAATATAGAATAGAACCCCTATACAATGAATTTCACTTAAGGCGCAACATGGCAAGTTTTATACTTACCTGATATTTATGGAAAACATTAACGTATTAGAGAAAACCGTTTCTCTTAAAATGCAACATCCGTTGAAAAGAAAAACATACATCACGAACAATATTTCGATGAAAAAAATTAATTACAGCAAATTATTTTTAATTAAAATATTGTTAGTCATTATTGTCAGTGATTTATGTTTTTGTTCAGTGGATGTTACATTTTAAATGAAACAATTTTCTCTAATGCATTAATATTTTTCACAACGCCGCTATTGAAAATTCGATTTTCGGTACCTGTTTATAGCGTGTAGCGTGTAGGGATGAAAATTTTCAGGTCGGTTCTCTCTGTTTTTAACGTTGTTAAGAGGGAGACAGAGTGATTGGATCTGCATATAATTTTCGAAAACGTCAAATAAGCCCCTCCTCTGTAACAAACAAAATTTCGTTTATAACAAGCATTTATATTTTATAACTCAGGCATTTTTGACCCAGACCCCCCGGTAATCCTTGTACCCACCCAATCAAAATGCTCAAATTACGCACATGTCCTGAGGGTATACTCAAATTCCTATGAAACGTCGACTGTATTCTTACTAAGAAATAATTAAAAATACTATTAGCTATTTACGCGTAAAATATTCTCAGCAGTAGGGTAGATGACTAAAATTTTTTTTTGTGTTATATTAATAGAGCAGTAAATTATGAACAAAATGACACCTAAATTACTTCATTCTGATTTCAAACTACAGCTCAAAAATAATTTTTGAAATATTTATGTTAGTCCCACCCGCTGAAAATCGTTTTTGCTCTACTCAAATATAAAGTCATAATTTTATGAAAGTTCGTTTATATTAGCTATAAATATTATTTAAAGACCCAGACAGAGTGTTGAAAAATACTACCTATGTAAACATAATGTAAACAATCTAAGCTGCGTTGCTATGGATACATGTATTTGTTACTTAAAATTGACGTCACGGTGTTCAGTCACGTGACAAATAGATTAAAAATCATGATTTTATTTATTAATTTAAATATGTTTACGAAACTTAATTAATAAAATAAAAATTCTAATAAATATTTTAGAGCATAAACTTTCATTATAACAAAGTTTTATATTGATCACTGTCCACTGGCATGTAGGTATTCTATTCCGGAAACATGTTTTCCCGTCTAGATACCCATACAAAATACCTAAGAAAACCACAAGAAAACGAAATTACAGACGGGAATCCCGTTACAATTTTATATTATATCGGTGACGACAAAACTACTAAAGATAGTCCCGTTAGGAAACAAAGGATTCATTAACGACGTGTGGGCTCGTTAAAGGTTCAACAGGACGTTCCAATTGGCTAATTATATGCGCATTAAGTGCCCAATTACGTAAAAACATATTTCATAAAGTGAACTTAACTTATAGGTAGAAAGAAATAGAATGCATAGAGACATAGATTTAGACGGAGAGCTAGCGACGTTTTTTCTCAAGTGTCTATACAAGAGAAAATAATATTAAAAATAGGTAAGTACCTGGATACGTATCCCCCATTTGAGAATCTCTGGCAGCCTTTCTTCCTTGCGTTTTAGGTGGCAGGTAGAAATTAGACAGGTAAAAGATGAATTGTTAATGTTTCTAATAATGCAACTTTTTTTTATTCTATATTAATGAGTATTAATTTAGAATACATAAATAACATTACTTGCTCGATTAGTCATTTTTATGTCGTTAGACTTATTCATAATTAAAAAAAAATTTCATGTAAGGTCTGGCATATTTTTTTATATAAAGAATGACATACATATTGTAATTGTAAAATGCTAGACCAAAATATTAATGCAAACACTTTGAAAAAAATTATTGAAAATCTACTGTTTCTGATAATAAAAAAAAATTTACTTACTTACTTACAAACGAAATTAAGATGGGTACCGCGGTGACGAAATTGTTTAAAGATTACAACATTGACTCAAAAATACAATTTAATAATTAAAAAATAGTGATACATTATTATCTAACAAGAAAAATTTGTCTACTTTCTACCTGTCACATAAAACGCAAGGGAGATAGGCTGCCAGACTTACAGATTCTCAAATGGGGAACACTTATACAAAGATTGTTGACATTATTTTGCCTTACGTAGACACTTAAAAAAATCCTTCGCTGCCTCTTAGACTAATAGGTGGCATTGTAAGAGCAGCCAATATTAGCGGAAAGCATTAGCGGAGTCCTATAGGTCGGTCGACTCGGCAATAACGGGACTTCGGCAACATGTCGTCACGCCGCACACCACCAGGTGCAATGAACCTGCCATACCTCACACACACACACACACATACTGTGGTCTCTTGGATTTAGCACTACCTATATACCCACAAACACACGTGTATATCGATCCGCCATCTTGGCACTTGTACGCTTGTGGTAACCAAATAATAATAAAAAAATATGTGAGATTAAACCGAGATTTTTTTTATTGCAATCGCTCTATTTTTATATAGATTCCAATGACTTGAGTTGTCGAGCGTCTATAATGTGCCCCTTCAATCGGTTCAAGAGACAATGACCTCAGCTGTTGGGAGTCTATGATCATTCATTTTTAGTAGAAAGGTTAAGAACGTTTTTTTTTCTAACAACAGCGGAAAATTGATTTTTTGATTATTTTTTAGCATTTCTGAAAAAAAATCTTATTTAGTTACCACAGTCGAGTTTTTTTTTCGAAAGGTTATAGACGTCCATGATTATTTAGGCTGCAGCTCTGTTATTATTTTTAATAATAATATATTGAAAATCAAATTGCTCTTCTTACTAATCTTCAATAATAAAAAGATATATTTTTTTTAAACAAAATTAGCGTTGACCTTTTATTTTGTCCGGTTTTGCTTTTTTTCAATTATTAGTACAAAAATGCTTTTTTTATATGATTCGTTTTTTATAATCGGTTTCAATGGTTCGTCATTTAAAATCTCCAATTTCTAAGTTCTAACTACAAAACTAGGGAAGAAAATAGATGCCTTAAAAAATAATTCGCTGTTTAATTAATAAATTGTTTTTAAATGTTTGATCAAAATGTAAAAAAATTATGTTCGTCCTTTAAAAAAAACTCTTGAAAGGTATTAAACAAGTGATTTCAATTAAGTCTAAAATAAGTAAACACCGTTACTAAGCACCTTCTTTTGTTTATTAAAAATTTGCAGATGAAAAAAATAATACAACTACTCACTATAGGAAGCTACCGCTTAAGAGCATTATTTTGTTCTTGTTTTTCAGTGCTTTAGCTCTTAAGCAACAATCAATAATTGGATTGGCCGGAGGGACATTTTAATTTAATAATAATATTTTTAACCCTTAAGCAGACACGCAATTTATTTTTCGCTACAACGGAAAGACCACCATTACTATAGGTTTATTTACGTTTAATATTTTATTATTATTATTATTATACTTTTAATAATAAATTGATACTTTCACCAGGGTTTGAGAACAGCCAAGCGTGCATCATAGCCGTTTTTTATATAGCATTCCCATAGCTCCTCTATTACAAGCCCCTAGTTTCATGGTTCTAGTCTAAGAACTGATATAAAAGTATAATTAGATTTACAATTTATTAGGTATTAAATATATTATTATATACGCACGTCAGATGCTACCTTAGAAGGACATATATTTTTACTTCCCACCTCTACTATGGTAGGGAAGTAATGGATTCAGTCCGAAAACAATATTTCGAGATTTTAACAGATTTTCACGTTTTGAGACCCTAGCAATCGTTTAAGATCATTTTCTGACTGATGTCTGTATGTGTGTGTGTATGTGTGTATGTGTGTGTGTGTGTATGTGGTCAATTTTTCGCCTTCGATATCTTAAGAACGGAACAACATACGGGCATGCCGATTGTTCTATTGTGTTTATCAGCCTTTAACTTAGATCTGATTAGATTTTGAGTCAAATCGGTTCAGTGGATCCTGAGATATTCAAAAAAACGTCCTCAATGTCACGTATTAACATAGGTAAAAAAAAATATAAATGAATTCTAGATGTTATAATATGAAAAAAATGTAAATATTTTTTTTCTCTAAAATGTATAGTTTTCGAGAAAAAAAATATTTTACTAAAAAAAATAAAAATTGTACGTAAATCAAGGTAACCATGATTTTTGCTATATTAAGCTAGCCATCAATAGATCACTAAACAAAAAAGAGGGCCATGCTTTTTTCAAAGAATAAAAATTAAATTGTGTTTTAAAGACCACCAACAGCTAAGGTTATTTGGGCCTAGTCAAAGAATAAAAAAAAGAGTGTTTATTTTTTGCAAATATTTACTAGGTGGGAAGTATAGGACTGGTCATCAGTCGAATTTTTTTGTTATAAAATGTACAGTGCTATTGTAATTTGAAAGAAATAAATTCTATTCTATTCTATACTACTTTGGCGTAACAAAACAAAAATAACTCCAAAAATTTTATCCCGCGTGCCAGTACTAAACGTTTGTAAAAATGACAGTAAAATAATAAAATAAAGATAAATCAATTTAATTTAATAAATTATTAATTTCCTACAGGCGAAAAATTAAAAAATGTTTCGGGAAAAACTTACAACTTTCTTTAGTAGGTAGTAAAAAATGAACTATTGAAATATTATAACCCACGCGTCCATAAGAGGGTTAAACATATAAGAAAATAATATGTTATTTTGATAATAATGCTGTTTCAAAGAAGGTAAATAAATAAATATAGGTACCTGTTTTTTAAAATTTTTATAGACGAAGATATCGGCCAAATCCGGTTCAGTGAATAAATACATGATGGTATTTTTTCTCAGAAAACTACCCGTTATAAAGTATTGAAATAGGAAAACCCCAGAAACAGTTTTATGTTTGAGGATGAAAACAATATATTTATTAATAACAGTACAACGCTTTACATGCCATGGTTTTTGTTTTGACTGTTTATATTCAAAAACAATGGAAAATAAATAATATTATTGTGGGATAAGTAAACCAAATTTTTTTTAATTAAAATATATTATGAATGCTAGAAATTAGCATTTTTAACACGCTTTTATTAGCTTCACTTGTATGCTTTTACTGTTATTCTTAGAAAATAACTGGTAGAAATAAATGATTTTTTCAGTAAACTTTGTTCTTTTTTCATAAAAAATTGTATTACATTTTTTAAAACCACTCTGAACTTGAGAAATCAAGTTTGCAGTTAATTTTTTTTACATAATAAATAGAAAATTTAATTGTTATTTTCACCAGTTCTTCTGTTTCGGTCATTTTTATTGTATTATGTAGACATAGTGACTGATCAAAGTAATTTTTCTGCAACTATAATTCTGACTATTCTTGAAGAACTTATAACATAAGTATTTCAAATATTGAATAGGTATTTAAAAGACAGAAAAAATGTACGTAGATATAGCTAATAATTTAATATTAATTATACATTTATTGATAAAAAAGTATTCTTTTTCGATGATATATTTTTTATTTTCAGGATCTAAACCACGAAAGAGTAATCGCCAATGGGCGTTCCAGAAAGTTTCAGTATCACGTTAGACATGCCTGGGAGACTTCAACGTTCAGTCAAGACAGCAGCCTAGACGTTATAGATAGCCGCTATATACAGAAATAAAATGTTCCGAAGGTAAGAAGAATAATATTAAAATAATTTTATAGTTTATTGCAACTTTTAGGTTAAGTTTAAGTTATATAAACATTTACATGTATTTTTTGAAGTTCAAAATCAAAATTCACTATTAGAATTACCTACATTTTTAATATCGTCATGTGCCTATTAAGTCCACTCAGATACTATATTTACAAAAAAGCACGTGATATTTAGGTATTTGTTCAGCATTCTGGTAACAATTCTGCAGAAACTTGGCATAAATCGAGTTCAGTGAGAATGATGGAACGTGTTTTATATCTATTATATCCAGCCATATTGCTTAGCTATAAGTAAGTATTAAGTACCATAGTGATTGTACAATTCCCCCCACCCTTACCCCACCAATAGATACCTTGCCATGCCTCTCTTGTGCGAATCGTCAAGTTCAAGATCCTCTTCTGTGTCACCGGCGCGGCGCGGAGGAAACTTAAATTACTTCCGTATTGTGTTTGCCACTACAATGAATCCTACAGGTCAGGGCTTAGAAAAACTCTACTGAAAGTAAATCTATTTGTCGCAAGGCCATAATATTTATACTTAAAAAAAAGGGTGTGGGTCTTGGGACCTCCGACAGATGTGCAACATCAAAGAAAACGTTATTGAACTCGGTGGTATTCTCTATGTAGTAGTATATATTTTTTCAAAAGCAGCAACTAACTGTTATGCTGACGTAATCCTATATACTGCACTGTAACACCGCGTGTGTTACAGTGCACGCCTGAGCCAAGAGAGAGAGAGAGAGAGAGTGCCACAGCGGTGGGGAGAACAGCAGCGAAGGAGCGGACCAAACATTTCGTTGCATATTTCCCCTCACGCGGCTGTTCACAGCCCGACATAAGATGTTTCACATCAAAAATTCTCAAGTTATCGAGATTGAATAGAAATAGTCGTTTAGGGCATTTTATTTCGTTTCTTAGACGGATTTTTTTATTCAGTCAAAAACGTGTTATGGAAAAATGGTTATGATGGCCCTCCCGGCGATTTTTAAAGGTAAAGAGTCCGAATAAACGCCAAATGAAGGACCAAAAATCACACTAGATATAGATCCTTCAAGCGAAAAATTAAAATTTTTTTTAGCTTAAAAAATACGATCGGGAAGAGCATAACGTCGAATCTCTATTTTTTAAATATCTACATTTTCTAACGCACTGTGTTTGCTGTCTTAGAGGGCAGTATAGCCTAGATGGTAGCGTGCTTGGCGCCGCAACCTCTAGACTGGACTGCCGTGGGTTCGAATCCCACCTGCGCTCATGGATGTTTTGTGATGTTATTTAGTTTTAAGTTAGTTGTTATTTAGTGTAGTTGAAAGACGCTAATGACCTTAGATGTCGACGCGTCTATAATCTACAATAAATAAATAAATAAAAAATAAATTTGCTGTCTTTGTTTCACTAACTGTAAGTGTAGCTGCAGATTTAAAATTCTCATCTCGGGCCCTTCTATATCAAAACTTAACGTCTAAATTCGTTTTTCAATATGTGCAGGGTCCAATGAAGATGGACACTGCCAAACTTTACCGTTAGGGACGCCAGCTATGCAACCACCTCGGCTTATGAGTGGTGTGTACAGATAAGTTTATTAATAACTAGCGGTCACCCGTGGCTCCACTCACGTATATTTAGTATATTGTTATTTTATTATCCCCGCGAGAATCTCTCCCCTTGCGAAGAGACGTCGGGCTTAAAATCACTTGGAAATAGTTTGCATTAACGGTGTCACAACGCGCGCGAGACGAACTTTAAAATTGACATATCTTTTTTATTTGTCAACCGATTTAAATGAAACAAACACTGAATGTTAACCCAAGCTTATCTCATACATCACTGAAAACCACATCCAAATCGGTTCAGGCATTGCGGAGATAAGCGTGCACAGAAAAAGCGTTTACGATTTTCTTATATGTATAGATCGTTGACAATGCCGATGTGCTGTGCTTATCAATGTTCAAATCATAGAGGGTTTGTATTTCCAAAGGATACGGAACTGAAAAGAAGTGAATGCTATCAGATGGGAAAAAGCTTGATAACTACTCATATAGGTGGCTATAAACCTGCTGCTATCTATATTACGTTTCTCATGTGCCCATATTTGTTATAGACGATATTTCCCATCCTTAATGTGTGTGTTAACAATACAGATACAGTTTATATAATGCATTAAAAGCGAACAAGTGTACTGTTACAAAAATTACAGCACGATAATAAATTGTTGTTGTTTCGCTATTTTGCCGAACGCAATACAAACATCAGTGAAATATTTTAGAACAGTTAAAGAGTAAAAAATTACATAATGGTAGTGATAGTATTTATTTTGCAAAATGACTTAAACGCACAATTACCTGTCATATAAGTTACGGCGACAAGACCGAACGAAAAACATGTTACCTATAAAAAATATTATGTACTACAAAATTTCCTACGATAACCTGTCTGTCACAAGGTTGTATCTCACAAACGGTAAGAGGTTGCTAGTTGAACTTTTTTTCAAAATTTTTATATATCTACCCAGTGTCATTCGCACAATTGAGACTAACCTTTCAACAGATCATTTATCAAAATCGGTCCATCCGTTTAGGCTCTAGAAGGTAACACGTAAACATAATAATAATAATAAATGTCTTTATTTATATCGTACAATCTGTACATAATAGCATCAATTATATACTTAGATACATATTTTAATTATTTAAAAACTCCATTGTTTTGTAGTATACATTTGTAAGTAAATACTTTTTGAGACTTTTCTTAAAAAGCTTCCCGCTTTATGTCATTGGGTATCTTGTTATATATTCGAATCATGGCATTTCGGGCCCCATCCATACATGCAGACAGATTATAGAATGGCTGAGGTCATTAGCGTTCATGCATAGACATCTGAAATACATAGTCCTCCTTTTGGCTTCGCTGTAGTCGGGTAAATGTAGTACAATATGTTTATATAAAAATCATTGCACTGTGAAAGCTCAAAAAAAAAAAACAATAAAAATGCAATTTGAAATTATCTTTTTACAAGAATATGTTAAACGTGATAAATGTGGATGAGCAATAAACATAATAAACTATTCTGCCGTCCTAAGTCAAAAAGGCGTATCTCACGTTTTTTCATATTTTGGATTTTGCTGTTATACCGACTTCTTATATTATGACTTGTTCTATATCACTTTTCCTGAGGAAAATGACCTTATCTCATGGTTCTAAACATATAAAACATAAATAAAATTAGATGTATAGGTATATAGTCGTAACATTAGTTATACCTACTAAATAAAATTGATGCATCTCAAAGATACGCGCGTAGCTGCAAAATTTAATGCATCTTATTATTTTGTTCTTTTTTTCTTAGCTATACGTAGTGAAAGATAACGTAATTTTTAAAAAGTTATTTTTCCAGGAAATTTTTTTTTCAATCTTTAGTGATTCTCAGTCCTATATTTGGAATTTAAAAATAGCGTCGGGAGAGAAATAACCGTTTCTTGGCGAGCGAAAAGGATTTTTAAAGTTTAATTTAACTTATGAACTCAAAATATTTTGATCTAATAAAAAATATTAATTAAATCTGTAAACAAAGATTCGTAAATTTTATGTATTTTTAAGATACGCCTTGTGATCTTAGGACGGCAATATTGTATTCTTGTCAACAAGAATATTTCTTGGAACTATAAACTATGATTATTCATGCAGAAAATACAATTTTATGGACACAATTTCGAGGTCAAACAGTATTTTAGAATTCATTATTCGAAAAAGTCTAGTTTTTTCATTGATTTGATATAAATGCAGTTTTTCTTTGCCATAATATGTTCTCCAGAGATTACAAAGAATGTTAAATGTTTTAAATACAATATACTTGAACAAAAAAAACTTGTTTTAAAATAGAATAATATTTACGGAAGTCGGTTTTATAAAAATGAATTGGTATCAATTTCTCGAAGTAAATTCCCAGCTGAACGTCTGTTATCGACTGCATACTGACCCTATTTTTTACCCGACTACGAAATAACAAGGGTTATGATTTTAATAGTCAATGTATCTATGTATAATGTATGTACCTATACTTATACAGTGTGATCGCCGGCTGTGGAACGCTATGAATAAAAAATTTCCTGAAGATATGTGTTAAAAATGCTTGGACACGTCAACCTTAGTTTTTGAACGCGCATCTTTCCTTGTAGTTGTAATTTGTTTTTACCCCCACCCTTCCGTGCAATGACGTCATCGACATTTTTTTTAAATGCCAACCCCAATTTTTTTTACGGATTCTGAATCTACTCGAAATTCTGAATTCATTAATATTGCTGAATCCAGAATTTCGAGTAGAAGCTAATAAGTAACTTATTAACTTTTTTAGTATTCTAATAAACGAGGACCCTAAGACTGTGAATGCTAAAAAAGTTCCTTTTCCGAATAACAGTTGAATAAATCTAGAATTTTGCTTATCTACTCATTTTGCCTGTTTTAATAAAATAGTCCTCTGTCATAGTCATAGGGGGCCCCATTATCCTAAAGTGCCAAGGACCTCCAATAGGTTAAAGACGGACCTGTTTATAGGGCATCTTAGACATCAACGAGGACATCAATAAACCTGACTAAACACAGCTAATAAGTTAAAAAAAGTCTCATCAAATATCGATCAAGAGACAAAGCAGTTTGACAATGAAAAGCTGTCATAAAATAAAGATTGCGACAACCTCGATCGATTTTTTTATCTAAACATCTCTTTAAAGTGGTTCTTGTTTGAAGGAGAAAATAACAAGAAGACTCGATGATGTTACCGCACTGATATAATAAACAGTTAGTTCACTTGTTACGTGAGAAGAAGTTACACTGCGATGAATCGCCATCAGCTATGGAACTTTCTCACATTTTACCGCGTTCAAACTGTCTGTGTGTAAAATTACTTTCCTCGTGTGAGTGTATGCATAAAATTTGTAATTGAATGTGAGATTGTACTTGGGGCGCATGCCATTGAAACACGTAATTGATAGTTCTTATGCAATCCGATTTAAAGCGGGCATATCTCGTCAACACAAAGAAGATGATGAATGCGCTCCGCATTTTTATTTTATTTTATTGTAGATTATAGACGCTCGACAACTTAAGTCAGTAGCGTCTTAATTACATCAAATAACATCATCAATTAAAACTAAATGACATCACAAAACATTATAGTGTTGCCATCTAGACAAGACAAGACTTCACTTAAGTCTTGTCTTGAAATAAGTATCAAGACTTCACTAAGTCTAAGTCTATATAGATTAAAGAACTCTTGTCTTGTCTAATATCAAGACGTACTCTAGATTATTTTCAAGAGTCTAGACTCTAGATTAACCGAGTGGTTTCCTTTACCTATTACTACTTAGTTTATCTAGACTCTTGAAAATTGTCTAGAGTTTTGGCAAGAGTCTTGATCTAGATAAAGCAAGTCTTGTCTTGTCTTGAACATTTCTAGACAAGACTTTTGCAAGTCTTGGCTTGAAAATCTAGATCAGACAAGGCAAGAGTCTAGAAAGTCTAGATCTAGATGGCAACACTACAAAACATCAATGAACGAGGTGGGATTCGAGTCCACGATAGTTTGCTCGAAAGACCAGCACGTTGGCCATTACACCAAGATGTCCTCTGCTCCGCATTTTTGAAGTGAATCTTCTTATGCGCGCACTAACCAGGGGCGCTGGAGCTTCCCGGGCCCCCGGAGTTGAAGAGGGCCTGGACCTTCCCTTTTCCCAATCCCAACAAACAACAAATTACTCAAGTCTCTCCCTCGGGCCCCTACAAATGTTAGCGTCCCTGAGAAAATATAGCCAGTCCGCGCCTGGCCTTGACGATTTGAAGAGTAAATGCTAGCTCGATGAAACAAAGAATCCAGGACGGGAAAGAATGTTTAGAATACATCGCCTCTTCCCCGCGGGGTCTGTATTATAATGTGTTGCATAGTGTAGTAAAGAAAGTTTGGAATGCCATCACCTCTTCTCCACGGAATTTGTGTTATAAATTCTATGTTATAATCATTGGTATTTACACGTATAACCTCGGAAACAGCCAGCAAGTAATTCGCCTTCTGGACTTCGCAACACATTTTTTCTCCAGCTTCAAATAATATTTCTTACATACATTAATAACCAATGTACCCGAGAGCCTTACCAGACAGGCGTTGTAGCAATCAACAAAGCCGAGAAAATTCTATCGGAAACTACTGTGGGGCGGGGGCATGACTCCCTCTCCTCAAGCCGCCATTTACCCCAACACATATTATAAACTGATTTTTAAAAATTTTGACGAACCGGCGCAGGGTTAAAAACAAATTACGTAAACAAAATATAATGCTAACAAAACATATTGAATGAGTTTTTGCAAGCCACGAATCTTCGATCATGTCGATTCATTAATTAACTTCTGGCTTTGGTATATCGTTACCTAAGTTACAAAATAATAATAAAAAAAACTTCTGATTTGTTAATTTCACGCTGCTCTCCGTTGCTGAGAACTCAAAGCTATTTTCTTATAAAATTCACTTGTTGTTGTCATCATTTAAGAGAGAATGTGCACCTGTAAAAATTAAAACAACGGCTAATATATTGTTACAAAACTGTTTTCTGAGTTGGCGGAATAAATATTTATTTACAATAATTCGTAACAATTAACTATATACAATAATTGCAACAACGAAAAGTCAATTCTAACAATAAAAAAACTTAAACGGTAATTATTGAACTAAACGAGCGACTTATATAACAACAAATAACTATAGGTATATACAAGGATTATTTATTCGTAATTATTTATGTCAGATTTATTTCGCTGTTCAACACTGTCACAGTACAATCTACATTGACTGATTCCCGTTGACTGATCTCCGGTGACTGACCCCCTGACTAACTCGTACTTCGCTTATATAGGTCGCGCAGCCCAGCCTAGTACGTTCTTGCGTTCTCTAAAACAATCCGGCAGGTACTCGTATCTTCGATACCATTCCACGCTTTACTACTGTGACCTTTCTTTCTCATCGTTTCTATTGGAGGCAGTGGCGTAACATCTTGGGGTTTGCTACAATATTTTTCGAGGTAAAATTAAACGGTTATTTTTTAAACAAAATGAAAAATGATGAAGAGCATAAAATAATAATATGCAAGCGTTCAAAAAACTGTATTATCATTTGTAAAACCAAAATGCCAATAAGTAAAATTATCTGGAATATTTTTTTATGTTTTCACAATCTATACAATATATAATAAAATCGTAAACGCTTTTTTTTGTGCACGCTAATCTCCGCAATGACTGAACCAATTTGGATGTGGTTTTCAGTGATGTATGAGATAAGCTTGGGCTAACATTTAATCTTTGTTTCATTTCAATCGATGATAATAATCATCATAATAATACGATAGTTTCCAAGGCACCCGCTTAATATATGATTACCTTATCTCACTCTAACATAATCATTTTTCGAACATGCTCGCTCTTTTTATATTCGAATGGGCAACTCGTAGATTTCTAAGCTGTATTTACAAAATTACTAGCGGCTCGTCCCGGCTGCGCCCGGGTGGTATGTACAATGTAAGCGTACGAAAACAGTTTTTTTTGACAAAACAGGGTCATAGTTCAGCCATTTTGTACAAAATATTTAAAATTTATATACACAAACCTTCCTCGTTTATCGCTCTTTCTATTAGTGAAAACTGTTTCAAAATCCGTTGCGTGGTTTAAAAGAAGTAAGCGGAGAAACAGACAGAGGCAGACAGCGACATTGTTTTATACTATAGGTATTTAAAGAAGAAGAAGAAGAAATAGGGGGCAGTGTAGCCTAGTGGTTAGCATGCTTGGCGCCGCAACCTCTAGACTGGACTGCCATGGGTTCGAATCCCACCTGCGCTCATGCATGTTTTGTGATGTTATTTAGTTTTAAGTTAGTTGTTATTTAGTGTAGTTGAAAGATGCTAATGATCTTAGATATCGACGCGTCTATAATCTACAATAAATAAATAAAATAAGAAGAAATAATCTGAGAAGAAGAAGAGATAATCTGTGCAAGTTCTCCATGTTGTTAGTTGCCACGGTAGAACAAGTCGAGGTTTTTAACACGATTTTATGCATGGAATGGCATACATTGACTTCACTACTATTATTCTCTATGGCATTGCTCTTGAAGTGTCTTCTCAACGCTAAGTTAAAAAAATCACTATTTTCTTGCTCTTTTTACCCCTCGTGGTTAACATCCATCAAATGTGACTGCTACAGATTATGTTATCATTTTTTTTTTGAGCTAGTAAGTTTTTTCGCGACTACATTTCTGCAGGAGCTGAGAACTCGATGACGTATTATTAAATTCCGATCGAAGGTCGAAGCGGAAGCTTCGGTTTTTTTTCATCTTCGGCCTAAGCGAGTGAAAATATTTATTACTGTAAACTGAACGCAGTTGCGTTGAAGTTGAGAAATATAACTATAAAAGTGAGCCAAAATTAATTTGATTTATTTTTAAATGGTCGTAAATTTTTATTTTTTTGGTTAGAATGGAACAGTCGCGTAAGACTGAATTAGGTATGTACTATCATTAAGCTATATTGATTTCTTTATCATTTCTATACAATAAATTTGTTTATTATTATTATTATGTGAAGGAAAAAATCCTTAAAGAATTTTGCATCCACAAGCACCCTAAACTTCGAGTTCGTCACCATCACACCAGGGATACTTGCGGAGCAAGTTGAAACTATAACCGCGTCTCAAGTCATGAAATGGGCGATTACAGTGAATTTGGGTCATGCGCACGGAGTACACGGAGCGACCCAATAATCATAGCCTTTTGTATGCGGCAGACTAGTGACTCAGCATTACACTGACTTGCCGGGATACCTTTTATATTTGCCATCAGTGACGATTTGGCTTCTCCAAGAACACCATTAATAAGAACAATTAATTTAACAGAATATTATTATTATATGCACATTATTATTCTGGGAACTGAACAGCCAATGCACACTGTATGAATAAGTCTTTTTTATCTTAAAAAAGATTATTAGAATAATAATTCTAGTCTTGTTATTATAAATATATTTTTCTGCGTACTTGCTGTAATGAATGTAATTAAAAAAATGTAATTAAAGTCGATCTGAATGAGAATTTATATACGCTTTGTTATTTTATATTCTCTGGGCAGGACCGGCTTTGTCTTTTTATTGTCCCAAGCAAGTACAAGTTTATGTACTTCCTTAAAATAACTAAAATAAGTCGTAATTAAATGTTTTTCTTAAAATAATCACTAGATTGATTTTTCTAATAGATTGTTTTTATAAGTAACATTACATTTTCCCGGTAACTTTCGATTTACATGGTAAAATGGTACAGAGCCGAGAAAATCGCAAAATCTGTTTTTTGCGACTTGAACCTCGAATAGCTGGCAATGCCGGCACGATATCGATTGGGACTTCTTACACGTTTATTAAAACACCATACACAAAAATTGAGCTTACTGCAAATTTCTTCCCAGTTGAAATCTAAAATGAGGGCTAATAATCTCCCTCAAGTAAGTCCCCGTTTCATTGTTGTTCAGATCCGGCTCTGTCTTTGAGATATATCATAGTTTTTTTACTATGAAAGACGTCTGACTTCACCGCACGCAAAACATGAATGTAAAATAAATCATTGTATAATGATGATGATGATTTTGTATCATAATATGTTATGTGGGTACAGTCAAAGCTGTGAGTTTGCACATTGTTACCTACGTGCCAGGTTTATAGGGATTTTATTTTTCTTATATGCTCATGACCTTGTCGAATATCTACATTCTATCTATCTTTGGGGATTTTCTGATCAAATAATTTTAGAATTTTCGTTTCAATTTTTCTACATCTTTCAAAAATTCATTTTATTTTTTTATAAACCCGTCCCAAATTGACGCCAGATTCAGCATGTTGGTGAATGAATTTGGTTCGAAACATCGCTCCTGTAGGAAGGTAGTACTTTATCTATAATATTGCTTTCTCTTTTCATTGCACTAAAATAGACTACTAGACGACCCACGCACACATTAGAGATTAATAAGCCGTTCAGAAGAAATACAGCTGAAATTTAGAATTCCTGCAGACATGAAACGCTTCCAAACAAAGTTACTCAAAATAAAGGTAAATATAAATTCATTCGAAAAATGTCAAAAACTTTCATAAAATGATTCTACCTCGTGTTCACAAATAATATTTTGCTCATTTATCTTATTTTTTAACTGACTTCAAAAAAAGGAAGTGGTTCTCAATTCGGTTGTATTTTTTTATGTTTGTTACCTCAGAACTCCGTCATTTATAAACCGATTTCGAAAAAAAAATTTTTATTTGAAAGGATATACTTTCAGATTGGTCCCATAGAAATTTCATCAAAATCGGTTCAGTAGTTCGGCTGATTTTAATAAAAGTTAGTAACGGCGTCAGGCGTGTGATTCTTTAAGGTAAATGTCACTTTTTGACACATCAGACAGCGTATAAGAAAGACGGTTTAATAAAAGTGAGTAACGGCGTGTGATTCCTTTAAGGTAAATGTCACTTTTTGACACTAAAAAGTAAAAAATAAAAAACTTTTTAACAAAAAGAAAACCTCCTTCAAAAAGCCATTAAAAAGAGGAAAATAATGAAATTTTGAGGTCTGCGCCAATTTAATAAAATATGAAGTTGGTTAAAAAGAAGATATTAATCACTATACTATACTTTTTAACCAACTTCATATTTTATTAAATTGGCGCAGACCTCAAAATTTCATTATTTTCCTCTTTTTAGTGGCTTTTTGAAGGAGATTTTTTTTGTTAAAAAGTTTTTTAGTTTTTTTCGTATTTGTTAATTAATTTTTTGAGAATATCTGCTAGGAAAGAGACAGGCAACACTGATAATATTTGAGAAATTTTCGTTGAAGGAGATATCTTCAATTGGCTGAAGGATTCAGAATGAAAATGTATATCGCGGGTATACAAACAGATGACGTGAATTATAGCGTTAAACACAAATTTATTGTATTCGTTGTCATGGAAAGAAATACATCTACTTTTATTTATCCTATAAAATCAAATGTTCGTAAAATAAAATAAATAAAATAACTGTAATTTTATTTTTTTATATTTTAAATTACTATCCAATACCTACATACATTTTCATTACTAAAAAAAAACAAAATGTTAAAATAAACCAGAAAACACTAAACCATTTACAAATTCTTGACGTACGTTTCGCGAACCAAGTTGGCATCATCAGGAAATGATTAAAAACTAAAAACTATTTTCTACCTATTTATAGACTACCTAGTGGTTAAAATAAAGTAAAATACCTCCTATTACTAGAAAAACTTAGATCCATTGAAAACTATTTTAATAAATCATAATATAAATTGAATAAGTAATTGTATTTGTAAATTTTCACCAAATTCAACAATATTGCTATTCTAAGAATTTTTTCTTCTTAAAATAATTTAACTACCTGTTGCAGTATCATTTTTGCGCAATCTACTAGCCTACTATTAAATTTGTCAACGTCAGCCACTTGTTTGCCAATCGGTTTGAGCGCGAAGTTTGAACTTGCGAAGCAACAATGCGCAACGAACTGCAGTTACGGTATCCGCTTCGCCGTGATCCGTGCACAACGACTGCTACAGTTTCCGGTTTTAACACGCTCCGGGATTCTCACAAACACACACACACATACACAACGCACGCTCGTTCTAATGTTTTGTTTTTATACTGAACGTGTCTATGACTCTGTTGTTTTTAGTATATGCGCACATTTTTTGTGATTGATCATAAAACAGATCCGGAATATTTCAAATTTCAAAAAAATGTTAGTTTGTGTTTTGGATTCTATAATTTATGAGGTGCTAGATTTTTCGTGTCTAATTCTAAATGCTATTTTTTTCTGTTTTAAGGTGGTCCATGGTACCTCAGAATGAAAAAACGGAACCCTTATTGGATCACTATCGTGTCTATCTGATCTCCCCCCCCCCCTTATCTCCGAAACTACTGAGCCTAAAATGTTGAAAAATATAGAGAATATAGGGCCTCACGCATAGTTTACAGGAAAACCTAAACGAAAATCCTAAGTGTATCAAATATATTATTATTTGTGTCGTGGTACACCGTACACGTGTAATGCGCTAGGCGTTCGCATGCCACCACGAAGAGCCGGTTCAAATCTAACTGACGATACGTAATTGTTTTTTTTATAATGTAAACATTTTGGAATTTTTTATTCATCAAACATTCTGTTAATATATTTTTTTTTTTACTTTAAAAATAACTTTAATTAAATTTGATACGGAAAAAGAGATCAAAATATATTAAGTAAAAACATTTTTTAACAACAAATCTGTCAATTTTTTACCCATACCTAACTCTTTATTTGTACGGAACCCTCGGTACGCGAGTCCGACTCACACTTGATCGTTTTTTTAAGACAACGATTATCAGGTATATTTAGGTTTATTACCAATTTACATTTTTATTTTTCACTGTATTATTTTTAAAAATAAACTGAAAATCTGATACTTTCACAGGTTCTCAAAATTATTATAGAACCTGCTGAAACTGGAGACGAGTCCATGGAAACGGCGGCAACCCTACGACGTCAGAATGTATAGGTAAACGTCGTAGCCAGATTGGAAAATTCGTCGTTTTATAGAACGCCTAGCCGTTTCATAAAAGGCAGCCAGATGGTCAAATCTTCGTTGACATTACATTATTTTACAGTTTGACTAGTCATTTAATAAAACTGGTGGGCGTTTTATAAAACGACAAACAACGCGCGGCCTGCAGATTGTCAAATGTTTTAGTCATTATCTATTTGACAGCGATAGATAGACTATAAGGCTTCTGTTCCTGAATCCAGTTAATTTTAACGTAGGTATATCTCTAGTTCTATAAAAATAAAGATAGATTTAAAATTAATTAATAATAAATTTAATTGAAGCAGACAAAACACAGATATAATGTTTTTCGCGTACAAATCCAGGTCTGTTTTATAACGCACGATGTTCTTTTATTATTTCTGCAACTTTTCTGAACGTTATTATTTTCAGCACATCAAATCATCATCGCCTCCTTTTGTTTTGCAAGTTAACAAAAAGCGAGCGGTGTTATGTGTTGGCATTTTATAACATAGTAAAACGTAACATGTTGTGCATAGAATTATTGTTGAATAACGGTGGATTTTGTTTGCAGACTTTATGGTACTCAAGTGCGATTAGAAATGCCACTGAAGCTACCGCGAGGAGAGGACTTTGAACTTCTCGACGTGCTGCACATCGGATTAATTAAAATAGAACATTTCTTACTCGGAAATGAGGGTACAAATCGTACTTTAAAAGAAAAAACCAGCAGACTCGCGCACCGAGGGTTCCGTTTAATAATTAAAATGAGGAGTTAGGTAGGGGTAAAAAATTAACAGATTTATTAACTTCCCATTGGAAGTTATTGTAATGGGTCCGAAAATCGAAATCAAAATGTACAACAAATTTTTATGTTTCAAGGTCACTACACTATTTTTACACTATTTCTAGAAAGATATCTGTGTGTTGATGTGTGTATGTGTGTGTACGTACGTACGTATGTGTCCATTTCTTTCTAAGACGAAATCTCGAGTATGAAAAATGATATCGACTACGTTAGGGTGCCAATCGACGCGTATTAACGTAAATATGATCTGAAAGAAATTTTTTCAAAATCGGTTCAGCCGTCCTTTTTTCTTAACCAAATATACTCCAAATAAATAGATTTTACACAATATCTCGCGAATAAAAAATTATATCGACTTCGTAAGGGTGTCAATCGAGGCGTGTTAAAGTCATTTTATTCCGACATAAATTTTATAAAAATCGGTTCAGCCGTTTTTTTTAATTATTGTTAAAAATAAATAATAATTATAAAATTGTGTAGACTTTCACGGCCGGTTTCTATTGTCAAACACGGTGAAAAATTCTTTCGGGCTGATGAGCCGTGGTCAAATGGAGTTAATCCAGACGTTTCGTCTCTAACTGTGAGTGACATCTTCAATGGCACAGTTGCGGCGACGTGAGCTTCGACGTTGACACAGTGACGTATCAGGTACAACTGTTGTACCTGATACGTCACTGTGTCAACGTCGAAGCTCACGTCGCCGCAACTGTGCCATTGAAGATGTCACTCACAGTTAGAGACGAAACGTCTGGATTAACTCCATTTGACCACGGCTCATCAGCCCGAAAGAATTTTTCACCGTGTTTGACAAATAATAATTATGTTTTAATGATTAAAATGATTACTTTTCTGTGTAATATCTAATTTTATTATTATTATTAAATATTAAATAACTGGGAAGTTTGTCGTGTGGACCTCAAAGGTCGCACTTTAGTCCTAATAAACGACCCACCTCACGGCTTAATGTTAAAAAAGTTTTTGTTTACTTATACCTTATTTTGTTCTTTTTAGTGTTTAAAAATGTTTTCGTATCAAATTTAATTAAACTGAATTTTAAAGTAAAAAATATATATTAACAGAACACTGTAAGAAATGAGAAGGCCGATTAGGTTCATAGATTATCGATTGTCCATTTGCAGCCAGCGATTATCTGGTAATAGGCACACAAAGAGACAATGGCGTCGCAAACAGGTATCGCCTGCACATCGCGTAGATTCCATAAAAACACATTGCGCATGCGTGGTTACTAAATTTACATTAATTTGTTTTGTATTCATCCATTTTATATATGTAACTATACATTTTATTTTGTAATTTTTACACATTTTATTGGAATATTACACAAATTATGTAATTTTAATTTACTTTATATAAAAATCACAAATTTGTTTAACTTTACAGTAAAAGTCCAAGTTTTTATGAAGTTTTTTGTGTAAAAATAAATATGAATGTAAAATCATTTAGAAAATCGAGCGAATTCTACCTTAACTTTCAAAGTATTTTTACATCCATTTTTTACAGTGAATATTTGATGAATAAAAAAAAACAAAAATATTGGGATCCAAGATCCGGGATCGAACCATGTACCTTTAGATCTTCGGTCGAACGCCTTACTAACTGATCCAACCGAACGATGATGTCAGATGACGCTCTATATGAGTCTATAGTACAGTATAGCAGTATGGTTACTCCGACCGTACTGCTATACTATAGTCTCATATAGAGCGTCTAACATTAACAACGTTAAAAAACAGACAAAACCGACAATTGAAAATTTTCATCCCTAGGGTTGAAGCTCAATTTCAACCCGCCAAACAAGTATTGAAAATCAAATTTTCAATAGCGGCGTTGTGAAAACGATAATTTTCATGTTGCATGTTTAATAATTCACTAGGTACAATTAATTGCTCGAATTAAATCCATAATTGATATAAAATTGTAATGTCTATATTAATTAATAATATGTAAATATAACCTTAAACATGTGATAAGTGAAAGGAATAATTCGCTATAAGGAAATATTATAATAATACAAAACTATTAATCATCCATCCAATTCGTAACATATAGCTAGGTCTGACCCTCGTTCCGTCATCGGGCAAAATTATCTTCAACAATATGCTCCGTTTGCAATGGAACGATATGAAACAAAAAAGTCTCATTAAAAATCTTCCATTATCGCGGCAAATGAGTTATCAGTTACTCAAACAGTGACGATTAAGTAGCTAAATTATTTCTATATATTAAGTAATATTGTCATATAAAAACCACATCGTGCGAGGGCTAGTTATTAACTTCCCGTTGGAAGTTATTGTAATGGGTCCGAAAATCGAAAAAATGTATAACAAATTTTTATGTTTCAAGGTCACTACACTATTTGTACACTATTTTTAGAAAGATATCTGTGTGCGTATGTGTGTGTGTGTGTGTGTGTGTGTACGTGCGTATGTGTCCATTTCTTTCTAAGACGAAATCTCGAGAATGAAAAATGATATCGACTACGTTAGGGGTGCCAATCGACGTGTATTAACGTAAATATGATCTGAAAGAAATTTTTTCAAAATCAGTTCAGCCGTTTTTTTTTTAATTGCGTATTGTTAAAAATAAATAATAATTATGTTTTAATGATTAAAATGATTACTTTTCTGTGTAATATCTAATTTAATTATTATTATTAAATATTTATCAAACTGGGAAGTTCCTCATGTGGACCTCAAGGGTCGCACTTTAGTCCTAATAAACGACCCACCTCACGGCTTATTTATTTATTTTTAACTCAAAAATTAATTTAAGTTTTGATACGGAAAAATTTTGAAACACTAAACAGAACAAAGTAAAATATAAGTACAAAAAACTGTTTAAACACAAGCCCAAATAAATAAATCTGTTAATTTTTTACCCCTACCTAACTCCTTATTTTTATAATAATGTGTTCATATCGTGTTTATATGTAATTTGTAAATTCTATATTTTTGTGCAATATTTTATCAAAGTTAGAACTACAAATCTGAAGAATTGCTAGCTTTAAATAATTGAAAATTAGCAAATGGATAATTTATCTGCTTAAGAGAACCATCTTATTTCCAATTCGACAATGTTCGGGATATTTCAAACATATCGACCAATAAAAATAGAGATTTTTATCACATTGTTTGTTTGTAGATCGTTGTCTAGGACACGGAATAGAACCTAACTAAAATGGATTTCCGATTATGGAGAGGGGAGGGGGTCGAAAACGTATACAAAAATAAATATTAGTAAAAAAACTTTTTAGAGACAAGTTTTTATTTAAATGCACTATAAACGCGTCTATAATTTACAATAAATAAATAAAAACACTAAAAAGGAAAAAATAATTTTTAATAATTTAGGTTCATAATTAAAAAAGCGTGGGTCGTGAACTCTATGATAGTTTATTAGTCACGACCCACGTTTTTTAATTATGAACCTAAATTATTAAAAATTATTTTTTCCTTTTTAGTGCGTTTAAAAGTAAAAGCTTGTCTCTATAAAAAGTTTTTTTTATTAATATTTATTTTGTTCATTTTAGACTTTAAAAATTTTAGCTCCCTTTGACACCCGTAGGAGTTGAATTTCGAGAAATCCTTTATCAGTGGATGCTTACGTTAGAAAATTTCAAGTTTCTAGCTTCAGCGATTTGGCCTGGGCGTTGATTAGTCAAAAAAACCCTACATCCCCGTTTAGGGGTTCAATTTATTTCTAAAAACGATTTATTCATGTATTGTCATCGGGAATACATATGTGTACAAAATTTCATGTCGATCGGATTCGTGGAAGTCGTTCAAAATTGACTTGCAAATTTTGACCTAAACAAACAAACACACAAACTAGGATGCATTGCAAGTTAAAAAAAAGCTTGTAATAATAAATTAACTGCAATTTGAATTTACAATTAATGTAAACATAAGATAATTTTAATTTTGTTATGTCCTCTGCTTTTTCTATAAGATTTTTCAAATACATCTTGAAACACCACTGTCAAAGAAAAAATTAAAATCCAAGACCAAAAGGATATTATAGACCAGGGCCGTAGCTAGAGCTGAATTCAAGATAGGGCACTGAAAGTTTAAAATAGGGCTGAAGCAAAAGACTACAATTTATTAATTGGATTGCCCACCTCATCTGGTGATATCAAATTACAAATGCAAAAAACGGTGAGTGACAATTTACCAAAAAAAAAAAAAAATACAGAACTTGCCATGTTATCAAATTTCCGAAGAACTTCATTTAGATCCAACGAATTTAATCTTGTTTTTCCAAATGTCAGATAGATCACGTCTGTCATTCTGTCGTGACAGTCTTTGCGGCTTATTTATAATTCCTTAAAGTAGGGCACTGGATGTTTTAAGGTAGGGCATTGCCCCATAATGCCCCCCCCTAGCTACGGCCCTGTTATAGACGTGTCCAACTTAAAAATTAAGTAGGGAATATTTTTATAAATAGTCTGTCTGCGGAGTGCGGACCAAAGGAATATTCAGGGTGACCATTTTTTCTTTAGGTCGACAACTCTATGACTAGTACATACCTATATAACCACGTCGTGTCGCTGAAGTCATGGCTCGCGGGCCTTGGGTTGGGCACCCTTGTTATAGACCATAATATACAAAGCAAACAACTGATATGTTACGGCTTACGGGCACGTAAAAAGAATGGATGAAGAAATTTGGCTAAAAGCAATGCTGGACTGGATATTGCCCATGCTATTGCTATCACCTATAGTTGGATTCAATTGCCAATTTATATTTTTTTAACTATAAAACCATAGCAACTATTAAAATTTTTCCCTTAACTCCTCAATGTTTTTAAAGCCCCTCCCATTTGACAGATCCCAATAATATTTTGGATTCTTGAACTTCGATTTTTCGACTGGCGAAGACACGCTTAAACACTAGTGTTATAAAGATATCAAGCCGACAAAATGTGGACAGAGTGCATTACCGAACCGCAATGGCCGCATAAGAACAACCTTGAACTTACATAGTTATGATGTTACAACAGCCATAGTCAGAAATATTCAGCATTGTTCACTAATCGAAACACGTTTCTGCCATACTAATATGGGAAAGGCATTTCACATGTGACTTCATACATAATAAACGAACATCACATTATTCTGTAGATAGTATTGTTCGCTAAACCGTGACATCGGTAATGGAACCGCCCATAACAATAGGGTCGTCCCACGTGTCAAACTTTGATAATTTTGAGCAGTGCATAATATTCCTCATACATAAAAAAATATAATGTAAACCAATTTTTTGACGTGTCTCATACTGGGGTGGCATTTTAGATGTAACGGAAATAATCGGAAGTGGTTGACATGTGAAACAAAACACAGAATGTATAACTATATATTGTTAAGGGCTCAGTCACAGTAAGCCAGGTGGCCGTGGGAAAAAGTACGAGTTCACCAACAGGTACACTGTAAGAAATGAGAAGGCCAATTACATAGATTATCGATGGTCCATTTGTAGCCAGCGATTAATCTGGTAATAGGCACACAAAGAGACAATGGCGTCGCAAACAGGTATCGCCTGCACAACGCGTAGATTTCATAAAAACACATTGCGCATGCGTGGTTACTAATTTTACATTAATTTGTTTTGTATTCATCCATTTTATATATATAACTATACATTTTATTTTGAAATTATTTTTACACACTTTATTGAAATATTACACAAATTATGTAATTCTAATTTACTTAATGTAAAAATCACAAATTTGTTTAACTTTACAGTAAAAGTCCAAGTTTTTAAGAAGTTTTCTATGTAAAAATAAATAATAATGTAAAATCTCTTAGAAAATCGAGTGAATTCTATTTTAACTTTCAAAGTATTTTTACATCCATTTACATCCATTTTGTACAAAAGTCAAGCCCAGGTTCGAATCCCGAAGGCTTTTAATATTTTTTTTAATAATGAAAATATATAGATAGTATACCTATTGGAAAACAATTTAAATAAAAAAAAATAAAATTACAATTATTTTTTATTTATTATCTATCTACTTATATTTTACGAACATTTGATTTTATAAGATAAATAAAAGTGGATGCATTTCTTTCCATGACAACGAATACAATTATTTGTATTTAACGGTATTCACGTCATCTGTCTGTACCTACCCGCGATACAGATATAGTCATTTTTCGTTCTTATATCCTTTATCTTAATTGCAAAAAAGAATTAATGAAATATATTATTTTTTTCAACCCCTGAGAATAAACCGCGATATGATGACGTAGACGACAGTCACACTTCTTTATCAATAGAAACAGATGTACCTAGTATATAAATTATCTTCCTCGTGGTTTGTAGTTTCACAGTTTAAGTTTCACAGTTTTAAGTTTCACAATTTGCCAAGCAGGCTGAATGTTATCTACGTCTGCATTAATTCTGTAGTGGCATATAGCTTTTAAATTCTATTGAAAAATACGCGCTTTTGGGATTTTTAGTGTATTTGCCATATGGCACATACACTATTGGCGTCGGTCGAATGGCGGGACCTAGGGGTCGGACCAAAATTTCTCGACGTTTCATAGCCTCCTGAACACTTTGGCACCATTTTTGGAAATGTCTGTTTATATATTATGTATATAACAGGGTGAGTTCGACCACCCGTATCAGTCGTTTTTTTCGAAAACGGTTAGAGAGTTGTGTCAAAAATTTGTATTATAAAACCCCTAATAAAGAATCGAATGGTGATAAATTTTTTTTCCGGGAAGGTCGGCTTCTCTATTAGTTTGCTCCAGAATGTCCAGAACTCCGGAATTATTAATGTAACGATAGGTCGAAAGTGGTATTGTTGAAAAGATCTTTAAAAAATAAGCAAGTTTTGTAGGAAATTTTTTTTTATTACTGCCACCCCTGTAAATTTCTATAAGTATAAATATAAATTATTATATGTTCAAAACTCCGGAATTTTAGAAAGTACGATAGGTTGAAAGTAGTGCTGTTGAAAAGCTCTTTAAAAAATAGGCAAGTTTTGTAGGAAAAATTATTTAATTACTGCCACCCCTGTTAAGTAACAATCGTTTGAAATTATTAAATCAAAATTTCATAAAAACGATAGAAGTCGGCATTAAAAATCTAGCAACCTTAGACATTGTCACAAGTGTTCAAACTGTCTTCCATTTACTCTTTAATACATACTACTGAGCTCTTCTGGTTATACTTTGAGTGTACTTCTTCAGTGTTTAATGATCGATAGATAGGTAACTAGATTTTAAATGCGGACTTTTAAAAAGTTCGTTATTATGACATTTTAATTTAGTAATTTCAAACAAATATTACTTAACAGGGGTGGCAGTAATAAAAAAAATTTTCCTACAAAACTTGCTTATTTTTTAAAGATCTTTTCAACAATACCACTTTCGACCTATCGTTACATTTATAATTCCGGAGTTTTGGACATTCTGGAGCAAACTAATAGGGAAGCCGACCTTCCCGGAAAAAAAATTTATCACCATTCGATTCTTTATTAGGTCTTTTATAATACAAATTTTTAACACAACTCTCTACGACTAACCGTTTTCGAAAAAAACGACTGATACGGGTGGTCGAACTCACCCTGTATATATTTATATATTTTTATATAAACAGGGTGGACCAAGTTATAGTAGCAATAATTCACCATTCGATGGTTCATCAAAAAATAAGTAGACAAGCATAATTTTATTTTTTTCCAAAACGCTTCCTAAGGGATATACAACCCTTCAAAGTCCAGTTTTAAAAATCAATACTGACAAGTGTCATAAATTATCTCAAAACCAAGTATCGCCTACTTTGTTGGTTATTTTCATAAGTTATTTATTTGAGGTTTTTAATTTAATTAATGAATTATTTATTTAAATTCGTCAAACAGTAAAAAGTTTAGAATTGTTGTACAAGATTCCAGACCTATTATTTTCATAGGTGGCTATTTTAGAAGTGTTCTAAACGTTCAACTCTGATTATCTCGTAAATGAAGCCTCAAATCGAAATTTTGCAAGAGTGACTCTTTTTTTCTAAATTGAACAGGGAATTCGAAAAAAATGTTATTCTTTAAAAATATCCAGTGGCGCAGAAAATAGGGCTGGAAAAGTGAAACAACCCCCCTGTATCTACGCCACTTGACAATTTTGACAAAAGTTACTTACGTCAAGTAATGAGTATCTATTGCATAAATACTTGTACCAAATTTGGTCAAAAACGCATTAATGACCTGAGAGTTAGGACAAAAAAAAGAATTTTAAAACTGAACTTTGAAGGGGTGTATCTCCCTTAGAAAGCGTTTTGGAAAAAAATAAAATTATGCATGTCGACTTATTTTTCGATGGACCATCGAATGGTGAATTATTGCTACTATAACCTGGTCCACCCTGTATATGTGTACGGGCTATAACTTTCGAAAGAGTTAATTGATTTTGACGAAATTTGGTAGGCACGTTAAAATCCTTCACCGCACGAAGCCTATTTAAAATGGGCCTAATCGGACTGTTTTAAGGGTGGTTTTTAGGGGTTGAAAAATGTTTTTGGGCCCAAAAATGCCGAAAAAATTCTCAGAATCGTTTCAAAATTGAAATTTAACCCTTTAGTAACGACTAAAATGTTCTGCTAAAATTTTAATAAAATCGGCCCGACAGAACCGGAGTTACAAATTTTATGAAAACACTAGTTTGCGGATAGTGCTTTACTTACTGAAGGGTGTATTTAATTTGGTACCGAGGTTGCATTAATAAAAATATTGAAATTAAGAAAAAAAATATTATTTTAAGGGATGTATTAAGGGGTTAAATTTTTTATTTTGTCCAAAAACAAACTTAAGTTCACATAATAAAGCCACAAATACACTATATTGTCGGCAGGGTTTTGGCACTGCGACCCGAGTTTTTTTTTATTCTAGAAAAAGCTTCTGAAAAAGTTTCAAAAAAATGTTTCATAATCTATTTGTAATGTAGAATGTAGATTCCAAAAAATGTGAGACAAGACGACCCCATTGACTTAAATTTAAGTTAATCAATAGCAGTATCAATTGCATATCAATATCATAATTTATTTACTTGACAGATATATACGCAATACGCATGCGTTTGTAAGTAAAATAGTACGGTAACAAAACAATTGAACAGAACAGATAAACAATTGGCCATCAAACGAGACCGTGGAGTTTTCAAGTGTCAATCACACCTTGGCACGTGCCATCCTGTGTGTTTGATGATATTGGTTTGTCAATCGATAATAATTAATTAATAATCGAGACAACTATCACGTATTTTTTTTTCTTAATCAGGAATGACTGCGCTGTCTTTGAACTGCCCAAAACCAGCTGTTCCGGTCACCAAAAAACAATATTGCAGCAAGTTCGCACAGTGAAGACTTCTAACCTCACAAGTCACATTTGTAGTGTTTGCCAAACTAGGGATTTTATCCTTAGTTCTAAGAATATTTTTGATAACATTTAGGGTTTTTTGATATTTGTCTTCCGTTACTTTCAAAAATCGATAGGGGCGGAACGCAACCACTTAGAGGCCTTAGAGCTAACTAACCAGAATTACATTATGTGCTTGGTATCCTCTATCTGTTCCTCCCCAAACAGTGAATCAGCACTAAGACTAGGGTTACCAGATGACCGGGATTTCCGGGAATGTCCCGGAATTCGTTGGTTTGTCCCGTGTCCCGAAATTTAAGTCTTCTATCCCGGAAATGCATAAGTTCAACGTATTCGTGCTCGCGATCGCAAGAAACGACACTAAGTCACATGCTAAGCAGTACTTACTTATTTATTTAGCACTATCTGCAATTTCTGTACATATTTTATATATTTTTACTTGTATTTAATTGTATTCTTCGGACTTGCCGTATGTCGGTAAAGACAAATTGGGAACAATAAAATGAATTATTAAAAATTCACACGAAATTATGCGTGATTTGCACACTTGCAGAAGCGCGTCGCACATCTCACCGTGTACTGGTGTGTGATAAATGAATAAAATTAGACAAGTATATTGATAAATACAAAAAAATAGTAAAATAATAAAACATTTTTTTTCACAATAACTTCCTCCCCTGAAATAAATTGCCTTCGCCTTAGAAATGTCCCGAAAATCTTGGTTTTTGATCTGGCAACCCTAACTAAGACGTATGAAAATCATCACTGGCTCGCGCGCTATGCTATCTTGTGTTAAATATTTATAAGAATATTTTTTTAGATGTGTAACCTTTTAATTCAAATAATAATCAAATACGGAACCCGCGTTGGTCACAATGACTAATCTGTAACAGGTAAAGGGCGGCTCCTAACCAAGGATACATTTTTTCTACTTAATTATGCAGAGTGTTCATAAAATAAAATATAATATTTCTCTATGCTAAATATAAAGTGCCGATTGATTAAATAAAAAATAGATCGTAATTAAAAAAAATATTATAAAATGTATCCTTCGAGCCGGATTTGAACCAGCGACCTATGGATGTCCATATGAAATACCTCTACAGTCCACCGCTCTACCAACTGAGCTATCGAAGGTTCTCTCGCATTGCAAAGAAATTGGTACAAATATAAAATATTAGAAAGTAAAAATATGCACGCCAAGTCAAACTAAAATAGCTGTTGTGATGATAAATAACTTAAGTATTGTTTTGGGTCTTTTTGAGACAACATCAATACCCTACAATTTACATTGTCAACCACAACACTGTTTTGTTTTAGCAGTTTCTATGAGCTACGTTGATGAAACAAACAAGTTTAAAAAAAAATTAATCTCGTTGTGATCAGATGTACCTAATAATTACTATTAAAGATTTTATTGTGTTTTATTTATTTATTTTTTATTACACATGCGGGATAAGTACTATCTTTGCGCACGTTATTTTGGTCGGCAAATAGATCATTGCCCACTCTACTGTTTCCATGGCTTTAGCGTATTATTTGCGTACGTAAATCACACTTGGCGCACGCTTTATAAAACACACAAATCGATTCTAGGGCCAATTTAATCAATAATTAAAAAAACTAAAAAAAGTGACATTCAAGTGACAGATAATAAATATTTCTTGAAATTTAAAAACTACATTTAAATGAAAAGTTTAAATAACGAGCACCACGGTAGTACTTATCCCGCACTAGTAATAAAAAAATAGTATCTGCAACTCGTGCGGTGTTGTCGATTGCCCACTCGAGCGAATGAGCGCACTCACTTCGTTCGTGCGCTCAACTTCGCTCTCATAGGCAATCGACAACTTACCGCACTTGTTGCACAATATAATTTTATTTTTTATTTTAAAAAATTTTATTATTATAAAAATAATAAAAATAGATCTTTATGATATTATATATTTAGGTATGTTTGTTGATAAGTTCTGAACTGTTATTTTTTTTTTTTATTTTTTCATTAATTGGCTAGTAGCCAAATGTATAGTTTCGGTCATAGTTCGGAACTGGTTCTGACAATTCTAAAGCGTTTGTTGACAAAGAAAAGTCCAGTTCGGATTGTCCCGAAAAGTTTTAGAATATGCCAATAAGCACACATCATGCGTTGCTCTTCACAAAAAAAAATACGGAAGTGCGATCGCATAACAATAATTTATTTATGTGCTAATTTGATAATTGAGGCAGATGTTTCAAACTAACAATATTCATGTAACAATGTCAAACCGACCATCATAATTATTGTTATCAAAAAAAAAATTAATTATGTAGGCTTTGCATCAGGGTACACGAAAAGACTATTGTATGTGGCAAAATACAGTCGTTTGTGTCTATAGGGGGGTCTCTCTATAAATAAACAATTTATTAGATAAATATAATTATATAATTATATCCCTTATGTGACGGTGACGAACCTGAAGTTTTGGATGCTTGTGGATGCAAAAGAATCTTTCGCTGTGTGATGTGTCAAAAAGTGACATTTTTACCTTAAAGGAATCACACGCCGTTACTCACTTTTATTAAACCGATTTTCTTACGCTGTGTGATGTGTCAAAAAGTGACATTTACCTTAAGCCTTAAGGAATCACACGCCGTTACTCACTTTTATTAAAATTAGCCGAACTACTGAACCGATTTAAGTAAAATTTATATGGGACCAACTTCCAATAAAACAAGAATCGTCAAAATCGAACTACTTACTCTGTAAAAAGTTATGAGTGATACTTACATAAAAAAGGGGAAAAAATATTCACGTCGACTTGAGAACCTTCCTCCTTTTTTTAAAGTCGGTTAAAAAGAAATAAATACAGCGATGTTTGTATTAGGTCATAAGAGAAGTCTCGTTGAGACGATTTCAAAAAACTAATATATTTATAACTAAGTAATTGAGTGCCTAGATACAAAATAAAAAAATCATAAAATAAATTATTACAAACAAAATAATAATAATAAACAACAATCTTCAAAGAATATTCGCAAAAACAATTAGCATTTTTATGTGATTTTATGTTTCAGGCATAAATCTTGTGTAGTGATTTCAACGCATAGTAAGAACACATAAACGCGAATAGTATATACTCACTGAATATCGTAGCTTGGATGAAATGGTACCTACAGTTTGAATAAATTTTTAAGCGCTGTTTCATATTTTCAATATTGCTAATTTCTTGAATCAAAATAATAAAGAGTTCAAATTAATTGATAAAAATATATTAAAATTTGAATTGATGTATAGATATTAGATACCTACCAAGACGCTAATCAGTAGCGGCGTTAGGATAGGGCGCGGTTGGGCGACTGCCCAGGGCGCCAGATTTCAAGAGACGCCTGCCACTTGTTCATTGAACGAGTCCTACTTACTATAGTAAATTCCCTAAATCTAGCTACAACAACCAGACCTTCTCAAACTCTGTATAGTGATCTCCAATTGAAATTAACTGTATAAACTCTAAATCAGATATAGATGGTTGTATGTTGTGCAATGCAAACTAAGTCTAAAATCTTTTTTGCCTGATCAGAATGTGGTTACTCCTGTCTTTATTTTAAATTTTATCAAAGATCGCAACTTACAAGAGCTGTATCTAAATGTATGAATAGCATTGCGAATATTGATCACTATATACCTGCAGTAACTGTGGCTAGTGGGGAAAGGAGTTTTTCTAAGCTTAAGCTGATAAAAACCTATCTGCGATCGACAATATCTCAATCTAGATTGACAAACTTAGCAACTTTGTCAATCGAAAATGAAATTGCGGAAAACATAGACTTTGATGTCTTAATAAAAGAGTTTTCCGGTAGAAAGGCTAGAAAAGTGAAATTTTATTAGTTTTTTTAATAAATGGTTATTTCATTATATCCCTTGCCTTTTTTTCGTATGGGTTTCAATGGCAGATAGGGGGCGCCGTAGAAATCTCGCCCAGGGCGCTAATAGTGCTAAAACCGGCACTGACGCTAATGATCTGATCATCTGAGATGTCGACGCGTCTATAATCTACAATAAATAAATAAACTATGTACCTACCTATATTTGGATTCAAGAAATTAACAATAATCACTGAGCAAGGAGGTAATAGAGACGCTACAAGCATTTAAAAGTGAAGCCAGTCGCTATATTTAGACAACTAATTCATTTTATATATGTAAGAAGCAGAAAAAGAGAATAATATTCCCTAATCCATCCCCTGTTTGTTATGGCTTGCGAAGTCAGACGACAGACTTGGCATCAACTTTATAGGTATAAGCAGTTGTATACGTACAGCGTCTCTATTACCTCCTAACTCTAAACTCAGTGGCAATAATAGACCATAGTTCATTAGTTTAGTATGTTAACCATGGCGCGGCGCCACTATTGACTATGTTTAGTTTTCTTGACGCACTAATGATGGCGCCACAACTTGACACAATTTCCATGATACATTAAGCATGATTAGAATACCTACCTATTTATATATTATTAACCGGTAACTTTAGGACTTTGGTAACATTTGGTTAAGAGCATTCGATGTCTACAAATACTTCATCTTCAATCTCAATTCCTTCGCCTAAAAACGGTTATGGCTCTCCCGATGCTATTTTTAAAGCTAAAGGGTTCGGGTAAACGCCAAATAAAGAACCAGATCCCTCAGGCGAAAAATTGAAAAAAAAATTCTGAGAAGACTTACTTCTTTGCTGTCTTTGTCTGTTTCACTGACTGTATATCTATACATTTCCAGTCTCTGTCTTTCTTGTCTTTTACCTGTCATTTCTGTGAAAACGTATCGATGTTTTTAGCCCTAATGGTAGCATATATAGGTACTCTAGAGTCTAGAACATTATTTATTTATTGTATTATAGATTATAGACGCGTCGACAACTTAGGTCATTAGCGTCTTTTAATTACATCAAATCAAATAACAAATAACTTAAAACTAAATTACATCACAAAACATCCATGAGCGGAGGTTAGTGATGAGCAAAATTGGTCTTGGTCTTGGTCTTGCGAAAAAGCAAGACCAAGACCAAGACTATCATTTGACTAGCAAGACCAAGACCAAGACCGAATGAACAAGAACAAGGCTAATACTAAGACCGAATATGCAAGACCAAGACCAAATACACAAGACTAAACTAAAAATTCTTACTTCAGAGCCAGTGGCGGCTCGTCTTTAAGTGCGCTCGTGCACCGCACTGCCAGTTGAAATGCAACGCAACGCAAATTAAAAAAAATAAAGTATTTTGTTAGTTAATAATAGATTGTGAATTATTTTTAATTTATAACTATGATGATCTTCAGAAGTAAAAAACTAAAAAAAGACAGATAAAATGAGCAAGACCAAGTCTTTATACGCAAGACCAAGACTAAATAAGCAAGACCAAGACCAGACATATTTGAGCAAGACCAAGACCAAGACTGAATCAGCAAGACCAAGACTGTCCAAGTCATTAGCGGAGATGGGATTCGAACCTACGACAGTGTGATCCAAAGGTCTGCTACGCTAACCGTTACACCACACTGTCCTCTAGAACATTATTAGGCAGATATTATTTTCAAAGGAAAAATATCAACAGTTTTCGAGCGAATGTAAAAGCAAGATATAAATGCAGGTGTAATTAAGAAAATTCAAAATGATCATCATTTGTACCATGTTGTATTGTTCCTACTGTATATATACAGTATGTATAACATATCCACACATTTATGCATGTGGGTTTGGCCTGTGTGTGACTGTAGGCCACTCGGTCTGAGTTACGAAGCAACGGCAACCGCACCGCCATTCTATGTGTTGTTGCCGATTGAATGTCCTTGACATTGGATAAATATGTTGTAGATGGACAGCGCATTCCTCATGGGGGCCCGTGGAAGGGTTACTACTCCATGTGCAGATTACAAAGATATACAGTGTGTCCATTATCCATCCACAGTAACATCATTCGATTAATACCTATACCCGCAGACAGTAAAATCACATAGGGGGGTTGGTACTATATCGAATTTTTGTTTTTATTTTTTTTTTTTGTAATTTCATATATTTTTTTTAACTTTATTTGGTGTAACATCATAACTAGGTAATTGTGGACAACAATATAATAATTATTAATTAATTCAACAATGAATTTAATTAACAAGACATCCACTACCTAGTGGATGCCTTATGGATTAAATTCATTGTTGAATTAATTAATAATTATTAATAAATATTAGATCCGATCTGTGTAACACAAAACATGAACACCTGTATCACAATCACAACATCAGAAGAAGGCATCAACAGTTCACGCTCACAGATAAATTAAATTATTGAACACTCCTAGATTTATCTCACTTGTGTTTACTTATAGGTAATGTTATCTCAATTTATTACTGAAGCTAAGCAAATTTTCAGTGGGTGTGTGGGTCTTCCAGAATTGTTTTTGGGGACAATTACACAAAATATTTTTTTTGTACCTTTATGTTGTAACTGTACGAGGATTGCGAACGACGCAACCAATTCTAATTTGTTCAAAGATACTTATATTTTACTTATATTTTAAATTTAAAAAATTCGCAGGCCAAGTTTCAATTTTTTGGTTAGGTACTTACATTTTGTTTTTCATTTTCTTTCTAGTTTTATCTGAAGAGGAATATTTCGAAAATTAAGAGATAGAAAAATTTAGTTTTTTCATCGCAAAATTATTATGATTTAACACTTTTACGTAAATAAAAACGGCTAAATTAAGTTTGTGTTAAATTTTATGTTGTTTGTATAGAAAAATATTAGTAAAAAAACTTTTTAGAGACAAGCTTTTGTTGAAATGCACTAAAAAGAAAAAATAATATTTAATAATTTTGGTTCATAATTATTATAAAAGCGGGGGTTGTAATCTTTATGATAGTTTATTAGTCGCAACCCCCGCTTTTATAATAATTATGAACCAAAATTATTAAATATTATTTTTTCCTTTTTAGTAGATGCATTTCAATAAAAGCTTGTCTCTAAAAAGTTTTTTTTTACTAATATTTTATTTTGTTCGTTTTAGTCTTTCAAAACTTTACCCCCTTTTGATCCCCCTCGGGGTTGAATTTCGAGAAATCCCTTCTTAGTGGATACTTACGTCAGAAAAGGAATCTACTGTCCAAATTTCAAGTTTCTAACTTCAGAGATTTGGCCTGGGCGTTGATTAGTCAAAAAAACCCTACACCCTCGTTGGAACCCCTTAGGGGTTGAATTTCATTCTAAAAACGATTTATTCATGTATTGTCATCGGAAATACATATGTGTACAAAATTTCAAATCGATCGGATACCTGAAAGTCGTTCAAAATTGACATGCAAGATTTGACCTAAACAAACAAACACACAAACTAATATACAAACAGTGCAACTTAAATAAAAGCTTGTAAAAATTGCTATTTATGTAGGATGTACATGTAGGGGTCATTTTACCTGAGGATTTTAGGGTTCATCATAAACCTAACCAAAAAGAGTATTTAAACAGACACGGTTGTAAAATATAGATATTGGATTTTATCAGTTAAATATAGGTAAGTACCTAGGTACATACCTACCTATAATAATTAATCAATTAATTATAAAGATCAGATAATATTCATTTCGCACTTTTGATTCTAATTAACGCCATCAACTGCTAGATTTATCTGAGGCTAGTGTCAATTCATATTTATAGTTTAATTTTTTTTTATTTATAATAATATTTAAACAAATTGTTTTAGGATCGATTTTGCGACTTCGCCTCAAAGTGTGATCGTATTGAAAATGTATGCAAAATTATAGTAAAATTGATTCAATGGTTTAAGCTTTCATTGCGACCAGAGACAAACTGCATTATTTAACCAAAAACTTATATACCTAATATCGATTTTTTGCACGACCACAAGACTTGCCCGTCTAGAACGAGTGAACCGATTTATATGAAACTATATACAGTGTGTCCCACCGTAACTGAGACATAGCATTTTAACATGGTGTTACGATAATGTGTTAATATTTGCTCCCCGTTCACTGTTTTTGTTATTTTTAATTTACGATCTTGTTCTAAATGTTCCCAGTAATGAAGTTGTAGACTTATTTTTATTTAAATGTCTTTAAAAATTAATAAAATCACATTTTTTAAAAATAAATCACAATCTTTGCTTTGTACTCGTATAGCAGTTTAATGGACAATTGCTTAACGTCGCAGATAGCTTAGTCAGCTAGCGCGTTGACCAACATCAGTTACCTTCACGCCAAGCCCAAGTTCGAATTTCGAGAGCTCATAATTATTTTTTTTTTTAATAATGAAAATACATTGGAGAACAATTAATAATGCTTATTATTTACAAATAAAAGCATAGCGATTTTATTAATTATTTCCATTAAAACAGAGTTGTACGATGGTTGTACGTGTTAGTTTTAATGAAAATAATTAATAAAATCGCTATGCTTTTATTTGTAAATAATAAGCATTATTAATTATTGTTCTCCAATGTATTTTCATTATTAAAAAAAAAAAAATAATTATGAGCTCTCGGGATTCGAACTTGGGCTTGGCGTGAAGGTAACTGATGTTGGTCAACGCGCTAGCCGACTAAGCTATCTGCGACGTTAAGCACTCGTCCCTGGCTATACAAAGCAAAGATTGTGATTTATTTTTTTAAAAATGCAGTTTATTAATTTTTAAAGACACTTAAATAAAAATAAGTCTACAACAACATTACTGGGGACATTTAGAACCAGATCGTAAAATAAAAATAACAAAAATAGTTAACGGGGAGCAAATATTAACTAATTATCGTAACACCATGTTAAAATGCTATGTCTCAGTTACGGTGGGGCACACTGTATATATCCACTGATACCGAAATTTAAATTTTAGGCTACTGTGTTTATCAGGTTAGGCTAGTGTTAAGATCAGGAAACATTTACGCGAAGCCGAGGGTATAAACTAGTAAGGATATAAAATAGTGTACTGTGTATAGAGAATTATAGATGATTAGCGGCCCCGTCCGGCTTCGCCTGGGTGCTAAGAAAGCCCGGATGCAATACACTACTCACTCGCTTCGCTCGTTCACTTGAATATTATAAATACACTACTCACTCGCTTTGCTCGCTCGCTTGAATATTATAATTACATTACTCACTCGCTTCGCTCGTTCGCTTGAATATTATAATTACGAACAAATTTGATTACCATAAAAAAGTTATAGTGAGTCAACCTTAAAAGATAGACATATGCTGTCGCGGACTTTTTTTTAAAGGGAAACAATTCCGTCATACATGATTTTTGCGTAACTTTAACCGTTTATGCAGCGGAAGCTCTCAAAAGAAATATTTTTTCCCGTTTTTGCAACATTTTTCATTGATGCTCTGCTTCTATTGGTCGTAGCGTGATATTATATAGACTATAGCCTTCTCAAAAAATGCGCTATCTAACAAAAAAAAAATTTCAAATCGGACTGGTAGTTCCTGAGATTAGTGCGTTCAACCAAACAAACAAACAAACTCTTCAGCTTTATAATATTAGTATAGATTACATAATTTGATCGTTGGTCAGCTTTCCTGTAGATATTTGTGGTCAGTGCAAAATAGTGCACGTGTTTTCACACCGTGTCCAGTTGACCGGCCGCGTCACGTGAAATCCAGATATCCATGACTGAGTTCATGCCCTTTGCGGTGATTAAAGCTGGTCATAGACGAGCAACGTAGGTACCTAAAAAAACACTAAGAAAATTTATCAGAATTATAATTTTTAAAGTGTACCTAGATATCTAAAAAAATAAGTAAGTACTTTATATGCATTAATTTCTAGAGTTACATAATAACTAGAATTCGATCTTACTCTTTAAATTATGGAAATATGTAACGTGAGTAGTCGAACGTCTATAATCTAGACAGACATTTTTTTCCGGTCATTTCGGGAAATTTATAAAGTTCTCAATAGGTAGGTATCTACTTATCCATTTTTTTTTCGAAAATTATCTACTAAATATTTTAACAACTTACCTACTTATATACCTACTAAGTACTAATAACTTATCAATAAACATTTTTTTATTAATATGTAAGATAATCTGTTTTAGTGCTGATGTCCTTAGTAGACGAAGTATTTTTTTTGAATTTCTTTTAGTACCTATAAAATAAAAAAGCATTTTTTAAAGATCATAAGGTTTAGTCTAAATACAGCTTTACATCGTGCAAGCTTGAATTATTTAACAAAATCTACGTGTTTACAGAAGTGCCTAATATGTATATAAGAATGATAAAAAGAATGTTCCCATCAAAATTTTACAGTAAAATGAACAAGATTTTTAATTGACTAACATAATAGTATGTATAACATTAACGTAATTAATTTTTACAAAAGTTATTTACTTCTGCAGTGACCTCTAAAAAGTTTGTTTACCTATATTTTTATAAATGTGGACAAAAGATCAAGAATTTTAGTATTATTTTTTTTAGGCCAACTTCCAGTTATCTTGACTTACTACAATTTTCAATTTATAATTTTCTTAATAATAAATTGAAAAGCTAATTTTACCATGTATTCGGATTAGAGCCTGAGAACTGGGGGCTTGTAAAATTGACTCGCAGAAATGAAATCATATTATCAATACAGTCGACAATCGTTTTGCACCGGATGTGTAATTTCAGATCACGACGCATTTATACACGACATCTTCTCTATTTTTTTATATAGGTAGGTAGGTATACCTATAAGTAATTGCGCATTTGCGCCATTAACTTAATAGCGGAGTCAAAAATATACCTAGATATATGAATAATGTAGATAGGTAAGTATCTTTTCAAAAATTTGAGCTCAGAATTTTAAATTTAAATTACTAAAAAGCTTATTTAACAATTTCATCTCTCACGTGATCCCTTTTTTTAATAGAATATACAAAGCAATTGCAGGTACTGAACTTCTGAAAAACGATGAAGTCAATTAAGTAAGTACTTATAAGTAGATAAGCGCTTAACACTTGTGTCCAGATACTCTCACCATTGCAGGGTACTATAATTTTCAGTTTACATTTTCCTCGTATTTATAATTTATAGCTCAGTGTGAGCGGATCGATAAAAAATTATTGGTAGTATCTATTCTGTGGCATAAATATTTGTGCTCACATATAAAAACACCATAAGATTAAAATAGGTTGTTAGTTGAGATTAAAGAGCTTCTTTTAAAGCTTGTACAGATTATTACGAAACAATAGGTATGTAAATTTAAAAATTCTTGTAAAATTGTTTTTGGAATATTAGATACTTTCAAAAAGGCATAATTAGCTAAGTAGGTACCTATAATAATTTAAAATTCGTTCCAGTGTCGTTCCGAAAATGTATATCTAGTACTACGCATGCGTAGTAGCGTACCTATAACCTATTACTTACTTATTATAGTTTTAGTCCAACTCAAAATAACACTGTAAAGTTTTTGACTTTTATGACTGTTGCTGATCAGACCTTTCTTTTAATAAATAGGTAAGGTTTCTGAAAATAATTTTACAAAAGTTTAGTTATCACCACGATAATCCTTTCAAAAGAAAACCACACTGAAAAAAATGGCAAAATGAGCATATCATCTATATGACCAATTACTTAAAAGGGTTAAGTTGTTGAGCATCTATAACTTATTATCATTCATTCATTCTTAAGTTAAGTTATAAATCAAACTAATTCAGAGACCAAATAGAACCAATTATGCAATAGATAAGTAGGTACTTAAATAAAATAAATAAATAGATAAATAGGTAAATAAATAACTAAATAAAGAGAAAAAATTTATGGGAAATAAGTAGGTAGGTACCTAGTAGTACCTATCTAATAAAAAAATCTAAAAAAGTGAAAAATATTTTTGAGTTTAGAATGTTCGTAGCCTAAGGTAGTATTGAAATCTCCCTCAATTAAACAGTAGGTAAGTGATTTTCGAAACAGGTGAAATAATTATATTTTTACAATTTCGGAAGGTTCGTGTCTTAATTGAGCATCGAAGTCGCCACAGATTAAGAACTGTAAGTATCGACACTTTGTAATACCCATGTTGAAATTTAAGGTGCCAAATTTTGTACCTACCCTACGGTTATGATTACCTACCTATGAAAAATTAATTTTGGAATGATCGTGTCATCTGGGAGTAAAGTCAACACCGGTGTTCTTTGATTTTTATCTAACTGAAAATTTAATTTTTGAAGGTTCGTGTTTCCTGCAAGCATTAAGTTTCTTCTACCGTTTTTAAATTTCAAGTCGAATAAAAATTAAATTTTGAAAGGTTCATGTCCTTTGTTAGCATTGGAGTCTCCTTCAACGTTCCGAGATTTTTTTTAAATGCTTGGATGTTCGTCTCCTTTGCGAGTATTAAAATCTTCCTGTGTTGCTCGAAATCAAAAACAATAATATAGAGGTTCATGTGCTCTGCGAGCATTAAAGTCTCCTCTAGCGTTCCTGGAAATGAAAAAAAAATATTTAAAGGTTCGTGTGCTCTGCGAGTAGTAAAGTCTCCTCCAGTGTTCCTGGAAATAAAAAAAAATATTTAGAGATTCGTCCTCTGTAACTATTAAAGTCTCCTCCAGCGTTCCTTGAAATGGAAAATAAATATTATAAGGTTAGTGAGAACTTGGTGTAAAAACGGTTATCGTGTTGGCCTTTGGATCAAACTGTCGTGGATTCGAATCCCACCTCCGCTCATTGATGTTTTCTCATGTCGTTTAATTTAATTTGATGTTGTTAATGACTTTAGTTGTCCATTTGTCTATAATCTACAATAAATACATAAGGAGGTTCACGTTCTCGCCGAACATTAAAGTCTCCTGTAGTTAAGAACCCGTTACGAGATAAACTCGATCGCGTTTCGATTGATATAATGAAAACCGAAATTATAAATTGGAGCTAAGTGAAGGAATACGTCGGCTCTACATTAAACATGTCGAGCGTCTATACTCTACAATAAATACATAAGGAGAATCGCGTTCTCTGTAAGCATTAAAGTCCCCTGTTATAGTTAAGAACCCGTTACGAGAAAAAGTCGATCGCGTTTCGATTGATGTAATGAAAACCGAAATTAAATTCGATCTAAATGAAGCATAATGTAATTGCTTATATGCAGGTAGTTGCATGCGGATCTTTAGAAAGGAAAACACATCGATACTGTACTGTTATATGCTATAATATTTATACGTAATACAATGCAACGGTGATAATAATATGTGCTGCAAGATGTGGCAACAATGCAGCTTCCACCAGAAGATGCCATGATCTTGGCATTGTAGCGAGAAGTCTGCAGGTCTCTCGATTCTTTTACTATACCATAGACATAGAGAATTGACTACTCATTTTCTATTTCAGCAATGTCAAAGTCGGTTAGAAGGCGAAAAAAAAACTACTGCAACAGCTAGAACAAAACTCATTACGGAATCATGACAGGACTTCCAACAGGACACCTTCACACAATGGGATTGGTTGGAAATGTTTTGCGCAATGTGGCGTTGACAAATCATCCTACCGCATATTTGGTGTGAGTGTGCTGGTTTGACGGACTGACGGTCCTCAGATATAAAACCTTTAGTACTCACAGTCTGGGAACCAATTATCTGGAGGTTTGACCTTGAAAGGACTGTTTGTCTTGTCTGAAGGCTGGGAACAGTTCGGGGACTTATCCCTACATACAGACAACGAGGTGCTGTACAAGCGCCTCAGACTCTAACCTTTGGGAAAGTATTTGGAAATCATAATCATGAATGAACTGATCACCTTCTCACGAGGACACAGGATTGTTTGGGACCTGATTTATGTGTCGACGTAAGTGCAGCGGGAAAAATTTTCCTATCCCCAACTGTGTTGAAATCATCCACTGTGTGAGCGAAATAAAATAAAGTTGATGTTAATCTCTGTAATTAGTTCGAATCTGAAACTCTGTGTTTACTATTGGCCCGAGTTTGAATCTCTGTGATTGCTATTGGTTCGAATCTGAAACTCTGTGTTTACTATTGGTCCAAGTCTGAATCTCTGTGATTGCTATTGGTTCGAATCTGAAACTCTTTTTTAATATTTGCCCAAGTCTGAATCTCTGTGATTGCTATTGGTCCGATTCTGAATTTTTCTGATCGCTATTGGTCCTAATCTGAATCTCTGCGTTTACTATTGACTCAAATCTGAATCTCGTGATTACTGTTGGTCCAAGTCTGTATCTCTGTGAACGCTATTGGTTCGAGTCTGAATCTCTGTGATTGCTATTGGTTCGAATCTGAAACTCTGTGTTTACTATTGGCCCAAGTCTGAATCTCGGTGATTGCCATTGATCCGAATCTGAATTTTTCTAATCGCTATAGGCCCGAATCTGAATCTCTGCGTTTACTATTGACTCAAATCTGAATCTCGTGATTACTATTGGTCCGAGTCTGTATCTCTGTGAACGCTATTGGTTCGAGTCTGATTAGAAAATGACATGAAAAGGCAGCCACCGCTGTCTGTCTCCAATTTTAAGCGACGATTTTTCTGACCTGTTGCGCAGTCCATTTACTAGCTCAATGATTACTTACCTCCTCATGCTTCGTCGGTTCCCTTCACCGGTGACGCGCTGTTGGTTTTTCTTCATTTCTTCTCTTTCTTACATCAACAATAACCTATTCTTTTCCTTGTCATAGATTCTAGGAACAGAAATATTGTACTTAACACCGTGCTTCTTTTTTTAACTTATGCGTTTTTGTATACGTTTGTCTTTTTCTGTGCGAGCTGGTGTCTTTTTCGGTGGGAGCTGGTGTTTTTTAATTAACAAAGATTTTGGTGTTGTAGATTTTCGAAAAATAATAATACTTACTTACTTATTGTTAGATAACTGTGTCGGTGAAGGATTTAGCAATTGGAGGCCGGAAAGCGCTACCTGAAAAAAAATAAAATCAATTAACAATTTTATCAATTAAAACAACGCAAGAAATATACTCTTCTTTTTGGATTTCCGACATGACTTTGTACAAGATAGTAGATACTATTTTGATTTTGGATTAGAGAAAATCGTGGAAAATCTCAATCAGTAGGTAATACCGGAACATAATAAAAAATTTTAAGTATACCTACTGTCATTTTTTGAAATCTTACACTATTGATGATATATTTTAGAAGAACTTGAGTGTAACTGAAGTTGTTAAAACAATTTATATGACGTTAAGCCACATAGCTATACTGCGGTTCTAAAATTTAAGGAGTGAGTCATCCACCTATACTTCACTATTTATGTCAGTATAAGTGTTGGTGTAAGTATAAGTGCATGAGTCACTCCATAAATGTTGCCCTCATAACGGGGCCTCGTGCCAAGGACGAATCAGTGATGCGATTCGTATTTGGTATCTATTGAATAAAATTTTTTATTAATTTGGAGGGTGCAAAATCAGTATCTTACCCTGGGCGCCACGCCGATGACCCTATATAGCCACGACACTTTGTGTTTCTATAGGTTCTAATCAGGGAACCAGCAAACGATTCAAATGGATTGTTTGTTTATTATTAAAATAAATTATTATAAATTGCAAATACCTAGATACTATAAGGCCTATAGATAACCTGTTGCTGCTGATTTTTTTAAATGAATTTTGAATAAGTATAAAAATTACAATAATCTGAAACTGAATTTATACTAGGGCTTAGGCAAGCTCTGGTGTTATTTTTTTTAAACGAATTTTGAAAAATGTAAATTGAACTTCGCAGATAAATCCAATCTACAATGTTAAATCTATGGTATTTTATGACTTTCACAGGTAGGTACAAACCTTCCATCTCAACATATTACATTAATACTTCCATCTCTATTTTTCCATTACAATATATGATAGCGTTTTTCAAGTTTGTTATTTCTTTTTAAACATTTCCAATTTTCTAATTCTTTCTATCGCACAGTGCTAAATTTATCCATTTCCCTTTAAAATTCCAACTTATACGTTAGATTGCATATGTTCACTTTTAATATAAGTAATATAACAGCTATCTTTGTCAGTTGGTTAACGATATTCGTTTCTTTGTCACACTCGTTTAACAGGTAGATTTCATTGTCTGAAGATGGGTCATATTGCAATTTATTGCATTTAATGAAGTGACAATCAAAACAGCTTATTGTAGGTACGTCTAACTTGAAAGGCACATCGATTTAGCATATTTTTTGTTTACTAGAAGGTCGACAACCTTTACAAAAAAATTAAATGTTTTGCGAAGAAAATTAAATGTTTGTACATTTTTTTATGTCAATAGGATGTTCCAAAGTACATAAGTATATAATTTCAGATGTCTGCGCGGTGATGAATTTGCGGTGAAGAGGAGAGTGGTTGGTACCAATGTTAAAATAACAAACCGTGAGGTGGGTCGTTTATCAAAACTAAAATGCGACCCTTGAGGTCCACACGACGAACTTCCCAGTTTGATAAATATTTAATAACAATAATTAAATTAGATATTACACAGAAAAGTAATCATTTTAATCATAAAAACATAATTATTATTTATTTTTAACAATAATTAAAAAAAAAAACGGCTGAACCGATTTTTATAAAATTTATGTCGGATCAGAATGACGTTAACACGCCTCGATTGACACCCTTACGAAATCGATATAATTTTTTATTCGCGAGATATTGTGCAAAATCTACTTTTTTGGAGTCTATTTGGTTAAGAAAAAAGAACGGCTGAACCGATTTTGAAAAAATTTCTTTCAGATCATATTTACGTTAATACGCGTCGATTGGCACCCTAACGTAGTCGATATCATTTTTCATTATCGATATTTCGTCTAAGAAAGAAATGGACACATACGTACGTACGTACATACGTACACACACACACACATACACAGACATCTTTCTAAAAATAGTGTAGTGACCTTGAAACAAAAATTTGTTATACATTTTGATTTCGTTTTTCGGATCCATTACAATAACTTCCAATGGGAACTTAAAAAATCTTTTCCCAAATTAAGGAAACTATCATGCTTTGAACTGTGATATATAGCTGGTACCTACAATGGACAGTTTAAGTGGTTATAAAACCGTGGTTTCAACAAGAAAAAAATTGTGTTTTAAAGACCACCAACAGCTAAGGTTATTTGGGCCTAGCACCAATTCATTTTTTAAATTCATTATTTTTTAATAATAAATTGAAAATCCAATTGACACTTTTACCAGCTCTCGGGCTAGAACCCGGGAACTGGGGACTTGTAATAGAGGAACCATAACAACGCCATGTAAACAATAGCATTGCTACACGCTCGGCTATTCTCAAGCCCTTTCAACAAGAAAAACGTGAAAGTAAAAATGATACGGGGCACAGTAATTAGGTACGATTGTGCCGCAACTGAAGACGTAGAACTACTTCTGTCAAAAAATATTAACATGACATACAATAGGATATACATGATACAAAACAAACTATGGCGTAACTATGGTAGTTTGCGTCGCACATTTTTTGTAACGCATTTTTCGTCTCGCGTCTTTTTATTCCCCTATACAGAATGATCTATAACGAGTGTAACAAACTTCGAACGTAGCTGATAGAATACTTAAAAAGAATGCGAAAAGCCCTAATCAAAGTATGTTCAAAAATGCCAACTAAGAGAGATACAAGGTGTTGAAATGTCTTAAAAAAATTATAATTTTTTTAATATCTGGAAAACTACCGGACTATTAATTTGCATTTTTGGACACCACTGATGGGAGTACTAAATTCAAAATCTATAAATTAGTCAAGATCCTTCAATAAACTACCTATATCATGTCCAAAAATCGAAATGGTAGTTTTCCAGATATTAAAAAAATTATAATTCTTCCCCGCTGAGAAAGACGTAGCTAGTTTTACGTCAAAAAACTTATCAAATCAATTAGGTATTATTGTAGTTTAAACAGTGATAAAGAGCTGGGTAAAAGCAGAAATAATTGTTGTCTTCATGCTGTGTCAACGACTGGTATCGAGGGTCAAAAACCAAAATGAAGTAAGTCAATTATAATTTAAGATTAGCATCATTTTCCTTGAACTAAGAACTCGAGGACAATAATATGGATTAAACAGGTAGTTAAATATTTTTTTAACCAAAACAACATAACAATGATTATTACTCAACAACAAAAGACTGAAGAGCATATTATTTCATTATTGTGAAATTGTAGATACACTGCGGTATTGTTGTCGAGGTCAAAGCCAACTCTTTCACGATCAACAAGTCTAATGTAATCTTGAACGTGGTGCTGTTGTATGCCAAGAGCCAAGTCCACCAAGAGAACGGCATCGTAATATTTCTATACAAATCTTTGTACACTCTATCCGCGTACAATCGGTTAACGGTCACGTTCAGAACTATGATTTGTCTAAAGGCAACGCCACACATGCGGTATTTGTCAAATATACCGAACACCGAATATTTGATATTTGCTGAATATTTCAAATCCACATATGCGAGAAGTGGCAAATGTTTGGTATTTGCCAAATGTCAAATATTTTCCCATCGATTGTCAGTAAATTAGCGCGAATCAAAGCGAGTGAATGTTGATGTTCCCATTATTATTTGTGATTCGCCAAATAGGCGCATGCGTGTTTGCCGAATACCAATTCTTCAAACACTAATCATTCACCATTTGACAAATGCGACATGTGAATTTTGTCAAATGCCGAATGATTAGCGTTTGGCGAAAAATTTACGTTGGCATTTGCCAAACGACAAGCATGCATGCACACACATGCGTCTATTTATTATTAAAAAATAATAAATTGAAAATATGAATTGGTACTAGACCCAAATAATTCTAGGTGTCCGTTGGAAATAGATATTTTTTGAGGATTTAATTTTCGCCCGCTTTATGTCAATTGTCAACCCATTTAAAGTGACAGAACGTTTCAAGGTCATAAATTGCGGAGATTTAAATTTATTTATTTCTGAGGAAATCAGATCAGATTTAATCTTATGTAATTATCTATCTATCCTTGTATCTTCTAAATAGTTTTGTCCATGAACTATCATTATTCCGTTTGAACTATAAAATGTTATTTGCAAAAAATTTGTCAAGTTTGACCTAAAGTATACCTGTGTTCATATGATTCAATTATAGAATAGTTCCACGCTAAGCCTAGCTTAATGTGTAGAAAAACAACACGGCCATGCAGCAGGTAGATAGAGGCTAGACCTTTAAAAAAACATTCTACATGATTTAGCCAAGTAGTGAGAAGCATATTCGCTTGCTAGTTCCGAAGAATGATCGGCAAACTTCGTAAAATCATGTCAGCTTTCATAGTACGCCTATGAGCCGGAACATTCTTGGAGACATTAAATTTCTAAAATAAATAAGAAAATTGTTGATTTTTTCAATGTGAAACTTTATCAACCTCGTTTTTTTCGTTCGGTTACGTACGTCGAGCGTCACGTCACGTCCAATCGAAGCGATCGACCAGATCAGTACTCGTTGAAAAGCATCGACGTTATGTTCATAACTATATTGTACGTCTACATAACTAATATCGCAGAGCATTTTTAAAGTACCTTTGCGGATCCGCAGGTCTTTGAAGTGGCACCGCAGTAAAATAAAAGTGGATCCAAACAATCTTTTAATTTCAAAATAAAATAAACTCGGGTCGCAGTGCCAAACCCTGCCGACAATATAGTGTATTTGATAATACAGGCCTTGTGGCTTTAATACGTAAACTTAGTTTGTTTTTGGACAAAATAAAAAATTTAACCTCTTAATACATCCCTTAAAATAATATTTTTGTTTTTAATTTCAATATTATTATCAATGTAACCTCTGTACCAAATTAAATACACCCTTCAGTAAGTAAATCACTATCCGCAAACTAGTATTTTCATAAAATTTTTAAGTCCCGTCCTGTCGGGCCGATTTTATTGAAATTTTAGCAGCACATTTTAATCTTTACAAAAGGGTTAAATTTCAATTTTGAAACGATTCGGACAATTTTTTCGGTATTTTTGGGCCCAAAAACATTTTTCAACCCCTAAAAACCACCCTTGAAATGGTCCGATCGGGCTCATTTTAAATAGGCTTCGTGCGGTGATAGATTCCAGCGTGCCTATGAAATTTCCTCAAAATCAATTAACTCTTTCGAAAGTTATAGCCCATACACACACACACACATATATATATATATACGGGCTTAACTTTCGAAAGGGTTAATTGATTTCGACGAAACCAATTAACTCTTTCGAAAGTTATAGCGCGTACATATATATGTAGGCACGTTGGAACCTATCACCGCACGAAACCTTTTTAAAATGGGCTCAATTTGACCATTTTAAGGGTGGTTTTTAGTGGTTGAAAAATGTTTTTGTGCCCAAAAATACTGAAAAAATTCTCAGAATTGTTTGAAAATTGAAATTTAACCCTTTAGTGAAGATTAAAATGTGCTGCTAAAATTTTAATAAAATCGCCCCGACAGGTCCGTACTTACACATTTTATGAAAACACTAGTTTGCGGATAGTGATTTACTTACTGAAGGGTGTATTTAATTTGGTAAAGAGGTTGCATTGACAATAATGAAATTAAAAAAATATATTATTTTAAAGGATGTATTAAGGGGATAAATTTTTTATTTTGTCCAAAAACAAACTTAAGTTCACATATTAAAACCACAATGCCCTGTATTAGCAAATACACTATATTGTCGGCAGGGTTTGGCACTGCGATCCGAGTTTTTTATTTTATTTAAATGTGAAATGATTCTCTCGGTAATCATTGAATGGGGACTTATTACTAAAAATAACTAGCAGGGTCTAACGAGACTCATGGATCCACAGTAGAAAATCATTAAAAAATGCCCTGTAATATCGTACCGTCGTACGTCGAGCAACACATCAAATACCCATTAACCACCAAAGATAGAATTTAGATTCTCTCCGTACTGATCAGGGTTCAAATTATATTTTTTGCGGCAAAAGTTAATACGACACTTCGTAAAACTACACCAGCTGAATAAACCAATAGCTTGTCTTCGGTAGAACACTATACAGGGTTTTACCTATAGATAAACAACGTTTTGAGTTTCTGTGGACAGTAATTAATTGGTATATGATAAAATCAATCGATTAATTGGTATATGATAAAATCAACTAACGAGTTCATTAAGTTGGAAAAACTTATAAAATGTTAACTCTCGCATGTATAATGATTCGACTGTTTAATAGCTGTACTATGCTGTGCAGTTTATTTAGATAGTCGACTCTCGCATGTTGTGTGTTTTCAACGTGAAATTGCTATATATAAGAAGAGATCGGTTTCCACTCTCGGGCACTGTGGAGAAATCGGTAACTCACCTAGCCGGAAACTGGGGGTTTCGGGTTCAAGTCCCGACAGTGGTCATTTGATTTTTTCTTAGATATAGCTCAAAAATCATGGCAGCTTAGCTGTCTGAGATATTTATTATTTTCACCTCTAATTGTTATGTGAATAATATGGTGTGGATATAAGGGGTTTTAAATCGATTGATTTTATCATATACCAACTATACAGGGTGTTAAAAAAAGTGTTCCAAATTTTTAAGGGCGTATAGTATAAACCAAAATAAGTGAAAAAAGCTTAATAAACATAGGTTCGCAAACTAACCGTTTCAATATGAGCTATTTTAAGAAATGTAGGTAGGTACTATCTGAGAAAATAAGAAAATAGTGTGTGGTATCAAATTTACGCATTTTATTTCAGCCATTTTACAATAGGTGTTTTACATGTCCTCCTTCCATCTCAACACAAGATTCACATCTTCTTATAGGCGAGTTTCGCACCTTTTCAAAAATTCCCGGTTTTACTCGAATTATCTCACAGGCATGTTCTATTCGCTCTTGTAAATGCGAGCTACATTATTAATTGGAGTAGAATAAACTAAACTCTTTAAATATCCCCAAGCAAAGAAGTCCAAGGGCGTTAAGTCAGGAGATCTGGGAGGCCAACTACACTGTGTCTCCTCGTCCTATTCATCTTCTATTGTACCTATCACAGCAAACTTGATTGCATGTGTAGTAACTTGTTTTTTATATAAAAAACTTTTTAACAAAAAAAATACCTCCTTCAAAAAGGCACTAAAAAGAGGAAAATAATGAAATTTTGAGGTCTGTGTCAATTAAAATATGAAATTGGTTAAAAAGAAGATATTAATCACTATACTATACTTTTTAACCGACTTCATATTTTAATTGGCACAGACCTCAAAATTTCATTATTTTCCTCTTTTTAGTGCCTTTTTGAAGGAGGTTTTTTTTTTGTTAAAAAGTTTTTTATTTTTTACTTTTTAGTGTCAAAAAGTAACATTTACCTTAAAGAATCACACGCCGTTACTTACTTTTTTATTAAAATCAGCCGAACTACTGAACCGATTTTTATGAAATTTCTATGGGACCAATCTGAAAGTATACCCTTTTAAATAAAATTTTCAAAATCGGTTCATAAACGACGAAGTTATCCGCGAACATACATAAAACATAACCGCATTAAACATAAAAAATATATACGGTCGAATTGAGTAACCTATTTTTTTGAAGTCGGTTAAAAAGCTCATATAAGTAATTGAAACGGTTAGTTTGCGGACCCATGTTTATTAGATTTTTTTCACTTCTTTTGGTCTATAGGTACTATACGCCCTTAAAATTTCCGAACACTTTTTTTAACACCCTGTATAGAACGATGGTGGAAGCGAAGAGTTCGCACCTATTGCATAGGGGCTCTTATTTAGGGTAACCGGCATTAAAACAAACGAACGACTTGTATCTAATTCTGACAATATGTGTTTGAACGCTCGTGTCAGATTGTGAACACCTCCGCCTATCTCCGCACCGACGTTCTTTCCTTGGTTGAACAGTATAGAAGTTCGTTGATTTAAGAGACGAGAGAAAAACTTGGCTTCGGTACTGCGTAGGTAATTTTTACAACACCGGCTTAGCACAGGTATTAAAGGTGTATTATAGGACTGGGGGTGAAGAGGGGGCGGCGGAGGTCTTAGATCGGTGTGGAAGGGGGGATGACAAACTAACATTGCAGTGTATGGCATGCTGTGTATCTTTACCATGGCCAAAGCAACGGTTCTCGTCAAACTGATCCTACATGCGGTCATCGGTGCTGTTAAGCATTAAACAGTCTGTCCTTGCCAGTTGAAATGGAAGTACACCGGCTCCATAACTGTTTTTTTGTTACATGGTAGTCCAGTAACAAACATGGGTTAATGTGATACACGGTAACGCGCGGAAAATATCGGAAAAATCTGTGGCGTGTGTGTTTTCCGCGCTCTCTTCTTGACATTGTGATTTATCCAGTGATTTTTATCTGAACAAGTGTGCTTTTTTGGATATTTTATTGTGCTTCTGGTGTTGGTGATTTTTACATTGGATTATAAATAAAACGATTGGATATTTATCTTTAATACGTATGTTGTGTGGATAAAATAAATCAAAATGCCGAAAATATATTTGATCAATGAAAGACTTCAGCAACAGTTGAAATTAGCTGAATCTCAAAATTTGTTGAAAAACAATAATTCAGCTAATTTGAATTTTGGATCTGGTTTGGATCATGATGATTCTGAACCATTATCTCTCATCGTAAACAAAAAAGATGGTGAGTTTTGTTGTTTTTTTTTCAAAGTTTCAACAGAAAGTGTGATCACCGCATTTGAACCAAAATTTGAATAAATGAACATTTCAAATACTCAAAGTTATTACCTACTTATAACATAGTTACGGACCTCAGTTGTCGAGCGTCTATAATCTAGAATCTCTCTTTCTATAGCATAGTGTGAGCATACTTTGTGTTGGTTTAAGTTTAATATAATTTATAAGAAAACTCGTCAAAAAACCGAAGTAAGCATTCGGTTAAGAATTTCATAAAACAAACGACCATCCGAGATTGCGTAATCGTCATGGCGACCCAAGCTACAATCTCTCTGTTTCTATAGCATAGTGTTATCATACTTTGACTTAAGTTTAAGATAAAGTATAAGAAAACTCGTCAAAAATCCGAAGTATTATTTCTTGAAACAAACGACTATCTGAGATTGTGTAATCGTCATGGCGACCAAAACTTGTTGATTTGAGAGTTCATTAACACTTATCACAATGATAAAATCTTTTTTAACATGGGCCTAGTAGGTAGCAATCAATATTTTGAGTTATATTATTCTCGTAAATTTGTGTTTTTACTTGTTTTGATTTGTAATAGATGGTAAATCCATAGAAAATACGATATCCAAACTATTTTGGCTATTTTCAAGCCAATATTTATCATGATTTGTGAAAATAAACAGAAATTTTAGTCGGTACTTTTACCTGCTCATAGATTAACGGAAGGTCTGTTAAAGACGAGCCATAATAAACACTATACAGGGTGTTGATTTTTTCGATGGTCATTAACATGTTATCTTGGGAACGGTTAAAGATACAAGGACGGTTAAATTAGAGAAAAGTTGCGTTTTTTCATAAATATTGAAAATCTGAAAAGAAATCCAGGATATTTTGATTGGTTCCTGAGTTATCATGAAAAAACTAAAAAATTGTGGTTGCAGAAAAAAATTATCTTCCCTACCATTGACGCTATTTTAATCAGAAACCAATCAAAATATTTTGGATTTCTTTTCAGATTCTCAATAGTCATGAAAAAGCGCAACTGTTCTTTATTTTAACCGACCTTGTATCTTTAACCGTTACCAAGATATCAATGGTGATGATGAGCATCGAAAAAATAACCACTCTGTATATGAACGTTGCCTCAACTTTGGATACGTTTCGAAATTTGAAATGTTTAATGGGTTATGGTAACCATAGAGTAATATTGATCTAGGATTTCGGAGATATATGTTAAAGAAAGTCTAAAAAAATGGTATTAGAAGAAACTCGAGAAGAAATAACCTAAGATTAGACTAGGATAATAATTTCATTTTTTAAACTCCAGTAATAATTATTTTTGACCGATATACGTTTCGCCCTTTTCTATGTTATATGGAATACAACGAGAGCAAATGAGAAAAAGTATTTTAAGATTATTCTAGTCACTATATCGAAAGGAAAGGATAATTCGATAGCTGCATTATTTGTTGCTACTTATAAAGTTCAAAATCAAAATGTTTATTTTCGAATTTCGATCTAACATATTATGCAGCTATATTATCCACTTTGCGGTGAACTTTTGTGAATAATATAGGTATTGGAATCAAAGATGTGATTTTTTGTTTTTCACAACACAACTGAAAATATGAATCCGTACTAGGCCCTACTAATCCTGTCAGGTGACAGCCTTAAAAATACTTTTCAGTGCTTCAAACTAAATTTTCAATTAAAAAAAAAATAAATTGTAAATATGAATTCGCACTACTCATTGTACCATAGTTTACTGTTTAAATTTTCAAACTGAATTTTTAATTCGTAGCTTCGCTTGCGTTAATGTCTAGTTTTTATCCGACTGCCGAAGGAGGGTACCTAATCTTTTTTACTACTGCGATCAGAGTACGCGATGATTACAGCCCATCCTATTCCGATCGAACTCGATTCAGTAGTTTTTTAGTTAACCCAAACAGTCAGGCAGACAAAAACTCTAGTTTAGGTGCTCGAAATTTCGTTAAAAACAATGTTACAGACATAGTTACTAATTTATTTATTTGCATATTGATTCAAAATATGAATTGGCATAAGTCCAAATAAAATGGCCTTAAAAATATTGTTTATTTCCAACATCAAAAAATGAGTCCAAACTACAGATTATATATGAAAATATTTTTCGTAGAATTTAACTGTATCCAAATGTAGATGATGAAAGATAATAAACAAATAATATTATATGCAAATAAAATAATTACTTTTCAAAAAAAAGTATGAAATCATCAATATTTTAGATGTAACACCTATATGTACATTCGATTGTGGTGTAAACGAACTTATGACATTGAGAAGTTGATCATGATACAAAAAAAAGATCGTTTCTCTAATACCGCTTCCCTACCACCAGAGGTATTCATCTTAAGCAGCGTCTAAACTTTAACAGTTTAACCAATATTCTGCGCGTTCTATTCGAACTATCGAAATTATTGACTATTATTATTAATTATTTATTGAGACGGTTTTTGAAAAATATCCACTGGGAACTACGCGCGTTTTTTATTTATTTATTTACGGCCACTAACTGCCAGAAAATCTGGGTCTAGTTGCATTTCATATTTTTATTCAATTTATAAGTATATCTATATACTTAATAAAATCGTAAGTAATTCCCGAGCTTCCTGCAGGTACAGCACAACATACAACATTAATAGTCGATCTGTTTCTATAAGTAGTTTAATATAATTACTCGTTACAAATTCCACTACATGCGAGAGTTTTGATATTAATGAATTATATAGAAGTTAGTTTAATTATTTTGAATAATAAACTGAAAATTTGCTTAATGCTTATTGCTTTCACCAGTACACGTTTTATAAGTATCTACAAAATCCAAAATATAATTTTAATCCACAGACGTACCTATATATTTTTGGAATCGTCAAACAATTTTCAATCATTTGACATCTCATTCGATCGGATTGGTCGGAAAAATTTATATTTTTTCACATTATGGCCGCCATTTTGATTTCACAAAAATATGTTTAGCCTAAATCACTCGCGTGATTAAGACACTTCAAATGACACCTCGATTATGAATATCGGTTCAGTAGATTTGACCCTACGAGATAACGAACATACATATATACATACATGAAGATTGCTAAAATCATAACCCTTCCTTTTTGCTTTCGGTGTAGTCGGGTAAATAGTCGCTGAACACATTTTATTTTAAACAGTAATTCGAGATAGAAGCTATTGCCCCTAGATGTGTCAATATAAATTATTGTTTTTATGTCATACAATAGTTTTTTGTCAATAATACTAATATTATAATTACAAAACAAAGAAAAATAATTATTTTTGTGTAAACTCAACTGTACAAACAATCATGTTTCAAAATAAAAAGTGTAAATTCTTTCGAAATTACAAATAAAAATTAATAAGGGTCATCAGTTCAAGTACAAATAAAATATCAGATTGGTTTGCTGACCCATCGACTATTACAGGTGGTAGTCTTAATGATTAATCCATAGACTAAACTGCTTCCTGGTTAATGAATTTATTTATAGTTTAATTACTGTTATTCAACTTTTAACAGTTTAAAATTAACTATTTAAGTAATTAAAATTATCATAAATTTGCTTCTAAAAGTCGTAATTTGCTTAATGTCACTTTTTTGCAAAAGAAACATATTTTTTATCCTGAGATTTGACATACGGGAAGTTTACTTGTAACGTAATCACTATGACAACATAAAGGGTAATAAATTAAAAATATGAATTAGGGCTTGAGAATAGCCGAGCGTGTATCAATGCTGTTGTTTACATGGTTCTAACCCGAGAGTTGGTAAAAGTGTCAATTGGATTTTCAATTTATTATTAAAAAAAATAATGAACTGAAAATATGAATTGGTGCTAAGGCCAAAATAACCTTAGCTGTTGGTGATCTTTAAAACACAATTTAAAAAAATATGAATTGGCGTTAGGCCCAATGAACTCTGAAAGATAGCGGGTTTTTTGACGTGAATAACATCTAATGTCTCATACTGGAGTGACATTTTAGAAATATTAGATGTAACGGAAATAGTCGGAAGTGGTTGACATAGATAATTAATAGCAAAATTTATTATTAACCAACAAATATATTCCAGAATCTAGAGTATTGGTTTCGAATTTTTATATCATCTCCTTCGAAGTTTAATTTTTTATTTTCTGCTTTTTATAATGAAAATATATAGGTTTTGGATAACAATTTAAAATATAAAAAAATAAAATTACAATTATTTGATTTTATAAGTTAAATAAAAGTGGATTTCTGTCCATGACAGCGAATACAATTATTTGTGTTTAACGGTATACATCTGTTTGTACCCGCGATACAGACATTCTGTTTATTATAACTTCTGAAAATATACACAATTACACTTTTTTTTAACATGCACAACAATCGGCCACGTTTCGAACGCAATATATTTAATATTTTTTGGGGTACAATAAATACTTTTCCAGCCTATAACTTTTTCAAACTTAAATGAAATTAGTTTTTGTTAAAATAAAATTTTCTTCCTTCCAATGAACGTTTTATGAACACAGTGTATTTTTTCAATTAACGTTTCATTGGCTGATTATTTTTTAGCGTAAATGCATTACATCAGTATGATAATTTATTATATTTTATTACAAAGACTTTATGACTTTTGTCGAATAGAAATGTCAGTTTATAAAATATATTAGTTAATTATTGCCAACATAAAATCTGAGAAATAAAAAAAAACTGTTAAATGCACCTACAAGATAATACATAATTTTAAATCTTTTTATTTTCTGAATACTTATAATCGGATTTTGGAATTAGGGGTCGACAAGACAAGAATTCTTGTCTTGACAATAACTTCTTGTCTTGTCTTGAAAAAAAATCAAGAAATCTTAAAAAATCTTGTCTTGACGTTTTCTTGACATCTTATGTCTTGTCTTGACTCAAGAAATTTCAAGATCTTGAAATTTCTTGATTAACCGGTGTCACCGTACATGGTGATTCCTCGCCGGCGAACTGTTTATTGCGTTGCGTGCTAACACGGCAATCTGGTGGTTCCCCGATCTTTATTTGTTTTCTGACGAACGCAAATAACTCAGAATCTTGGAAGTATGAAATTGAAAAATACTTAAATGAGCCTATAGGACAGAAAAATCTGAGAATATACTTGATTGGTGGAGAAGACACGAAAATGTCTACCCGTCGTTATCGAAAATGGCCAAGGATTTTCTTGGAACGCCAGCAACATCTTACATCTGTAGGTACCTGCGGACAGGCTATTTTCAAGACCAGCTTTAACAATAACAAAGCCAAGAAATCGGCTAGGCGTTGACTCCATAAGAAGTCTTATGTGCCTTAATTCATGGCTTATATATATGTGTGTGTGTGTGTACACGATAACTCTCGACAGACTTAATCGATTTAAACGAAATTTGGTACACACATTGGAACCCATCACCGCACGAAGCCTATTTAAAATGGGCCCGATCGGGCCATTTTAAGGGTAGTTTTTTAGGAGTTGAAACAAGTTTTTGGGCCCAAAAATACCGAAAAAAATCTCAGAATTGTTTCAAAATTGGAATTTAACCCTTTGGTAGAGATTAAAATGTGTTGCTAAAATTTTAACAAAATCAGCACAACAGGACCGGACTTACAAATTTTATGAAAACACTAGTTCGCGGATAGTGATTTATTTGCTGACGGGTGTATTTAATTTGGTACAGAGGTTGCATTGATAATAATATTGAAATTAAGAAAAATAATATTATTTTAAGGGATGTATTAAGGGGTTAAATTTTTTGATTTTGTCCAAAAACAAACTTAAGTTCACATAATAAAGCCACAAGACCCTATTAGCAAATACACTATATTATTGTCGGCAGGGTTTGGCACTGCGACCCGAGTTTTTTCATTTATTGTTTTTAATTTACATTTTTGTGAATTGGTCTAGCAAAAAATGTGTTCAATAAATTAAAATAAAATACGTTATGTTATGTTAAAATATGTTATCTTTTTCACAAATAAATATACGTTTTAGAGTTTTCATTGTTAGTCAAGATATTTCAAGATTTCTTGTTTTCTTGACAAGAAATCTTGGTATTGACATAACATTTCTTGTCTTGTCTTGAAATCTAAAATTACTTCTTGTCTTGATCTTGTCTTGAAATCAAGACAAGATCAAGACAAGATCTTGAAATTTTCAAGAATTTGGCGACCCCTATTTGGAATTAAAAATTAATAAGTAAGTATTTAAATTTCAGAAATGCGATTTAATTCTTTCTTTTTTTGTTTAAAATTAAGTTATCAAGTTTTCATATGATAAATTGTAAAGGTGAATCAACTATAGGTAGTAACTTACTCTATGCTACTTTTACTTTGCTTGGGAATTAGAAGATCGATATCAAGAAATAATAGCCGAGATTGTAGGGATTCCGTTCCATGACTCGTCTATATTACAAATTCACTGACCATTTCGTCAAATGTCTATAAAATGCCTAGATGTTTTATGAAATGTCGCAGTCGTTTGCTGTAACAGGATATACTTAGTACGATTCTTATAAAGAAATTTCTATAAAATGTCTAAACGTTTCATGAAATGACAAGTTATACCAAATGCCTGCGATATAATATTTATAGGCGACTTTTGTGCAATCTGACAATGTCTAATCTGACAATGTGTATTGTGACAATGTGTAATCTGACAATGTGTATTGTGACAGTGTGTAATCTGACAATGCGCAATCTGACAATGTGTAATCTGACAATGTTTAATCTAAGTGTGCAAGCTTTCACGGCCGGCATTGTTCCAAGTCTTCATGGTTTCCAGGCTTGTAGGCCGTGGTCCGGTGGTATTTCTACCTGACGTTTCGTCTACAACTGCGGTAAACATTCTCAAAGGCGATGTGAGCCGCCAAGGAGGACACTTCGACCGCTGCCACATCGCCTTTGAGAATGTCTACCGCAGTTGTAGACGAAACGTCAGGTATAAATACCACCGGACCACGGCCTACAAGCCCAGAAACCATGAAGACTTGGAATGTTTAATCTGACAATGTGTAAATTCACAGCGTCTACTATTATTTTCTTTCGAAGTCGTAAAAAAGTTAAACAAATTGTAAAAATCAACACGAAGCAGCCTCTAAAAGTGTCATTAGTGTGTACCTATATAGGTAAAAAATAAAGATAACTAAAACCTTTAAATGTGAACGTGTTTACTACAAAATATGAATTGTTAATTCAATGCATTTTAACACCTCTCTGGTCGAGAGAAAGACATTCTATAGCCTTGAGTTGTACAACAGCTAAGCTTCCGCTTGTTTTTCAAATTATTTTTATACATTTTTATAGATTCAAAGTTGCAAGTTTAAGTTTCCACGATACCTACTTATATATTATCAAAGGTACCTATACCTATTATTACACATAAAATCTTTAGTCAGTGCACGTACACCGTTTGAATTGCATGCATTTGTGCGTTCATCATATTTACATTTAAATTTTTCAACTGTATACCTACTTATATCCGGTGTAACTGGCCATTTCTTCAAATGTTTAGTCAGTTCATATAACGCTGACAGATTGTGCAACTCGAATAGGTAGGTATAGGTATATTTCACCAAAAATAACTGTTCTAGACAATTCAAGAAATGTTATAAATGGTGAAATATATTTGAATTGTACACTGTGTCCGCGTTTCATGAACTGTCTAGATATTTAATAAAATGTCCTGTTACGCCGCAACTTAAATATGTTTCACCAAAAATAACGTTTCTAGACAGTTCAAGAAATGTTTTTTTGATGAAATATATTTGAATTGCACACTCTGTCCGCGTTTCATGAACTGTCTAGATATTTAATAAAATGTCCAGTTACGCCGCAACTCAAATATGTTTCACCAAAAATAACGTTTCTAGACAGTTCAAGAAATGTTTTTTTGATGAAATATATTTGAATTGCACACTCTGTCCGCGTTTCATAAACTGTCTAGATATTTAATAAAATGTCCAGTTACGCCGCAACTCAAATATGGTTCACCAAAAATAACGTTTCTAGACAGTTCAAGAAATGTTTTTTTTGATGAAATATATTTCAATTAGGTATTTAAGTTTAAAAAAAATTATTAATTTTTTAATTTTTTCTAATAATTTAACATAAATAATATTGAAAATCGAAAAGAAACATTTTTTTAAAGCTATAGATAAACTACTAAAAATTAATTAAAATGTATAAAAATTTAAAAAATATCACGTGACTTCAAAACGCGCCAGGAATGTTTGTGACGTCGTTATGTTAAAATGTGTCTGCATTTGTTGGTATTTGTGTATATGTATTACACATACTATCAAAAATAATAAATTTTTAACTTGGTAACCATGGATACAAAGACCATAGATAACATAATGACGTCACACGCGTTCGGATTCTTTCGGCGCGTTTTCGGAACTGAGTTTAAAAATTAATTTTTATTTAAATATAACTTTTTAATTAGTAAGCAAAAAAATTAAATAAAAACAGTTTTGCTATAAAAGTTGATGTGGTCCTTCCATTTAAGTAAAAAAAAAAATTCGTTTAAAAACCCAATTGCACACTCTGTCCGCGTTTTATAAACTGTCTATAGATATTTAATAAAATGCCCAGTTACCTATACGCCGCAACTGAGATAATATGTTTCAAACAAAAATAACGTTTCTAGACAGTTCAAGAATTAATGTTATTTTTGATGAAATATATTTGAATTGCACACTCTGTCCGCGTTTCGTAAACTGTCTAGACATTTAATACTGTCCAGTTACACCACAATATGTCTGCGTTTTACGTGGTAGTTGATGTTCCGTTAGTATTATAGTATTAGGTAAGTGATTCCTGGAAGGGTCGATACATATATAAAATTAACCTACACAAGCGCAGACCACTATACAAAGCTGCGATGTTTACAGAGATACGTGGTAAACATGAGGCCGGGTTCGTCGCTTAACTGAACGCTCATGTCGCCGGTTGTATTATAACACTCGCTGCACCGTATCGCTGTCTCAAAGACCGCTGATTGCGCAAGAAATACTTGGTGCCGGTTCCTTGAATACCTAAGCGTTGAAGTCATTCGTAGTAGATGTCGGATTACACATGAATGTGTAATCTCAGAGCTACATGCGAACACTTTATATATATTATAGGTACGTAATTGGTAGTTAGAACTAGCTTTTACCCGCGGGTTCGTTCGCGTTAATGTCGGTTTTTTATAGGTACTACTGTAGACACGCAATGATATAACCTACAGCCTATTCTATTCCCAGATGTATAACAATAGTGGAAGTTCGATCAAAGTTGGTTCAGTAGATTTTGAATTAATCCGGAACAAACAGACAGATAAAAATTCTGAAAATGGCTAATTTAGTTTAAGTATCCTAAATTTCGTTAAAATCTTACAATTACCGATAAAATTTTATATATAGTACCTATTTACTTAGGTACATGGTTACAAGTGTCCATAAATCGCTGAGTACATCGCTTATTTGAGCATTAAAGTTTCCATCGACTATTGATATTTTTATTACCAATAAGTTAAAGAATTATTACTTTGCACAATAAATTAAAAATTTATAGCCGCGAGGCTTTACAACTGGTTATTACGACCACTACGTGCAAGATTCGTTCCGTATATACAAGCTTTGAAAGCTTTGCGATAATTTTAAACGTAGGCATCTTTGTCATTGATTAAATTACGGATATTTATTTATTTATGCCTTAATATTACAAAAATAATGTATAATAATAAAGAATAAAAATAAAAACACATTCATATTCTACTAAAAAGGCCCTTTTCAACAATACCCCACAAGGGTAGGTACAAACAGATTTTTTTTATTCTCGTTTGCATGTATGGGCAGCGGGCGCCCGGCCCCTTATATAAACTGTTTTAATCTTTTGTTATTCTCTCCGTCTATTGGCCGCGGTAATACCTACATATTATGTGTGAATTTCAAGTCCCTATCTCATTTCGAAGTTAAGAGGCCTGTGACAGACAGACAGACATCGTTGGCACAACAATAAGGTTTCTTTCTGGCACGGAACCCTAAAAGTCACTATAAAATCGAAAACGTTTTATAATTCCACAATAATATGTTGCGATTATATAGTTTTTGAAAAAAAAAGATTTTAAAATGAAATGACGTAAGTCAACTGTTTGTTTACGTAAAAAAACGTATCCAATCAAAATACAGATACTTACGCATAAACCGTTATTACAATGTCATTACGGAATATCCTTTATTTTAATATACATAATATAGAAACATCGAACTTGACCTTCATGATGTGTTTCAAAGACAATCCAGAGTGCTTTGATGATTAATTTTAAATTCAGTAAGTAATTAAAGCTGACATATATTGTGTAACAACACATCTATAACCGAAAGAAAAAACTGCTTATGTTGAGTTTTTCAAGAATTTTCCAACCTTCAAATAATTTTATATGTAACATTGTCTAAATACGTTTCATCTACCCATATAAAAAACAACAATTTAGTCACCTTTTAACCACAATAATTTTTTAAGTGAAATTTGAATTTTTGTTTGTTTTCTGGTTGTGTGTTTGTTTGTGCACGCAGATGAACGTACCGAAGGGGAGGCAGGGGGGTAGATGCCCCCCCTGGACATGGACTAATATGTAACAATGTTAAATGACTGTCCCACAACTCACAAGTCGTGCTTAGCGGTGACCATCATAACATTTTACTGATTCATTTAAAATCAATCAAACAAAAAAAAAAAACATTTTACATTAGTTTAATAGTTAAGAGTCTATAGATAAACTAAGTAGTACTTAGTAGGTAAACTCACTCGGTTAATCTAGACTCTTAAAAATGATCTAGAGTCTTGATATTAGACAAGACAAGAGTTTTTAATCTAGATTTAGACTTAGTGAAGTCTTGACATTTCAAGACAAGACAAGACTTTGAAAGTCTTGTCTAGACAGCAACACTAGAAAAATAGCGAAAAATTCGACATACTCGATTTTTTATTTTGACCAAAGAAAGAATATGTAGATATATTATGATAATAGGAATTATTAATACTGCGGAAGAACTGGTTTTAGTGTAGCATAATGTTATTTTCATAATGATATGTCATCAGTCATCGATAAAGGTGCGGTCTTACCATTTTTTTTATTTCTATGGGTTTAACACAGCATCAGTCACGAAGATCGACCAGATGTTGATCGCAATATATTTATAGGGCTGCGAATTTTCTGATTGATTTGCGGCTTTGGGCGTGCGTCAACGTCGATTTTACCGATAAATACGTTCGCTTTAATGCCGAACATTAGCGACGGAAGACGTGGGCATCGAAATCGGTTCTGTAGTCGTTTTTTAACCGACTTCAAAAAAAGGAGGTATAGTTCTCAATTCGGTTGTATTTTTTTTATGTTTGTTACCTCAGAACTCCGTCATTTATAAACCGATTTCGTTTTTTTTTTGAAAGGATATACCTACTTTCAGATTGGTCCCATAGAAATTTCATCAAAATCGGTTCAGTAGTTCGGCTGATTTTAATAAAAATTAGTAACGGCGTGTGATTCCTTAAGGTAAATGTCACTTTTTGACACATCAGACAGCGTAAGAAAGTCGGTTTAATAGAAGTGAGTAACGGCGTGTGATTCCTTTAAGGTAAATGTCACTTTTTGACACTAAAAAGTAAAAAATAAAAAATTTTTAACAAAAAAAAACCTTCAAAAAGCCACTAAAAAGAGGAAAATAATGAAATTTTGAGGTCTGCGCCAATTTAATAAAATATGAAGTTGGTTAAAAAGAAGATATTAATCACTATAATATACTATACTTTTTAATCGACTTCATATTTTATTAAATTGGCGCAGACCTCAAAATTTCATTATTTTCCTCTTTTTAGTGGCTTTTTGAAGGAGGTTTTTTTTTGTTAAAAAGTTTTTTTTTAGTTTAGTAATCAATTAATATCAAGAAAGAAGTCTGTTAATAAAGTATTGAAAAGCCACTAAAAAGTGAAAAAACTTTTTATAAAAAAATAGAATCGCCTTAAAAAATTCAATAAAAAAGAGAAAAAAACTAAATTTTGAAGTCGGCGCCAGTTTAATAAAAATATTTAAAAAGTTTTAGTAGGTACTTAGTTAAATTGGCGCCAACCTGAAAATTTAGTTATTTTATCTTTTTAGTGAATTTTTGAAGGGAGTTCTATTTTTACGGTTCCGTACCTCAAAATGAAAAAACGGAACCCTCGTGTCTTTCTGTCCGATCTCCCCCCCCCCTCTCTTATAAAAAATGGTAGGTAAATCCTTACGATATTATAATATTATATTGTTTCAAATTTGTAACACATGTGGAATAAATAAATAAATCTAATTGTATTAAAAACTAATATTAGATGATCCAAGCACTATAGCACCCACTGAAGGGTTAATAGTATTTTTCATTGCCAGAACACCTACGCTAAGACACCTAAAAGAAGAAACTTATCGATGTTTTGTTTTCTCATTTCGAATAGTAAAAATGACAATGTGTTTCATTTATTCAAGGTTTCATAAGCAATGACAAATAAGTACTCATAATTCTTAAGAAAAGTGACTAAATGTTGAAACATTTTCTACTGCATAATATGACACGTATAGTACTACTTTGGAAATACTTATTTAAATATCAGTCTTTACCCGTGGCTTCTCTCGTTTTAATGTCGATTTTTTGGTTACTACTCGACCCCATTTAATAGAAGCGCGATAATATACTGGGTGATTTTTATTAGCTCACCGACAAACTTTGACAGATAGCTCATCTATAGTTTAAAAAAAAATTGGATATGATTGATAGCAAATTTTTTTAAATTAGATGAGCATTAGGTGAGCTTTCATCTGTCAAAATTTGTCGGTAAGCTAATAAATAATTAACCGGAAAACGAAAAGTTCTGTTTGAGTAAGACGTTAATGACCTCTGTTGTCGAGCGTCTATAATCCACAATTCATTCATCAATTTGAGTTTTCGTATTATGGAGTATAGAGGTTAAGGAGACGAATATCCGTGGTCTGTAAATTAAAGCGTGCGGCACAAAAATCAGTGACTTTCGTAGTTCGAAAAAGTGCTACAAGTAGTGCTGTTCTCAATAAGAACCTATCTAGTATAAAAACAATAGACCTAGGAGTTTGAAAACTAGAACCAAACGAAATACGAATTACATGTCATTCTTTTCTTTATTTGTTTACGTTTTCATAAAAAAATATCAAGTTTTTTATTTACAAAATATTCGTAAGTATAAGTTGAATTTGCATTTATTTTTTAGCGGTAAATCTACAAAATTTTTTGGCCCGTGTCCAATGTACACAGATTCTTATCCTTTACCTCTATACTCCCTGTTTCGTATAATCGAGGCTCAGCTGTATTTATGTTGAAAAGCGTAATTATTAACTTCCCATTGGAAGTTATTGTAATGGGTTCGAAAATCGAAATCAAAATGTATAACAAATTTTTATGTTTCAAGGTCACTACACTATTTTTAGAAAGATGTCTGTGTGCGTGTGTACGTATGTACGTACGTACGTATGTGTCCATTTCTTTCTAAGATGAAATCTCGAGAATGAAAAATGATATCGACTACGTTAGGGTGCCAATCGACGCGTATTAACGTTAATATGATCTGAAAGAAATTTTTTCAAAATCGGTTCAGTCGTTCTTTTTTCTTAACCAAATAGACTCCAAATAAGTAGATTTTACACAATATCTCGCGAATAAAAAATTATATCGACTTCGTAAGGGTGTCAATCGAGGCGTGTTGAGGTCATTTTGATCCGACATAAATTTTATAAAAATCGGTTCAGCCGTTGTTTTTTTTTTAAATTATTGTTAAAAATAAATAATAATTATGTTTTAATGATTAAAATGATTACTTTTCTGTGTAATATCTAATTTATTATTATTATTAAATATTTAATCAAACTGGGAAGTTCGTCGTGGGGACCTCAAGGGTCGCACTTTAGTCCTAATAAACGACCCACCTCTCGGCTTGTTTTCATTTTTATTCATCAAGGTTTGTTAAAATTAAAATGTACCGTCAATGTCGTTCATTTTTTTACAAAAGAATGCAATTTTATTATAACAAAATACACCACCCTATAGAAATAACTTTTATCTATAAATTATTAGAAAGTAATAAATTTCAATGTCGCTTAACTTATTAAATAATATTAATTTATACACAAATCTTATATCCTACTTTAATGCTACATTAAAAATTATTTCCGATACTTCCAGCCCGGATTCGCCCGAGTGGATTTTGGTTTAGCACCAAATCTCTTTAAAAATATCACTTTACTGTATACTTAGTTTAGCCAACGTATACCTACATTAATTTAGCTCAGAAATTGCGAATACGGGATCGCCGACTTGCTTTACATTTTCGCTCACTGCTCATTCTCATTTTGTTTAAGCGTAATAATAATAGCCTATGTTACTTTGGAAGAAGTAGACTTTTTAAACAATGAAATAATTTTTTCAAATCGGTTGAGTAGTTCCTGAGAATACCCGCGACAAACAAATTAACTTTTCTTCTTTATAATACTTACTACTCGTGTTAGAAATAGATTAGTTTGAGATTGAACCAGATTAGATTAAATTATGGACGCTCGACAATTTAGGTCATTAGCGTCAGACTGTTTCAAGGTTCATCAAAAATGATTAGACATTAAAATCCATTTAATAGTGCCAATATTTAAAACTGTCAAATTTCATAGTACCTACAGTATTTTTTTTATTTCTCAGTAGTGATGAGCAAAATTGGTCTTGCAGTCTTGGTCTTGGTCTTGCGAAAAAGACTATCATTAGACTAGCAAGACCAAGACCAAGACCGAATGAACAAGAACAAGACCAATACCAAGACCGAATATGCAAGACCAAGACCAAATACACAAGACTAAACTAAAAATTCTTACTTCAGAAATAATGAGCAAGACCAAGACTAAATAAACAAGACCAAGACCAAGACCAGACATATTTGAGCAAGACTGAATCAGCAAGACCAAGACTGTCCAAGTCTTTGTCTTGGTCTTGCTTTGCTCATCACTATTTCTCAGAGAGGAGAGATATAAGATCCTTGAACGTATTTCAATTAGTATAAGAGAATTTCTTCATAGCACAGGATCAAAATAAAGCAATAATTTTGTGTTAAATTTGCATTTATTATACTGACGTTTCGGCGAACTTTTTCATCATCTTCGGAGTATCTGAATAGTGAAACAATAGGGTTACAATTTTAGATATAATTTTAAAATTTGGATTCAGTTAGTGAAAAATAATATAAATTATTAGTTTAGTAATTTTATATTGTTATTCAGTAAATTTTAAAATAGACTACAGAAGTAGGCGGTCCTAATTTGAGCGCGAAATTTAAAGTGGAGTTGATTGGTGTTCAAAAATGTATGGAATTTAACGGAATATTCATTACTATTCTCTTAAAACACATTTCTTACCAAAACAATGGCTGTTTCATAAAAATAATTAATAAATCCCGTCATTATTGGCTACAAAACTTTATTATTTCGTGTGAAATAATTTTTTATTTGAAATTAAAAATTTATGAGAAATGAATGTCCTGACTTGATTCAGTCAGTGACTTTTATTCTAACCTAGCTTAACCTTGTTGACGTTTGTCGAGGTATAATTTAAGCAATTATAATTAGAAATTGAGTTTGTTCTTTCCATTTGGAGTTGAAAAAGAGTTCTGAAGTCCTCTGAGCTACGCTAGATCTAGGGAGGGCAAGCTAAAAGGATAAAAAAATGTTTTCATCAATTAGATATGAATAAGGTATTGGATATCTATAGGTATTATTTTAGCTTTTTTTCTCAGTCGGAAATTCAAACTTTTTGCAGTCATAATTTTCATTATAACTGCAGTCAAGTACAAGACACCATCCCATAACAAATTGCTTTAATTATTAACGACGGCGTGTTTAAAAAAATGAGGTTTTGTCAGTAGAATGAATGAAATTTGACAGTTGTGTCGTGTCAATGGGTGAACGTACGTTTAACACAGATTCTAGTTAGAAGTAGACAGTTGAGACTCCGCCACGCCTTCCTTTCTTAATCCATTATATATAAAATTGTAACCCTAATGTCGATTATTTAGATACTCCGAAGATGACAAAAACGTTTGTCGAAACGTCAGTACAATAGATGCAAATAACACAATAGAACAGCTTTTTTTTGATCCTGTGCTATGAAGAAATTCTCCGACTAATTGAAATTGCAATTACAGTTTACACACGATGTGTAATCTCAGAGCATTTAAGATTGTTATTACTCGTAACATACAAGATGGCTGACAGAAGCACAAGTAGCAAATACGTAGATATTACTAACGCGAGCGAAGCCGCGAATAGAAGCTAGTAATTTATAAAATAAATTGACTTTTAAATCTTGAGTTATGAGTATAGGTACTTACAGTTGACTCGCGACAGGTGATACATATTGTTGCTACTCAAGATGATACGTATTATGAATATTCAAATGAACACCAATATGGCGACCACAAGGTTATTATTAAACAAGAACTCGACAGAAAAGCTGGTCGTGTCACTGTTATCCATTTACGAAGGCTTCAATAGCAGATCTCTTTGTACACGCTTTATGAATAATATAAATAAAAAATGTCTGGGATGTCATTTCGGATTAAACGTTGTTGTGATAAACAACACTATGGGTGCCGGCAAGTCTCCTTAATTATTATTATAGTGATTTCGAAGAACAGATTTTTAGGGCAGCGATTCGACAATAAGTAGACCTATTATTATCCAGTTAGAGCAAGTGACAGAGATAAAAACAATCCAGCTGCCACAACAATGCGCAAAACGAAATACGCACCAGTTCATTGTCTCCTTCAACTCGACCTGCGTTGTATTTATCTCTCTCACTTGCTCTAACTGGATAGGTATAACTTCTAGCCCGCCAGTCTGTCTGGCCATACACCAACCCAGACGTCATGTACTACTGTCCAACCAAGAAAAGAACGTCGGTGCGGGAAAAGATAGGCGGAGAAGGTGTTCACAATTTGACACGAGCGTCTTAACACATATTGTCAGAATTAGCTACAAGTCGTTCGTTTGTTTTTATGCCGCTTACCCTAAATAAGAACTGCTATATGCACATTCTTTTGACCGACGTTCTTTTGCTAGTCAAACAGTAAAATATTATTTAGAAGTTATATAAAACGTCCATTGGCAAGATAAAATTGTTTATTAAAAAACAAATGGCGAGATGTTTCGACAACTTAAGTTGTCATCATCAGGCCTTTAAAAAAATATATTCAACAAGAAGATGTAATCTTGAATATGGAACCAAAATTGATTTGAAAAAGAAGAACATAAAGTATATGACAATATGCAAGCCAAAAAATTATATCAAATAACAAAGGGCACAGTTAAATTGATCTACGCCATGTTTTTTGTCAAACAGTATAAGTTATGTTAAAAATGAGAGAAAGAAACAACTAAAAACATTACATTTCTTGATCTTTAAGCCAAATCAAAGAAGATTTTCTTCGAAAATTCGCCTCACAATAATTCTTCATCCTAGCATATTTGGATAAAAAGACATAAACTAAAATTGTTTGTGGTCTGCGAAATTTTTTGTCCACCAACAAAATTAACTTCCGATCGCTATTCTAAATTTTAGGGTCCTAAAGTCGGGTTTTTAGGGTCCTGCCGTTGGGTTTTTAGGGTCATGTAGTCGGATTTTCAAGGCTCTATACAGCCGGGTTTTTGGGTCATCAACGCAGGTTTTTAGGGTCCTGCAGTTGGGTTTCTAGGGTCATGTAGCCGGATTTTCAAGGTTCTATACAGCCGGGTTTTTGGGTCATCAAGGCGGGTTTTTAGGGTCCTGCAGTTGGATTTCTAGAGTCCTGTAGCCGGATTTTCAAGGTTCTATACAGCCGAGTTTTAGGGTCATCAAGGCGGATTTTTAGGGTCCTGCAGTTGGGTTTCTAGGGTTCTGTAGCCGGATTTTTAAGGTCCTACAGTCGAGTTGTTAGGGTCTTCAAGTCAGGTTTTTAGGGTCCTACAATCGGGTTTCTAGGGTCTTGTAACCGGATTTAATCAGAACAAACTAATTGTTTTATAGTTTAGTCAAATACTTACAACCCAAATAATAAGTGCATCAATAGAACTTTTACAAACTGTTTTTTTCAGACGCTTATGACCTATGTTGTCGAGTGTCTATAATTACAATATCTATCTATCTACAAACGGCTTCACTTGCGTTAATGCCGGTTCGAGAGAATGCAAACCTCTCTGTGAGTCTGACTACGCCACTGATAATTAAAGATATAAAATAGTCTAGATATTATGATAAATTAAAATGTGTATAATAAGTACTACTCGGTTTTGATAAAGTTATTTGATTAAAAAGGCAAAGAATTTGGCATTGTCTTCAACGAACAACGGATTTATAAAAGTCATTTGCATATATTATAAATAAAACTTAACCTCAATAAAAAATATTATCAGGAATGTGCAACTGTTACCGTATATGGGATATAAGGATGCTTTGTTTTTTAAACCAGTAAATGAGTTCATTTTTTTTGTCTGCAAATCTACATTTACATGTTTTAATCGGATGATCACTTTACCAATACAACCGCATTCTTTCATTTAAGTACTAGCCTTTACCCGCGGATTCGCTTGATTTTGACGGGACTTTTCTCATCTGAAGGCATCTATTAGCAAACGATCATGAAACTAGTTCCTTCCAGGGGTGTTACGAATATTCGCATCCGCATCCGTAAATGCGGAATATTCGCATTAATTCAGACATCTGCATCCGCATTCACATCCGCATCAATTAATGCGGAGTTTTTACGGATGTAGATTCACATCAACAAGTAACTACATGTAAAGAAAGTGGGCGGAGCCAGAGTGGCACGTGCTAAAAATATGATTAAATAAATAAAAAGTTAAAATTAAATTGATTTTCAGTTATTTATGCACTTAAAATTTAAATAATTATCCTTTTAAAATCCCAAAATCCGCATCCGCATAAAATCCGCATCCGCGGATGTGAACTTCTAATAATCCGCATCCGCATCTGCATCCGCGGATGTCTAAATTTTTGCATCCGTAACAACCCTGGTTCCTTCCTATGCAGAGTGATAACATTTCGGGAGATTTACTCTCATCTTTAGAGAGAAATAGTATCTTAGCCCGATAGTAGCCGATTAAAAAGTAACCTATAAAAATGGATAATGTGCCAGTAATCAAAATCAATCCGTCTGTTCTCGAGTGATGCTGGTACAAAGAGACAGACAGACAAAAACTCTGGAAACAATTTTACCACTGTGACATACAAAATATCCCACAAGAAAAAAAAATAACTTTTTTGTATTCATTTTTATTAACGTTTCAAAAAGAATATTTAAGTTCAAAAAGGAAATACATTATTATTAAATTGTTCTTTTTAAAGGTTAACTGTAAAACAGCAATTTTTATACCTTTGCAATAAATTATAGTAAATTTATTGCATATAGGTAGGTACCTACTATTATAAACAGAAAATATACCTATAACCTTTTTAAGTTCGCTTATAAAAATACATACCGTATAAAAATGCATCCAATTAATTTTTTGACATGAAACGATTTATATAAATTTTTTAACCCTCCATGAATCACGGTTATCCAGTTGTTGATTTTTTATTTCTTTGTAATAAAAAGTTTAACGATGACCTGGAACTGTTCCTAGACTTTAAAAAAATTAGAGTAAACTTTCGATCGATTGTAGGTTATAGACGCACAACAGCTAAGGTCATAGAGTAGACTTTCGTTAATTTAGCACCTATGAAGTTGTAAGGAGAAAAAACGCTGACTTAACGGGGGTCTTTTCTCTTTATTTTTAGCGTTCAGAATGAAAAAAACGGAACTCTTATTTCATAGTCCAAACCAATCATATCTACTGTAAGATTTAACTTATCGCAATCTCATTACGGCGTAACGGTTGAAAATATGGCGCAGGAGGGGGAGCCCTGATTTCGCGAGAGGCTATTGTATTTGGTCACAATTTAAAGTTATTATCCACAAAGCTTTGCAAAACCCAGCATAAGTATATCTCTTTTTACAAGCTTTTATTTAACTTGCAATGTATGTTAGTTAGTTAATTAGTTTGTGTGTTTGTTTAGGTCAAAACTTGCAAGTCAATTTTGAACGACTTCCACGTATCCGATCGATTTGAAATTTTGTACACATATGGATTCCCGATGACAATACATGAATAAATCATTTTTAGAAATAAATTCAACCTCTAAAGGGTTCAAAAGGGGATGTAGGGTTTTTTTTGACTAATCAACGTCCAGACCAAATCGCCGAAGCTAGAAACTTGAAATTTGGACAGTTGGTTCCTTTTTTGACGTAAGCATCCACTAGGAAAGGATTTTTCGAAATTCAACCCCTATGGGTGTCAAAGGGGGGTAAAATTTTGAAAGACTAAAATGAACAAAATACATATTAGTAAAAAAAACTTTTTAGAGACAAGTTTTTATTTAAATGCACTAAAAAGGAAAAAATAATTTTTAATAATTTAGGTTCATAATTATAAAAGCGTGGGTCGTGACTAATAAACTATCATAGTGTTCACGACTCACGCTTTTATAATTATGAACCTAAATTATTAAAAATTATTTTTCCTTTTTAGTACATTTAAATAAAAGCTTGTCTCTGAGAAGTTTTTTATACTAATATTTATTAAAGAAAGATTTTGCATCCGGGGTTCCATTATTTTTCATTATTTTCACTTAAACGTGCCTTTTTGTACAAAAATTGTTTCTGATTAATAATTTACAGTAAATACACCAATTCCCGTTCGATCACGTGGAAAACATGCACGTGCTTAAAATATTTAATGATTTATTTTAAAGTGAATTACTAATTACTTAATGGTTAACACAAATCAATGTCAGATCTGTGCTAACCTTGAAATTTGTTTGCTGTCAAACGATTTCAATGTACTAAAAGCGCGGTGTTGCTAAAATAGTACAGGTAATAAATAAATAAATAAATAAATAAATATAGGTAGGTACCTACATCAACAACTTGTTTCTAATTGTAAGTTTTTTAACTAAATTTCGACTTAGATTTACAGTTTATGGGTTATTTTAATTCTCGCACGATTTGCCCATATACGAATATAATGAGAGCGAGCATGTTCGAATAATGATTTGCATATGTAGAGTGAGATAAGGGAATTTCATAAATCAAGTTGGTGCCTTGCACTGTAAGAAATGAGAAGGCCGATTACATAGATTATCGATGGTCCATTTGTAGCCAGCGATTAATCTGGTAATAGGCACACAAAGAGGCAATGGCGTCGCAAACATGTATCGCCTGCACATCGCGTAGATTCCATAAAAACACATTGCGCATGCGTGGTTACTAATTTTACATTAATTTGTTTTGTATTCATCCATTTTATATATGTAACTATATATTTTATTTTGTAATTTTTACACACTTTATTGGAATATTACACAAATTATGTAATTTTAATTTACTTTATGTAAAAATCACCAACTTTACAGTAAAATTCCAAGTTTTTATGAAGTTTTCTGTATAAAAATAAATAATAATGTAAAATCACTTAGAAAATCGAGCTAATTTTACTTTAACTTTCAAAGTATTTTTACATCCATTTTTACAGTGTGGTAACTATTACATTATTATCGTGATAATGAAATTTCCTAATCTCATTCGCTGTTGAGCGTCTATAATCATTATTCGAACATGCTCACTCTCGTTTCTATGCCTAGTCGAATTCGCAATTTTCAAACTTTCGGTGGCTGTTTGTTTGTTCCGGGTTAACTCAAAAACTATACTGAACCGATCGTGACCGAAATTTCAGTTGCAGTGTTTGTTCATCATGGAATTGACTTCTGCTAAAGGAGCCAAAAAAACGACAATAACTAAAGCGAAACCACGCGGGTAAAGGCTAGTTATTAATATATAATCAAATTTATATAGATAATATCTGCAGCCAATAACAAAATCACGATTTTAAATTGGTTCGGCAACAATAACCGGTTCGTTACAGTTGTAATAATAACAAATTACAAATAACGCGATGGAACTTGGCGGGAGGTCATCATCAGCATAATACTATACAGTATACACTATACCAGGGATGGCGAACCTTTTCACATCTACGCGCCATATTTTTTCAAAAAATGTTTAATGTGGCCATGACGTTCCAACAAGCAACCACAGAAATTTAGTGGATCACAAATGTAGATGAAAAGAATTATTTCGATAATGCATTAAGCGCCGTGAAACTTTCTTTCACTTGTAAATATATCGATCTCATACCATATTTGTTATTTGAATGATAGTCAAATTTTTTCGACATCTAACATATTTTTAATTATTTCGATTTTGTACCTTATCTATTAAAATTCGAAATTTTGAATATGTCTGAGCGACGCTTGTTGCATTTTTATAATTTTATTTTTAAAATTCTCAAAACACTTGAACCTAATTATCTTAATGTCAAATTAGAAATCAGTAATAATCCATATAGCAGCAGACATATCACATTTGTTATACCCCGTTTTTTCTCTATTTCTTTCAAAAAGTCCTTTTCATACTTAGCGCCGAAGCATTTAAACGAGCTGAGTGACATTATTAAACAAACTATCGATAAATCTAGTTTAAAAACTTTATCCTTGACTATAACCAGGCTGTTAATTGAACGTAGAAGGCTTCAAAGCATTAACTAATCTCGGATTGTTTTTAAAAATTTTTAACTGTTTTTGTGTAAATATTTTAAAATGTCTGTACTTGTCTTTTGTAAATGGACGGGTGGAAGAACAAACATTATGTTTGAATCCCGCTCCTTTTGTTTCATAAAAGGAACAATAAACGTATATTTATTTATTTATTTATTTATTTAATCAATGCCGTGTCGATAATATTCTGTCGTGTGCCATAGGTTCGCCATCCCTGCACTATACAGTATGCATGCTATGATTTACCCCGCCGCGTCGGCAGGGGAGTCGTCGATTCTGATCAGTTTTTTTTGTACTTCAAAAACAATTCATTCCAGTGTATCTTATCTTTTAAGAGCTAATATTTATATTCAGGCCGACAACTATCAGGGTTATCTGGGCTTAGTACCGATTCATATTTTCAATGTAAATTGTAAGTACCTATACATATTATTATTTTGATATTAATTGCAAAACCAATTGGGTTTTTAAATGAATTTTTTTTTTACTTAAATGGAACGACCACATACAAGTTTTATAGCAAAACTGTTTTTTTTTAATTTGTTTGCTTACTAATTAAAAAGTTATATTTAAATAAAAATTAATTTTTAAACTCAGTTCCGATAACTCGCCGAAAGAATCCGAACGCGTGTGACGTCATTATGTTATCTATGGTCTTTGTATCCATGGTAACCAAGTTAAAAATTTATTATTTTTGATAGTATGTGTAATACATATACACAAATACCAACAAATGCCTACACATTTTAACATAACGACGTCACAAACATTCCTGGCGCGTTTTGAAGTCACGTGATATTTTTTAAATTTTTATACATTTTAATTAATTTTTAGTAATTTATCTATAGCTTTAAAACAATTTTTCTTTTCGATTTTCAATATTATTTATGTTAAATTATTAGAAAAAATTAAAAAATTAATAATTTTTTTTAAACTTAAATACCTAATTGTTGGTCGGGTTAGAGGTTTGTAATAAAAACGCAAACGCTATACAGCTTGGAAATCTACAACTTGCCCATACGAATATAACGAGAACGAGCATGTTTGAATAATGATTTGCATAATATGTTAGAGTGAGATGAGAGAATTTCATAAACGAACTGATTGCATGTATATCAGACGGGTGCACCTTGGAAACTGTTATAGGTATCATATTATTATTTAAAAATTTAAATTGTGTTTTAAAGACCACCAACAGTTGAATTGAAAATCCAATTGACACTTTTACCAGCTTTCGGGTTAGAACCCGGGAACTTGTAATAGAGGAACCATAGCAACACCATGTAAACAAGAGCATTGCTACACGCTCTGCCATTCTCAAACCCCATATATTATTATTAATAATCAGTCCGTTTATAAAATTCCCTTATCTCACTCTAACATATGCAAATCATTATTCAAACATGCTCGCTCTCGTTATATTCGTATGGGCAAGTTGTAAATTTCCAAGCTGTATCTCTACGAGTCCGGTTATTTTAAGCCATGTTCTAAGATATTAAATTTTAAAAATTTGTCGCTCTTGAGCGTGAACGTTGGAGTTATCGTGCATTAGAACGTTAATGGAGTTTTAATTTAAAATTGATGTAGAACTTTTTTACACAATGTTACCTAAAATAGAGGTAAAAAGTCGATCAAAAAAAAATTAGCAAAAATTACACAGATAGGTATAGATATAAATGAATTATTTAGTTCCTATAATTATCGTCAAAGCTCACCTCAGAACTTGAAGAGAGTTTTGGCTGTATAACAAACATGAGAATCCGTTGTATTAACAGAAAACTCAAGGTTAAGATCGTTAGTGCAAAATATGATGTATATTTAATACACGAGGAACACTGAAATTAAATCAGTACTTTTATATTGCAAAACGTTGCGAATTTCTTATTTCTTACATGTTAATTTCATATATACTACGACAATAATATTATAAAGAGGAAAATAATATTACAAAGAGGAAAATAATATTACAAAGAGGAAAAGTTTGTTTGTGTGTTTGTATGTAGGGGATAATCTCTGGAACGACTGAACCGATTCTAAAAATTCTTTCACTAATAGAAAGCTATACTATCCCTTAGTGCTATAGTCTATATTTTATTTTGATAAATTTCTCGCGTGGGATATTATAAAGAGGCAACATTTTGTTTGTATGTAGAGGGTAATCTTTAGAACGACAGAACCGATTTTAAAAATTCTTTCACTAATAGAAAGCTATACTATCCCCTAGTGCTATAGTCTATATTTTATTTTGATAAATTTCTCGCGGGGTAGGATAATTCCTGTGGGATAGTAACAAAACGTACTTCTGAAATTTTTCGCATTTTAGCGTAAGTATAGGCGGAATCCCACTAATATTATAAACACCACCAGCCCGACTTCGCTTCGCAGGGGGATAATTTCTCACGGGGGGGATAATAAATCATAAATTTTTAGCACCCGGGCGAAACTGAACGGGACCGCCAGTCAATAAATATTTGTGTTGTGTGTTGAATTTTTGCTGTATAGGTAAGCTAAATTATAAATAAAAACAATAAATTTCGTCAAGTCCTTTCATTTGATACCCCACAAAAGTCGTTTTGTTGACTTAATCTTTGCGTTTTGACAATATGGCGTCAAACTTCCCGCATTCGCCATATAGTTAAAAATCACGACTAGTTTTGTGTACGACGTTCAAATTATGGGACACACACGTCCAAATTCATATAAATTTGTTAACATACGCACACATTTATGTAGTGTATTTACATAAATTATAAGTAGACCTCGCGCGGCGAAAGATGAGGCCACCGCGTCATATTAACGTGAATGCATTGCGCCCGCCTTCTATAGCTTGCTATTGGCTGTTTATTGTCATGAATAGCAGTTTGCCAAAATTGTACCTCAACGTCATAAAACCCAATGTGCAGTTTTGTGTACACGGCACTGTCTGCGGGCAAGCAGGCGTTCACTAGCATATTATTGATGACGTGCCTGGCTTCATCTCTCACCGCGGGTACTCTACCTATTCCTTGATGTGGACAAGATTTTTCAAAATTTCTTAACCAAAAAACATGGGTGCTAATGTTCACAGAGCAATTTCCAGTGAAATTCAGCATTTGAGAGTTGATTTTGCAATTTATTATTAGTAAGCGTTAAATTTGACCGTGTCCCCATGTCGCGTACATCGTCTATATATACAGTATCTATCAATGTATGTGTGTGTGTATTTATTTGTGTATATTTGTGTGTGTGTTGTACGCAAAATAACGCTTGTATAACCGCCGTTGGTCGGCGGCAATTCGACCGGTACGCGGCAATAATATGCCGTATGGAAACACAACGGACGGCGGCGAACACTTGATCCGTGAAGCAGCGGATCGGTCTTGTATGTAGATAATATATCTATGGCCGTAAAGCAAAGTCACTCAAACAATTTTTTTCTATGAATGTTCAAATATTTTTGTGTGAACTCATGCGGGCAGTGACCCCGCGGATTGGAATTGCACCTGAAAACTCTAGAAGCTCCTCGTGCTGCAAACACATACTACGGCTACCTACATAAATCGGCTTAAGATTTATAGGGCACTTTATTTAGGCGAGAGTTTACAACGACGTCGAAAGCACGTTTGTCTCCACCATCAGGATATCGTCGCTGTGTCACCACAAGTTGCGTTTATTTCCATTCGTGCTCAAACGCCGCCCGCGTGTGTTACGTGCGTATTGGTTCGTCGCTAACAGTTGTGCTGCTATTGATAAATTTATATTACGACATCGTGTCCATCGTGATTCATAACGTAAAATTGAAGAATCACATCGCAGGGGTAGTCCGGACAAAATATTTGGTTTATTTAACTTGAATGTACGACGTTTCGTCTACCTGATATCTCTAGACTTTTTCAAGTACAAAACAAATACTTGTCTACCTTCTTTTTTGTACTTGAAAAAGTCTAAATATATACGACCGAAACGTCGTACATTCCACCATTAAATAAACCAAGTCATTTTGTCCACTAGTCCTGCGATTCCATTCTTAATTTTGTTATTATAAATATTTATTATAGCCAAAATATCAGAATATTGTATTGTCATCAAAACTACATAATATGACTGCAAAGTTTCACGTCAATTGGACATTTGGAGGAGGGTGAAAATCGAGTTGCAAGATTTTTTACATATACTTATAGGTAAATGAAGCTAATATAAGCGGTTTGTCATAATTACCGTATTTTATTTTATAATGATAATTTTCCTCTTTACACAATATGTTAAAATACGTTTTTCGTAAATTCTCGACGCCTCCTCTGAAAGTCACCCCTATCCCCCGGTTGAGAACCGCTGCAGTTTAGCGTCTATAATCTACACAAATAGGTATCTATTATTAATTTTCTGAAAACGTACATTGTTATAGGTACTATATAACAATATTTATTTGCCAAATTCTTAATTAATGGCAAACATTTCAGGAAGAAGATCCAGTTAGTGTTGGAAGGTTTGCCACTAAAGAATTTAGCAAATAAATCAGTGGCGGCGTTAGAGGGTGGGCCGAGTGGTCCATGGCCCACCTTAAACTGTCTTGGCCCACCTTGGAATAACCCCCAATCTCTAGGTTATCTTTTAAATACGTTTTAACCCTCGAAATTTCGACAATTTTTTTTGTAAATTCTATAGCAACTTAGCAAGTAATCTGGATTAAAATTTTAACGAGCCTCTGAAATTTTGGAAACAAATATTATTGGCCCACCTTCAGAACACCATGCCAAGCTCTGGCCCACCGTAACAAACAATCCTGAAATAAATATTGTTATTCTTTTGCCTTGTATCCCGTTCTATCTAGTTCATGACTCGAAAGGGTTAGCTTTTATTTCATTTAATCGAAAATCGGACCTAACCCATTTTGTCTTACGGCCTTATGTTAAATCTACAGGTACACAGAATACAGGTATAACAGCAACAGAGCTCTTGCTAAAGGCCGATGTCCAGTTTGGAGGTCACACTGAGCGTATACCTATAGAATCTGTATGTGTGTGCGTTTGTAAGTTTTCTGCGTCCATTTGAAAATAACGTCGCGCGGGGAATTTTGTTTTTTTATGTTATGACATCTTAATTAAACTTTATTTTAGCGCGCGATCGAAAAATGGCTGTATTTTTTTAAATTCAATTATTATAGCGATAATACATTCAACATGGAACCTAGAAAAACCGTGCAGTGATTTTTCTCATTAAAGTCTCAATTACACTGGGCGAGTTTACTGGCTACTAGCCGTCGAGTTTACTAGTCGCTAGTGAATTAGCGTCGTGAAATATAGTTGTCCAGTAAACTCGCTACTAGCTCGGCTAGTGCGAGTAGAGTTGAAAGGCCGGATAATTTACTAGCTAACTCGCGCGCTTATTTGATCGCCGGCTAGTAACTATAGTAATTAACTCGCCCAGTGAAATTGAGGCTTAAGAAAACAAATTATAAATTTATTTTCTGTAAAAATTATTTGCTAATTAATTTTTTAAGGTCTTGTTAATATAACAAACTTTTCTTTGTTTATTGATTAATGTTTGTTATATATTGTCCGAGAACCTATGCATTTAATATAATTCAACATTTCAACCAAATTAATTAAATCTCGTTTAAAAATTTCAATTTCCTTTACGATAATCTCATAATAGAAGTGAATTAAGGCTACTAAGCTAACATTTTTTTCTTTCAAAAACAGTTTAGCTGCACCATGATTTTGTAAAGGATTTGAAAAATTTTATAAAAATAAAATCTTGAAAAAAAAAAAGGTTTGGGACTAAGTTGGCATCATTGTTACAGAGTTATAATAATTTAGTTTCACATTGTAGAAGTATAATTATTAATTTTTGATGTATAAAAAATCTTCTTATTATTAATACAAAGAAAATCATCTACAATTGCGTAATAACTAATAATTAACAACACTGCGTGAGTCGGAATGAAAAGTAATGTCACAACTCTATAATATATCTGTGATGTTTTGTTTAGTGTTTACTGTTTGCCCTTCATATTGTTGCACGTGCGTTTAAAACAAAGCCATTATTAGTGTATTTGCCATAATATGGCACATACACTATTGGCGTCGGTCGGATGGCGGGACCTAGGGGTCGGACCAAAATTTCTCGACGTTTCATAGCCTCCTGAACACTTTGGCACCATTTTCATGAAAATGTTTATATATTGAAGTGCGGCAGTGGAGGGGTTTCTCCGTAGTCCATTATACCTGTAAATTATTCGAGAAAGTACGCTGGAAATGTTTGGAACGTTTATGTTCTGACTGGGGAGGTATTAATAGTGGGCCCATATATTTGATAATTTCAGAGTGGTTCCTCAGTCAGAGCAACATTCCAAACCTTTCAAGAAAAAAAAAATAATAAATAAATTAAATGCATATTAAACAATTTATTAACTAGAAGGCTTAGGTTACATAACAGAATATCAGATCATCCGTTCGGATTTCATATTACATAATGTTTTAACATAATGGTTAAACAGTATAGAAATAAGGACGGCGAGGTCGACATCATTATTCCATAGTAATATTTAAATGGAATAGAGAAATATAACTATTTGATCACATAGGAATATTTACATTGATTAGAAAAACTTAACTGTTTGATATCAAATAAGAAAGGAAAGTTTAAATCCCAAACGGGCTGAACATGGCTTAGACCATATTTTAGAGCTAAGCTTCCAATAACTAGCGGAAGTACTTAATTAAATTATAATAAGAAAAGGAAAAATGTTACGTGACGATACTATAAGTCCATAGTGATTCCGATCTGCGGTTAATCCTTGGCGGAATTAGTAATCGGATAAAGTTAATCATTTATCTTGGAGCCAAAAACAATACGTCCGTTTCTTCCCGAGGTCCAAGTTTTTTTTTTTTTCAGTCAACAACTGTTCATATTTTTTCTCGTTGCTAGCATAAGTTAACTCACAATAATCCAAAAAATATTTTATTTTAGTAACTAAGAAATAGCAAACATGGACCAAAGGCACTCGATTCCGATGTAAAGTTTTACATTTAACAATAATGATACTTCGCGACACATAAGTTTAAGTCTGACCAGGAGTTAAACAGGATTATAACAAAATTAATTAACATTATTAAAAATAAGAATAATGCTATAAACAAATATGTCATTAGTGATTAACGACATGACAATCTCGTCGTCTTTAAGAAAAAGAGTTTTATTTTAAAAATCTAAAAGATCCTAAAACCCATGACCAAAATGTCAATCAAATCTATTAACTCAAATAGAATCATAAACTGAAACATAAAATTAAAAATAATTATTAATAACCGTTAGGTGATTCACACACACAGATCGTGACCACCTAAAAGGTATCCAAGTGAGCGTAATAAACGTCAATGATAAATGTCAAACAAAATCAAGTGTCAGACAGAAAATTGACATTAATGAACCGAAAAGATACGGAACAATACTTAATAACTAATATGAACTGTGGAAAGTTCGAAATAACGTGGACGAGATCGAGCTTAAAATTAACATACGTACGTGAAAATAGTACAATAATGGACAGTGACATAAAACCGCCTAACCTAACCTAATTCAATTCTGAGAAACACAACTATTTTTCAGCGAACACCAGTAGTTCAAAAGAATCGTGAACAAGAAACAAGCTAAAGAAATAAGAAACGACTTACAAAAAATCATTGTAGAACCGGGCTTAACAATTAAAACAGTAAATGGAGGATTTGTCTCATTAATTCGTTCTAAGAGACAAGTATTACTAAGAATTTTGAAAACCTCAAACTAGTCGTGAACAAGAAACAAGCTTAAGAAAATTACAATACGAATTACTAAATAGAATTGTTGGATCGTGCATAACAGTTAAATCAGGAAATGGAGGTTTGTCTCATTAATTCGTTCTAAGAGACAAGTTTACTAAGAATTTTGAAAAACAACTAATCGTAAACAAGAAAAAAACTTAAAATTAAATACGAATTACTATATAGAATTCAATTTGACACTAGGCCGTGACTTAAAATTAAAACAAAACCTAATTGTTGCACTGAACCGCCGAACAGTCAAATGGACAAAATTAAATCTTTTGTTGACAAGGTTTGTTTAATAAATTAAAATAATATTTATAAAACCATTCCCATTGTTCGAAGTGAGCTTATATTTCTCTTTTCCACCAGCTACAGGATCTAGAAGGAAAAACTGACCACTGGAAAACTCAATAGTAAAAATACGAAGGGCACGGTATCGAATAAGGACCTCAAAAGAAAACCTTTAATACAAACTTCATGCAAACGTAGCTTATCGCAAAACGAAACAAGAAAACAATACGTGGCCAATAATTGTTTACAAAAACAAAAATAATCGTTCGGAGTCAAGAGTTGACAAAACAACAAATTAATGAACAGATTGTGAAACGCAAAAGACATTTTAAACTTTTGGCACAAAATTACAAGATCAATTGTACAAAGACAATAAATATGGTTGATACCCCATAAATATCAACGACCATCTTAACCTTTAATTAATATTTAACTTCAGGTAAGAAACATTATTGTTAATAAAATAACAATCTAATTGTTCAGAGACAATAATTAACAAAATTATAAATTAAGGACACAGATTGTATAACACAAAAGACATTTTAAACTTTTGGTACAAAATCACAATGTAAATTGTCCAGAGACAATTTGTTGATAATCCCATACTTATCAACGTCCTTTTTAAACCATGAAGACTATTTACACTTCAGGAAGGAAACATTGTTTTAACAAAAAATATAATTAATTAAAACCACATTTATTTTCATTTATAGAAAAATGAAATCATTGTTGTTAACAAAATAAACATAATTAATACAACAATGAATTGTACTCAGATTAAGTCAATGGAAAACATTTCTAAAGAACAAATCATTTATAGAAAATGAAATCTGAGTCAAGATCAAAGCAAGCTTGACGTACTCTCGAAGAAGAACTAGATATAGGAACGTAGATTAACAACACAAGGTACGTTAGGAAACAAATCTTGAAATTCTAGTATCTCTTGAAGGAAAAACAAAACACGAAATAAAATTCGTAATCTTGACATCGAGAAACCCAGAACCAAATCTTGTCGTTTCTTTTATAGTTTCATTCCAACATTACAGCAACTTCGTTTCTTGCCTAATAAACGAACAAGGACTTCGTGAACAGAAAAGATCTAAGCATAGAGCCAAGAATAATTTCAGATTTAAAAACATATAAATCTGGATCTTCTTTTGTACCCTAACCAGATCATTACCGAATTGAAAAAAATTCAACTAACTAATTAAGTTGAATATGAAACTGGGTAACTATTAGATACGAATTGGAAACGGCTGAATCTTGAAGACAGTAATAATAAGATATTTATTTAAACTTCTTTTACTTGTAGTGACACTCCGAACTAAAACAGGATAAAACCAAATACTGGACAAAATCGGATACAGTTTACGGCCCAATTGCTAACGGATTATAATCTGGAAATTATAGGATGTTAGCCAACACTCCGGATCACCAATACACGACCTGCAGAAATTCAGCAGCCTGAATAGACAGGTGAACTAAGAATTAGTCAAAAAATATCAGACGTACCAAAATTAACGTATCCCAGGAGACAGTGATATTCATAAAAGAATAAATTATTTTATTTATTTATGTTTTTTTTTTTTTTTATAAACTAATACTAACTTAAAACTAAGGGACTTAGACAAACAAGAAAGGGGCTAAAAGAACTGGAGACACGGACTGGACATTTAAATATGAAGGATCGACTTTATGCATATTTAAACAAGCAGGAGGCTTATTACAAAACTTAAAATTAGGGGTCGTTGGGGTAATTTGTTCTACCCAACGTTTTTCACTACAAATTTTGAGGGGTACTATTTTTTATATAAACTAAAGCTAGCTTAAAACTAAGGGACATAGACTAACTGGAACAGATGAACAAAAACTAAGGGGATATGAAAAATCATGAAGGCGGGGAGAACTTGAACTAAATAAGGAATAGAAGTGGTCATCTACTTCGTTCTAGATGCCGAATAATACAGTGAATTTTGGGGGGTACTATAACTAAATTAACATCTAATTAACATGTCAAGATCTGTGCCGGTTATGTAAGAAACTTTAAGTAAAATTTCATATATTCGGTCATAGGTACATTGAAATATGATTGTTATAATTCTGTTCAACCTGAATAGAGATACTGGTTCAGACTTACTAGGAGAAAAGATTTCTTCAGGACGGAACTGGGAGGACGATTTCCAGAGGTTCTGGTGGAGGAACGCTGGCAGGCGTAGACGGTCTCGAGAACAGGATCGGGTACAGGTCGGGAACAGGATCGGGAACAGGTCGGGAACAGGTCGGGAACAGGAACTGGCATCTGGAGACAGGTTTCTAGGACGTAGGGCTACAAGTACGCACTCTGCTACCATTGAAGTGCGGCAGTGGAGGGGTTTCTCCGTAGTCCATTATACCTGTAAATTATTCGAGAAAGTACGCTGGAAATGTTTGGAACGTTTATGTTCTGACTGGGGAGGTATTAATAGTGGGCCCATATATTTGATAATTTCAGAGTGGTTCCTCAGTCAGAGCAACATTCCAAACCTTTCAAGAAAAAAAAAATAATAAATAAATTAAATGCATATTAAACAATTTATTAACTAGAAGGCTTAGGTTACATAACAGAATATCAGATCATCCGTTCGGATTTCATATTACATAATGTTTTAACATAATGGTTAAACAGTATAGAAATAAGGACGGCGAGGTCGACATCATTATTCCATAGTAATATTTAAATGGAATAGAGAAATATAACTATTTGATCACATAGGAATATTTACATTGATTAGAAAAACTTAACTGTTTGATATCAAATAAGAAAGGAAAGTTTAAATCCCAAACGGGCTGAACATGGCTTAGACCATATTTTAGAGCTAAGCTTCCAATAACTAGCGGAAGTACTTAATTAAATTATAATAAGAAAAGGAAAAATGTTACGTGACGATACTATAAGTCCATAGTGATTCCGATCTGCGGTTAATCCTTGGCGGAATTAGTAATCGGATAAAGTTAATCATTTATCTTGGAGCCAAAAACAATACGTCCGTTTCTTCCCGAGGTCCAAGTTTTTTTTTTTTCAGTCAACAACTGTTCATATTTTTTCTCGTTGCTAGCATAAGTTAACTCACAATAATCCAAAAAATATTTTATTTTAGTAACTAAGAAATAGCAAACATGGACCAAAGGCACTCGATTCCGATGTAAAGTTTTACATTTAACAATAATGATACTTCGCGACACATAAGTTTAAGTCTGACCAGGAGTTAAACAGGATTATAACAAAATTAATTAACATTATTAAAAATAAGAATAATGCTATAAACAAATATGTCATTAGTGATTAACGACATGACAATATATATGTATGTATATATATATATTTATATATATATATTTATATATTTATATATATATTTATATATATATGTGTGTACACGATAACTCTCGACAGACTTAATCGATTGAAACGAAATTTGGTACACACATTGGAACCCATCACCGCAAGAAGCCTATTTAAAATGGGCCCGATCGGACCATTTTCAGGGTTGTATTTAGGGGTTCCAAAAAGTTTTTGGGCCCAAAAATACCGAAAAATTTGTCAGAATCGTTTCAAAATTGAAATTTAACTCTTTAGTAAAGATTAAAATGTGCTGCTAAAATTTTAATAAAATCGGCCCGACAGGACCGGACTTTCAAATTTTATGAAAACACTGGTTTGTTGATACGGATTTACTTATGAAAGGGTGTATTTAATGTGGTACATTGATGATGCATTGATAATAATATTGAAATTAAGAAAAAAATATTATTTTAAGGGATGTATTAAGGGGTTAAATTTTTTATTTTGTCCAAAAACAAACTTAAGTTCACATAATAAAGCCACAAGGCCTGTATTAGCAAATACACTATATTGTCGGCAGGGTTTGGCACTGCGACCCGAGTTTTTATTATTATTGTCATTGTTAAGTTCGTGTAATCCGTGCGGAACCAATATCATAACACGGCAACTTTCTCAGTAATCGTAGATCTTAGTTTTTTAATATTTTTTATCCTAAATAATAATCTAAATTTGATGCAAGAAATCACCCTGAAGTACGATTATTTCTGGATGATGCTGATATTTTCAGCGAAACGCGTTGACTTGTAAATCTAATGTGTAGAATAAGTACCCATAATTAATCTTAGATCGAATTTTCAAGTTTTTCCTAAAAAACAAGAATTCCGGATTTGATGCATCAAGATTAAATGATCATGTTGAATCCAGTTTCATAAATGTTACGCTCAAGAGGGTTAGGTAAATGACAATTTTCTTTTCGAATGGGTATAAGTATAGAAAAACTGCTTCGGTCGTTTTGCCCTGCTTAAGCTTTTAAGCAAATTTCTATCGAAAGGAAAATTTCCTTCACTACGGCCTACGGGAAGGGGGGGGGGTTCATTTCATATTCAACATTTTTATTTATTTAAACTGTTAATTTGACGAATGCTATAGTTACATATTTTTAGGGGAAAAAGATTCTCTAAAGAAAATCCAGTACGGGAAAAAATAGGGTTTTGAAGTAGTCGAGTCAATTACAGTGTGGTATATGAGATTAATTTTTAGAATAAAATTAAGCAAAATCGCAGGATAGTGGACAAAATAATTTGATTTATTAAATTAAATGTACGACGTTTCGTCTATAGATTTAGACTTTTTCAAGTACAATATTAAAAATAACAATATTTATGAAAATTAATATTAATTACTAACCATAGCAATTAACATAAGATAGGGTACATAAGACAAAAACATGGTAACATGGTAACAAATTATGTTGACTATAAATTTTAACAATCAAATAATAATAATACAAAAATTAGTATAATTTCATAATATAATTGTACTGACTACTTAAATTTTGAGTGTCTGTTCTATAATTGATTGAATTGTTTTTTCTAATAAAACACATTTCACTGATATTGCGTTTCTTCCAATTTGACTCTTTATCTAATATTTGAACTTCATTGAAAAGAAATTTATGCCCAGTGTCGAAATGATGAGATGACAACGCCGTTTTATTATCACTTAATAAGTTTATGTTTCTACAGTCCATTTTGTGCTGATAAATTCTATTTTTTAATAACTGTTTAGTTTGTCCCACATAACACTTATTACATTCACAAGGTATTTTATAAATAATATTAGATTGATGTGAGATAGGCGTCTTATCTTTAAGTCTTGTGAATAACCTATCCAATTTATTTAAGTTATAAAACACCAACTTAATATTTGTGTTCGAAAATAATCTGTTGATCTTATAAGACAAGTTCTTCACAAATGGAAATCTAACATAAATCTTGGTAGACTTAGATCTTTCATCCACAGTATCCGATGTGTTATTTAGGTGATTTTGGTCCTC